>JAVUPR010000514.1:3865000-4205000 GCA_036785695.1 Gentiana straminea | reverse complement strand
TCATTTAGGGTTCACTGCGGTTATATTCGAGACGGACTGTTTGCCATGCGTGCAGGCTCTTACATGTCCGCCCGAGGACTTGTCCGTATTTAGCTGCTTTGCTCAAGACTGTGTCGCTCTTTTACCTTTATTTGTTTCTTCCTCTTTTTCCTTTTTCAAACGCTCTGGGAATTTCCCAACTCATTTGTTGGCTAGGCATAGTTTCGGCCATTCGGGTTGTTTTGTGTGGGGTACGGTACCTCCTCATGATGTTATCTCTGTTGTTCTAGTAGATCTAGTTTAATATAATTTAGTCTTTTACTTAAAAAAAAAATCGGTGGAAATAATAATAATTATTATTATTAAATGATTATTACATTTTTCCCCACATATATATAGATTTTTGTCCGGGAAGACTAAATTATTAAATATAATTTAGTCTTTTACTTGTAATTAAATAAAAAAAAAACAAACGTAAAATAAATACGAAGTAATAATTGTAAAACACAGTAACATTAACACGTGGAAATAATAATAATTATTATTATTAAATGATTATTACATTTATTAATTTTTTTGTCCACATATATATATATATATATATATATATATATATATATATATATATATATTTTTTTTTTTTTTTATATATATATTATACCGAAAACGAAAATTTTCATTAAACAAACAAACAAACAAATTACAACCGGACCAACGCCGAAAAATAACCTAAATAACTCCGGATCACCACCAGCCTAGAGCTGGACCACCACCAATGCAACGAAAAGATTAAAAGACATGGGATAATCCATGCCGACCAAACATGTGGGGCTGGTAGTCTAAATACTAATTAATGACAATTTAATTATAATATGAATAGATGTCACACTAAGTGAAAATACAAGCTATGTGTCAATTAGGTAATCAAGTATGTTAATTATAGTCTTAATTAAGAAATATGCCTAACTATGAATGGAAGTTACACTAAGCTAAAAAGTAAGCAACTATATTAATTAGTCTTAACAAGAATGATGCCTGACAATTAGATGTGTAAAATTGTAAAATCAACAGACACCACACATATATGGACTACAACTCAAGTGGTAAGACCTTATACAGTAAAAAATAAAAAATAAAAATAAAAAAATGGTAAGACCTTTTATATATATATATATATATATATTAGTGTTTTTGGACTGTGCAAGGCACAGTCTATGCCCACTGCCGATTTTTTTTTTGACATATTTGAATTGTTGTATGCATTTATGCTATCCAATAGAATAGCAAGGAAAATGTGGTTGCTGGATGAAGTGTATGAAAATGGTCATTAGAAGAGTATGAAATAATTTGGTGTGTATGCAATCTATTCAGCTAAGTAATTATGTAAGTGTGACATAAAATGAATATTAGGAAACATTGTTCAATACAAACTGTTCCATTACTGATAATACAAATCCAGGTCAGTGTTTGCATATTTATGTTATCAACCATAAGATCATGCACCTACGGTAATACCAGAGATGCATGACACATAGTTAGGTGGGACTATGTCAAAAGGCAGATACAAATAGTTTTTGTTGCTTATACAACTTACAAAAGAAGCTACATATTACTAATCATTAATTTCCTTTGCACTTCGAAAATTAATGATGTAATATGCTACTGTTAGTTAGACATTAAAACACTGACTTTATTTAGGGATTTTTCCAAAAGGATAAACTGGTGAAAGCTTACTAAACAGAGTTCAGTCCTGTTTAGCACTTCCTTTTGACTTCTTAGATGGAGTTGTCTTTTGTTGATCTTTGGATGGAACAACGGCTTCAGGTTGAGATACATGTACATGAGATAGGCAATCAGAATGTTGATCTATGATTGAATGACTTTCCTCAACTGGACTGTCCTCAAAGTTTAACATTCTCTTTGTACCTGATTGTTGATCAATTTCTATCTTTTCAAGAGATGTCCCTTTCAATACTTCTTCGAGTACAGTTTTTGTGGTAGGAGTAAAAACAGTTTCTCAACATTCTGTTGTTGCTGAGGTTGAAGATCCAATGTGACCTTGAGGAATTGTGTTACCTAAAGCAATTTATGTGTCTGCTGCTGCTTTTTGTGATTCATGATACGCGTGAACATCAGCGTTAGTGTAAATCTTAAGAATAGGATATCGACGTACCATGGTTCCTCTGGATGATCGATCATAGTATTTCAAGAAAGCAATTACATGTTTCTTTTCAAGAGCATCCTCAACTTCTTTAGTCAAAGGTGTCTTCTGTTTTTACAAAGAAAACATATATTAAGAAATAATTTCTTATGATTGATCTAATTTATTTTAATGGCTTTGCGTCTGTAAAATCATATACCTGTTCAACAGCAAGTCTAAGCTCATTGGCAGTCATTGGTAGTAGTTTTTCTGTGTCGGAAGATTTGATTGTTGCTTCAACGACAGTAGTGCAACTACTCAAGAATACACCAATATCACCGCTAAATAATTTGTTCATGGAGAAATTCACAAGTAAGCTAAATAACCAAAACAAACAATATTTTTTTAGAAACAATCAGAAAAATAATACAATATGTATGAATCATGATGATTACCAAACTACAACATTAGTAAGTTCTTGACAGGTTGAACACCATATTTACCATTGTGTAACTACATCCAAAGGTGTGAAGCATTGTTCATATGCCTCAAACCAAAGCTTATATTGAGCAGGAAGATAAGTTAGTTTACCTTCAGTCCAAACTGTTTTAACCTACATTACAGAGTTTAAGATTCAGGTTTTTTTATTGACAATCTTATGCATGGTGAATAAGTTGCATTAAATTTCATTCTATGTATTAACACTTACATTTCCAATTGAAGCCAAAGCATGATTTAGAGGTACGATTTCAATAGGACACGGTGGGTGGAAGAGTCTAGATGTATCTCTGTAAGCATGAGTCTTTAGCAACCGTGCGATTTCAGTAGCATGAGAAACATACCTGGAAAGTAGATATAAAACTTTAGATTGTTTGTCTTTTTATAAAAGTGAAGAGTTATGTTAACATTCATACCATTCTTTTAATGGGTATTTTTCCTTCAGGGGTGGGTTATGCATGAAATAACCGTTAGTCCTTGTTCCAAGCGAAAGACCTGTATTAAAATTCACATTTTATTACTAAGCCTGCAAGACCACTATGATTATTGAATAATAATAATATTGAGAAAGTAACGAAGCAGTATATATATTAATCTTTTAAACATGCAATATGCATTCAATTTAATATGTTCATAGTATTGTTTACATGAATACTTTGAATATATGGGAATGTATTCATATTATGATAAAACCTGAGTAACTATAGCATAGAAGATGTTAAAGTATTAATGAAATGTGTTGGAAGGGTGTCCTAAACCCAATCGGGTTGGACCGGATCCGACCGGGTCGGGTCATTTACAGTCTATTTAGTTCATGTAATAACTTTATTATGATTAATAAAAGCACTTATGTTATTATATATTGTTTACCTTCATATTATTTGTTGTATATATATAGTAACGTCCCTAGTATCAATCCGTGATAGAGAAACCATGATAGTGATTATGGTTGATGAGATCTCTAATCACTATAACAAGATTGATACTTAAATGTCTCTAGTCTTACATATTATCAAATGGGACATTGATAGTATAATTAGACTAGCACGTATTGGATGTCTTCTATCTTTTAGAAGATAGGGATAGATCTCGTCTATCGGAGTGTAGAGACACTTGGACTGTACGTGGACGTGTATTAGAGAATGCGTACGTTAGACTGACCCACTTACATTAAGTGTCACACTATGTGGCGTTTGTGTAATTATCCTTTTGACCGGAGTCTTCATGGCATCACGGTGTGGATTGTCATGCTTTGACACTATTGAGATTTCTCCTAACCACGGGGCGATCATGTGGTAGTGATTGGGTATGATATTGAAGCATGCGGAGTATACATGATTGGTCGTCCGGGAATCGCGTATCCTATGATTGGGATCGAATATCCGAAATGGCCTTCTTATAAGGAATGTCTAGCTCTCGAGAATCTTTGCAAAGTGGGAGTAAATGTGTTATTCCGAGAGAGCATGATATCCAGATTATAAGATACGATCGTCAATGTATTGACACTCGAGATACGATCGTATGGATATTATTACAGCGATAGGATATTAAGTTACACGGTAACTACTTCACATGAAAGGTAGTAGTCATTGCTTTTGACTCTTCCGATGATTGGGGGTCACGGTGTGTTGCTAGACGCTATCCCGTGATCGTTAGGTATGAAGGGCATTTTAGTAAATTGCACTTTGTGTCTATGGCCAACATATTCGGAAGCCTATCGGGTCACACACATATGAACATCGAGTCGGATTAAAATGCGGTTATAGTTGATAACCAAATAAGGAAATTTTATCTCTAGACTATAAAGGTTATAGTGGTAAATTAATATGGTGGTATTTATTTATTATGAATAAATAAAATACAAGATATTAATTATATATAAATTATATTAATTAAAGAATATTCCGGAAGTCAATTAGTTGACTGTAGGGGCGCCACTTTTGATGTGTATAAGATACACTTGGATTGTGCACTTTAATTAATAAGATTACCATAATATTAATATAAGATATTAATTGATTTTGGAAAAATAGTTTTATGGTAATAAGATAATTATATTCAATATAAGATATTGGCAAAATTAATTATCATTAAAGAGATAAATCAATCTAAAAGATTTTCTTTATTTTATTGGGAAAAGGTTTTCTTCTCCTCCACACAACTTGGGGCGCCACTTCCTCTCTATAAAGGAAGTGGGTGTCAAGCACTTTTGTACATCACAATTGCAAGAGCTCATAGTTCTTGTGTAAAATAGAGAGCAAACCATAGTGAGTTTGTGAGGGAGGAAAAAGGCCGGTCTAGCAACCGGAGTTTTCCAGTAGCAGTCCAAGGAGGATTCCGGCAAGGGGTTCGTGTGGATTAGCGATAGAGGCCGGACGCGTGGACGGCTTGCGCACTGAACTACTCTCCGTTGACGATCAAAGCGACGATCTTATAGATCATCTGAGGTATAACCGTCAAACTACTTAACGTGTTTATTGCATTAAACGAAGAACGATCTAGAAAAGGAAATCAAATTTTAAATTCCGATGCGTTAAACTAGTGATTTCCTAACAAAATGTAATACAAAGTTTGTTGACGGTCTATATATGTTTATTTTATTGTGAGTATTATCAAAAGCGGAAGAAATATCGAACATAATGTAATGACGTTTTATGAAATTGAAATGTAATCTTACTCTTATGCGTAGTTACTTTCAGATCATACGCAACGATCTGGGTCGGTATCTTGTACTTTGTGTAGGCGTTCACATCTGCATCAACTGAAAGATCACCCCATACCCTTAGCATTATAGGAATTAGCCTGTATAATCATTACAATTGGTTAAGAATCAATACACATATTAGTTTATTGAAGTATAATGAAATATTATTTAAAAATTGTGGAGCAGTAATTTTATAAACATAACAGTTGGTGATGACAAATTATGTCACCTAATTAATCCGGGCCTAAATGAATCTAATGAGGAATACCCCAAACCCTAATGCCTTAAGAACGTGGTGTAGATTTTAAGATTGGCGGCTGAGTCTAAGAGATTGTCTTAGATTGCCTACGTATCCTGTAATCGTCCAGGAATCAAGCCTTACGTAGTTCCTGGAAAATGGTATTTATAATGATAATGCATGCCCTAACCCTAATAATAGGTCGGTCTAAGCTATTGTCATATTTAACCTTAATGGGTCTTGCCCCTGCCCAAGTTATCATGATCATAATGGGCCTTCGTGGCTGGTACGGACTCTGTCGTCTAAGCCGACTTAACCGACTTACGGCGGTCGAGCTGGGACCATCGTCCTACACTGCCTAAGAGTCGATCCTCATAGCCCCGAGTCCGGGCATCGACATACCTGCCTTGACACTTGCTCATATTATAGGGACCAACTGTTAGACGACACATGGAGGGGTGAAACCCTGTATCGTCATAAGTCTCCCAGACTTGAGAGAAGCGACTCCCGTCGTCCGAGGTTAAATCTGCCACTTGAATCGTCTCCGGGTCAGGTTGTTGTTTGGGCGGGAAACAACTGTACTGCCACCTGCAACCCTAGCCAATCGTAGCATGATGTCATGGCGCACTAACGCCGTATCTTCAGCACAAGGAACGAGGCGTCCTTTCGCGTTAACCGTAACGCCATTACCTTGATTCTCGCAATTTGTGTAGGATTATAACCCCCTCAAATCACGTCTTTTCAACTCATTTCAAAAAATTTGCAAGCATAAAAGGAGAGGCAAAAGTCGGAGAAGAGGTTATTTCATCATTCTCTCTTCATCATATCCAAACACCAAGTAAGCATTTTCTTTTGCGTTCTCCATCTTCTTTCTGTATTTACCAATGTCAAGTAGTGCTACTGAATCTAATAAGGGTAGTGAATCATCTTCTCATAGTCAAGATTCGTCAGCTACCCACTCTGATTGCCCTCTTTGGTCACTTTCCGGTGAACCCATAAGCCCATCTCCTTCTATCACTAGTAAACCTAAGAAACTAGTCACTAGGATGGACGGAAAGGGTCCCAAAGGTTGCCTTGCTACCCTTTCTTTAGATGATGCTAACAAAATCTGCCAAAGATTTGGTCTGGTGGGTCCTCAATCTGAAATCCGACTTCCGTCGGGTCAACACCAATTCGATGGGCCCCAGAAGGGTTTTGCTCTGTCTATGAAGCCCAACTTTCCAGTGGGTTGAGGTTTCCATTGTACCCGGCCGTCACGGCGATTCTGCACCACTATGAAATAAGCGTTTCCCAGTTAGCCACCAATGCTATTAGGATTCTGATGGGGTTCGTAATAGCCTGTCGAGTAGTAGGAGTTTGCTTCTCGTTCCCCCTCTTTCGATACTACTATAAGATTACAGGTATGCCAGACAAACTGTGGTATACCTTCCAACGAAGACCAAATCGACACGAGTTTGTGTCCAATGGGCCTTCATTGCATGGAGACTGGAAACCGAGGTTTTTCTTCATACGTCATGGTTTGGGCAACCCATACATAGGACAGTGGAGGTCGAGGGGCAAGAAGACGGATAAGCTGGGTAGTGATCCTGTCCCTCGAGAGGCCCGTCAGATGGATAACTTTAGACTCGAGGTGGCCACCCGAGATCTGCAACTTCTTTATACCCTGTCTAACATGGATGAGGCGGGGCCGATGCCCTACTCGACACTCCATGCTCACGACCAAGAGAACTGTAGGATGTTTCTTTGTTTTTTTTTATCATAAATTCTTTTTCTTGTGGAGATCTAAAACTTGGCATTATTAATGATACTAACCTTGTCTTTTCTTTTTGCAGTGGGGAAGTTCTCGGTTATCTCTGACCCTACCCAGGTCCCCAAGCCGAAGGGTAAACTAGCCCCGCCACTCGAGGGTCGGGCGGCCCCTTCTGTTAAGGTTGTCGAGAGAAGGGCAACTCCCCCTGCTGGAGAATGGAGCTCTTCCCGACTCGAAGTTGTTCCTGCGCAGCCGTCTGAAGGACGTAATGCGGATTTCGAGTCGATGAATCCCGCTTGCTCCCCCGCCCCGCCTCAATCTGATACTCCTCTCACTCATTATGGCTCACTGCGAGACGAAGATGACGAAGCCATAGTCGAGATAACGCCATCTGCCGATGCTAATGTCGCGCGGCAATCAAAAAAGGCCCTGCCGAACTCGAGATCGAGAGGCTAAAAAGGCATGGTGAGGGGTCATCACAGAGAGGCTAAAAAGGCCAAAGTCGGTGAAGCCCCTGCTGAACTCGAGATCGACATGAACCGGGCTGCCGAAGATAGCGCAACTATGGAGAACAAGGTTCTATCTTCTGCGCTTCGGAAGCTGTGTCGTATGGTAAGTCGCTCCCTTTCTCCTACTTTTATCTCGATGTGTCCTTTACTTATTCTAGATGATGCCTTTCTTTTTCTTGACAGACAAACCACCTCGGCAAGGAGGCTGCTAGGAGATTGACTACGCCAGTCGAGGCAGAAGAGGATCTAAAGAGGAAAATTCATGCGTTGCTCGATGAGAGTATCAAGAAGAGTGCTGCCATAGCCGGATTGGAGTCCCAATTGGAGACTCATGCAATAGAGGCAGACACCGAGATAAAGAAGTTAAAGAAGGAGCTGTCTCAATCTGCCAATAATTTGACCAAGACACAAAGCGACTCACAAGTCCTGGAGAAAAAACTGGCCGATTTGGCGGTGGACTTCGAGAAGCTGCAGGAAGTGCACAATCCTTCTTTGGCTGAGGCTACACAGGCTCGGAACGAAAGGGATGCTCTGAGGGTCGAGCTGGAGAAAGTTCCTTCCCAGGTCGAGGCAGCCAAGAAAGATGCAGTCCTGGAGTATCGGAAGTCGAGGGAGCTTGATGAAGACCTAACTGTGATGATGCGTATGGCCATGATGGGCGGCTTTACAATGGCGGTGGACCAGGCTATGGATGTTTATCCAGAGTTTGACGTGGCTCAGCTTGCCGCACCGCAATTCTATGACCCTGAGGCGGAGAAGCTGTACGACCAGTACGGTAAGGAGTTCCAACGAAGGGAATCTCTTGCCCAGAAGTATGGTTCGTCGACTTCCGATGCCGAGCCGACCCCTGCTATCACCGAACCAACGCTTGACGCTTCCTCTTAACTGTTATTCTTTGAATTTGACTTTTGTTGAACTTGGACGTGTATAATTTGAATTTGGTCTGTTGAACTTGGGCGTGTATAATTTGAACTTGTCTTGGCTGGTCTTGTCGACCTGACCTTATTTTGGACCGATTTTGCTTCAATTTTTGTAGTATTTTGCTCTTCTTTTTATTATTTATCTTTTATATCTCGATGTCTTTTAGCTTTTCACTTGTCGGGCCTCTGGCCCTGTTTGCTGATTGCCTTATCGATGTCGTGTGATGATGCTAAATAATGCACCACCTGTAAATCCGGGCCACGTGTAATCTAAGGGTGAGCTGTAAAGGGGATCGAATGGCTGAAAGTGAGTAAAATATGGTGTTTTTGGTGTTTTATGGCTGAGTCCAAGAATGTGTCTTGGATTGCCTACGTATCCTGTGTAATGTCCGGGAATCAAGCCTTACGTAGTTCCCGGAATGAGCTATTTATAGGCACATGTCCTTCTTCTGCCCTAAGTTTAGGGCGGTTAGGTCTATTGACATAAATACCCTTTAATGGGCCTTGCCTCCATACCCAAGTAACCTGTTGGGTGTGGGCCAAGGAGCCTTGTCTAAAGTATGTGACATCGACTCGATGGACATCGACGTCGGTGTTCGAGTTCGGACACTCGTGGAACCTCCCCTGAACCACGGCCTTCACTGGCACGTCTCATATCGATCCGATGTGGATCACTAACACAGACTTTTCCACATGCCAGCTGGACCAATCATATAATTCCACGTGGAGGAGTGAATCCCGGTATCATCATCGTGTTGCCCCCCAAGTGTATTATGAACCTTTGGTTCTTATTGCACTTGTGAGTCTACTCTAGATGAGGTCGACCTAGTTGCCTTAGCATTTTTTGTCTCACGGACTGGTTTTGCTATATGGGCGGGTTGATGCTCTGGGCGTTTGGTCCGACTTTGCGAACCATCCCTCTGCCTTAGCATTTTTTGCCCATTAGGCTCGTTTGGATTTTGGCTGGTCGATTCTATGGGTGTTTGGTCCGACTTTGCGAACTCTCCCGTTGCCATGTAGGCTGTATTGAGGGGTCCGACTTACGGATTTTACCTCCATAGTCGTTTACATTGCCTTTGACATTTTGTATTGTGTTAGACTTATAATGTTAAGGCTGTAGATCCTGAAAACATAAAAGCATCTCGAGAAAAGACATGTTTATTAGAATATCCATAAAATTGTCACACAGACTTATTACAAAGGGTAAAGTTATGAATAACTCGAGATAAAGTTCAATCAAGCGTAATACTTCCTCGGATTGTTGGCGTGCCACTGTCGAGGAACCGTGGTCCCATCTGCTTGCCCGAGTTGGTAGGACCCTTTGGGTTGAACCTTTAGGATCGGATACGGGCCTTCCCAAATCGGGGCTAACTTACAAGTCGCTTCTTGTCGGTTTGCTTCATTTTTTCAGAGGACCAAATCTCCGACTTTGAAGTATTTGTATTTGACCCTTGAGTTGTAATACTGAGAGATCTTCTGTTTATATCTTGCCATTCGAGCTGAAGCTATTTTTCTTCGCTCCTCAACATTATCTTTTTCATGTTGAAGATCAGGGGCGTTGGTTTCGACGTTGTATGCTAGAACTCGAGGAGGGGGAATACCGATCTTCGCGGGAATTACCGCTTCGCATCCGTAGACCATCGAGAATGGTGTTTCTCCTGTCGAAGAATTTGGAGCTGACCTATATGACCATAGGATGCTCGGAAGTTGTGCGGCCCAGTCTCGAACTTCGGCTTCTAATCTCTTTTTCAACCCTATCTTGATCTGTCGATTTGTCTGCTCGACTTGACCGTTTGCTTGCGGGTGAGCTACCGAGGTGAAGCGCTGACTAATATGATATTCGTTGCACCATTCTCTAACTCTCTGGTCTTCGAACTGAGTGCCATTATCTGAGATCAGAGCCTTAGGAATTCCGTACCTGCATAAAATATCGATCCACAAGAATTTTTTGATAGTCGAAGCTTTGATGTCGGTCAAAGCCTTGGCTTCGACCCATTTTGTGAAGTAGTCCACCGCGACGACCACATATCTATTGTTGCCCGGGGCTCTGGGTAGAGGTCCGACTATGTCGACGCCCCACTGATCGAAAGGCTAGACTGACGAGATGACATTCATTTCTTGGGCCTGTTGATGGGTGATATTGTCATGGATTTGACAAGGTCTACACTTCTGAACTAGGCTGTTCGCATCTCGTTCCATCGACGGCCAAAAATATCCAGCTAATTTGCACTTTCGAGCAAGCATTCTAGCTCCACAATGATTTCCACAAGCTCCTCTATGAATTTCTTCCAGAAGATATACACCCTCATTTTCTGATGCACATCGTAACCATGGTGCTACAAAAGATTTCCAATAAAGGATAGAATCGAAGAATGCATACCGTGTTGACTGAAGTCGGATTTTCCTGGCTTGTACCTTGTCGGATGACAGAATGCCGTCCTTAAGGTAAAGAGCTATTGGATCCATCCATGTTGCTTGTTGAGTGATCGGCTGCACTTTTGATTCCTTGTAGCTTCTATCGTTCAATAACTCGACTAGAACTTTCTTGCTCAAGAAGAAGTTCGAAGCGAGTTTAGATAAGGCACCGGCTCTGTTATTCTGACTTCAGGGGACTTGCTCGATCTGAACTGACTTGAACTTTGGTGTGAGGCCTTGTACCACTGTTAAGTAATTTTTCATAGTTTCTTCCTTGGCTTCATACTCCCCCTCTGATATGGAAAGGACTAGCTTTACGGAGAATCTTAAAAAAACGGTAGAGCTCGCTGGGCGGATATCGAAAAAACCTGCTGAGGGCGGCCATTCAACCGGTGAGTCTCTGCACTTCCTTTACGTTCCGAGGGGCAAGCATGGTTTTCAAAGTGTCGATCTTATCCGGGTTTTCTCGAATCCCGTCTTTCGAGATCATGTATCCCAAAAACCTCCCTGACTTGACCCCAAAGGTGCACTTCTTCGGATTTAATTTCATCTTTGTTTCCCTCAAAACCTCAAATACTTCCCGAGCATCTACCAAGTACTGCTTCATCGATCGACTCTTGATGAGCAAGTCGTCGACGTACACTTCCATACACCTACCGATCTGTTTGGCAAAAATCTTGTTGACTGCTCTCTGATATATAGCCCCAGCGTTTTTCAACCCGAATGGCATGGTTACATAGCAGAAAGTGCCGAATTCCGTGATGAAAGCTGTCTTTTCAGCGTCTCGAGGATCCATTACGATCTGATGGTATCCCTTATACGCATCTAAAAAACCAAACACTTCGAAGTTGATAGTAATTCTACTAACCTATCGATTTTTGGAAACGGATATGAGTCTTTCGGACATGCTTTATTCAAGTCGGTGAAGTCCACGCACATACGCTAACTGCCGTCGGGCTTCTTGACTAACACTGGGTTGGCTAGCCACTCAGGGTAGAGCACTTCACTCACTATCTTGGTCGTTAATAGCTTCCCGAATTCCTTCTCTATAGCTTGGTTTCGTTCAGGTGCGAAACTCCTCTTTTTCTGTCTGACTGGCTTCTAGCTTTGATCTATTTCGAGCTTGTGGACCGCTATATCTGTGGATAGTCCCGTCATGTCGTCAGCCTTCCATGCAAAGACCTCTCTGAACTCGATTAGCAGCTCGACAAGTAAGTGCTTTTCTCTAGTCGGGATCCAGATTCCGACTTGCACACACTGATCTATTCCGTCTTCCCATAGATGAACATTTTCGACGGGGTCAACCGAGATCCAACTCTTCTCTTCTTCTTCCTCCGGAATCAACTCCTCAATCAGGACTTGCTACACAGCCATTTTCCCATCCATGACGATGGAGTTGCAGCTCCGAGCAGCTTAAATGTCTCATCTTACTTCATGCGAGCCGATCCTAGTAGGGAATTGCATGCTATTATGGACGGTGGAGATGATGGCACGTAGGTCGAAAAGAGCAGGTCGACCTAAAATGACATTATATGCCGAAGTGGCCTTGACTACTACGTAGTTTAATTCAAGGGTCCTTCCTCTTTCACCATCACCGACCGTCGTTAGCAACCTTATCGAACCCATGGGATGGATCGCTTGTCCTGTGAATCCAAAAAATGGAGATGCTAAAGGAGCTATGTCCTCATCTTTCAGTTTCATCTCCTTAAAAGCCGAGTAGTACAAGATATTCACCGCACTGCCATTATCGACGCAGACTCTTGATACCCGAGTTCAGCTAATCACCGCCTCAATCACCAGCCCCTCACTGTGACTCCGAGAATTAGGTTTGTCATCTTTGGGTCCATACCCGACTTCTGTTGTAAATCTCAGTCTCTTCTTCTCCCTCGAGCTGTCAGTTGGCTCTCGACTGGCTCGGTCTTTATCATTCTTAGTTGGCCCAAAGATCGTATTAACGTAATTATTGGGCCGATTATTGTCATACCTATCTCGATCAAGGTCACCTCTGCTGGTTCTTTCCCGATCTGGAGATCGCTCGCGACGTGGTGATCGGTCTATGTGTCTCTGAGCGTCGCGACCCCGATCTCGACCTTGATAAGAATTTTTTCTTTTATACTCTCGGTGCCCTTTTGGCTCATTGCACTGAGACCTATCGACCACTTCATCTAGCTTGCCCTCTTGAATACTGGCGTCGATGTCTCTTTTCAAGTCATCACAATCTTTCATTGTATGACCTATATCAGTGTGATACTCATAATACTTTCTTGGATTTCTCTTTTCTCGGGGCCTTTTCAGTGGTCTTGGTGTCTTTGCTATGCCCTTCGAGAGCATAATGGACAACACTTCCCCCCGAGACCGATTAAGGGGGATGAAATCATTATCATGTAGGGCTCCTTTCTTTCCTAACCAGTCCGAGACGGGTGCTGTGATACGATCCCAGACTGTCGACTTGCTTTCGGTGCTCTGCATTTTGGACTGATTCTTATTTGGACCTCGAGTGTCCTTCTTTGAATCCATCCAGTCGGATTGGGTATGCATACGCATTGCCTCTTCCCCTTGACAGAATCTATGCACCACATTAACACACTCATCCATGGTGCGAGGGACATCTCTGCTCAACTTCATATACAACCTTGTATTACGCAGCCCTCTCACAAACGACGTGATTAGAAGTCGATCATCCGCGTCCTTGACTTGCATGGCCTCAAGTTTAAATCTCTTCAAATAATTTATCACAGTTTCATCGTTTTGTTGCTTCATATTCATGAGGTGCGTAGCGCTTAAATAGAACTTCTTATTTACTATAAACGCATCTCGAAACTTGCGAGCCAACATAGCAAAACTCAAGATTGAACCCGGTCGTAGCTTGGTGAACCACTCTCTGGCTCGACTGACGAGCAATGTCTCAAAGGCTCGACACCGCATTGCATCATGTACGCCGTCCAACCTCATCTGAGACAGATACCTATGTAGATGGTCTTCTTGATCGGTGGTGCCATCATAAGGCTCTATCTTTGGTATTTTAAACCCCTTGGGTTTGGGAAAGTTTTTGATTTCTTTTGTGAAGGGAGATTCCAACCATAGTGAGACCGAATTTTTGCCCAAAATAACGTCCAGCTCATGTCTAACGCTATCCTCGTCACACCTTTGATGCTTCTGCTGGATTTCATGTCTCTTTTTCTCCATAGAGCTGGATGACCCGCTGATTTCTTCCCTAGAGGATTTCTTGGCATTTTCTATGGCGTCTTTCTTGCCGCTGTTTTCACGACCTTAAGCCATAAAATCCTCCACTACGATTCTGGACATCAGTTCGCAATCCGCCGCTGCCAATTGATCTACGATAGCCAGATGTTCTGGAGCAAGGCCTTGTTTCTCCTTTGGGGGATCCTTTGGATGATCTTTATGGATAGGATCCAACGCTGGATCCCCTGTCTCTTGCGGATCCGGATCCATGTGCTCATTGATCTGCAAACCCTGTTGATCTGTGGTCTTGGAATTAGTTTTCTTGGCGTTCTTATCCTTGGGAGGCATCGTGATCTTGGCGTATTCAACAGTAGAAGACCCTCCTTCTAGCGCCTATGGTGATGACCAATTATGTCACCTAATTAATCCGGGCCTGACTGAATCTAATGAGGAATACCCCAAACCCTAATGCCTTAAGAATGTGGTGTAGATTTTAAGATTGGCGGTTGAGTCTAAGAGCTTGTCTTATATTGCTTACGTATCCTGTAATCGTCCAGGAATCAAGCCTTACGTAGTTCCTGGAACATGGTATTTATAATGATAATGCATGCCCTAACCCTAATAATAGGTCGGTCTAAGCTATTGTCATTTTTAACCTTAATGGGCCTTGCCCCCTGCCCAAGTTATCATGCTGATAATGGGGCTTCGTGGCTGGTGCGGACTCTGTCCTCTAAGCCGACTTACGGCGGTCGAGCTGGGACCATCGTCCTACACTGCCTAAGAGTCGATCGTCATAGCCCCGAGTCGGGCATCGACATGCCTGCCTTGACACTTGCTCATATTATGGGGACCAACTGTTAGACGACACGTGGAGGGGTGAAACCCTGTATCGTCAACAGTCATACTCTTCATTGATGACTACAAAGTCTCTGTAGGATGTAGTTTCATCAGTTTCTTGAAGTGGAAATGCATGTATAACCAATGCTTTGATACCTAGGAAGAATGTTATTCAGTTTTGCTATTCGGAATTAATGATATAAGTATAATTTAGTAAATAAATAACTTTTGGGATTGTGTTTGGTTCATACTTACAAATTGGGCGATCTTGGTCAGCAAAGCTGTAAAAGTCAGAAAACTTGTCAAACTCAAATATGCAGGGCAGTGGATGAGGAATAACATCATGGTAAGGCTCAACCAAATTCCTACGATGCAAAGTCCAAGTGTATTCATGTTCAACGACCTTGTAAGCTGGTGGAGTCAACTTCAAAACAGCGTTTGACACTTTACATCTTTTGAATGGCAACAGTGTGTTTGCAAAGAAGGCTACGTTACCATCAAAGATCACAACAGGAACCTTTGTACCCTGTTTGCAAAGGAAATATATAAAGAAAATCAGTTAGCATAGCAATTATGTCCAGCCATATTGAGAGATGGTAGAAAAACAAGTAATGAATGCGCGGAATTAATATTACCGTCATATCAGTGACCATGTAGTTTCTGTACAAAGGACCGCCATCGCTTTTTTTTGGGTTTGCGGCGTTCAATGACCTGAACCAAGACTGTCCTTTTCGTGTCTAAATTTCTGACTGTTAAGGGTCAATTTGTAGTGTTTTATAAGGATATATTTTATATCAATATTCCCCATATATGGATGTTTTTCGTAGAATTCGAGCTTATAATCGATTAATTGAGCAAATGACGTTTTGAATAGTTAAAATGCAAAATCGAGTAAATATCGTGGTTTTATTATCTATTTTGTATGGTTTTACGTTTTGCTCGGTTTTGTCATCTTTTAGGTGCACAAATGTGGAATGGAAGAGGTCTAAATGATGTTTGATTGAAGATTAAAGTGGAAAGAAAGACATACAAGAGGATGAAGATGAAATAAAGCTTGGGAAAATCCCGAAAACGACTCGTAATACGACGGGCTAATCAAAAATGCGTTTTCTGAAGAAGAGTCCTTAATGAAAGTTGTAGAGTTTTCCGAGAGCTTTTTTATGATATTCGGATCATAATTTTTGGAGGTCTACAACTCAAGATATGAATTTTAGAAGTTTCATTCCTAAATCCATAATATTACCAATTAATTCCAGCCGACATACAATCCTAATTGAAAAAGGAATATTTCAGCCGCAATTTATTATGCATACATATCTATATAAAGCTGCAGCATGTAACCCTAATAATACCAATTATTCATATCAAATATTCAGCCGCAATTTGCACCACAAAGCAGCAGCTTTTCTGGGGCTCTCAATGGCCGGTCACCCGAGCCTTGTGCTCGGGTGATCCGGGTTAGATTAGGATGTCGTTTTTCTTCCGTTTTCGATTCATGGATTCAATCATGTACCAAACTACGCGAGTTTATTTATTTAATTTATTCAGTCCTTATTCGTTTTTTATGATCTTTAATTTATTTTGTATCGTTCTATGATTTTGATGCTATGATGTGAATTAGATCGAGAGATCGGTTTGCTATTGATACGTTTACAACATACGGAAGTTGCGTAGACTAGATCACCATAGAAAGATAGGATCTTTAATCATTAATGATGACAAATTAATGGATTAATTATCTAGGTTGTTAGATTCTAAAATACGAGAGTTAACCTGAATCTACACCGAGTTTTGTTTGGTAAATCGATCTCAACATTCGGAAGATGAGAGATTGATAAATTGGACTCACTAAGGAATTAGGAATCCATAGCTTGAGATTAAATTCACTGAGATTAGGGGTTTGTATCTCGTGTAAAGGTGAAACCACAATTTGAATTAAAATCATGAGATGAACTAGGATTGAAATCACTTGGTTTGTGCACTGTTTGATCCCATGTATCTTTAGTTTAGTTTAGGTTGTGCTATTTTATTTCGTAGGTTAGATTTATTTTAATTGCTCTTTCGTTTATTTTATTTGTTCTTTCGTTTATTCGTTTTTCCTAAGTAACAATTGAAAGGAATTAGTAAAATTAGATTCAACATCCCAATTCCCTAAGGATCGATACCCGTACTTATCCAACTTTACTAGCAACTACCCGGTATTCGGCCGGTTAGGAGGTAGTTTTGCATGGTAGTATAGGTTTTATAAATTTTCTTTTGTTTTGATGATGCAAAATCTCCCCAACAAAAGTGGCGCCGTTGCCGGGGAATAGGTGTCATGTTGAATCTAGTTAAGTTAGTTCTCGATTTTGTTACGTTTCGTTTTTCGTTTTCAATAAAAGTAGCGTTTAATAGATTGAGAGTTTTTATTTTTGCCGTGTTTCGATGACCGTAGGGTTAAGAATGTGCAAAAAAGTTTTTTTACTCAACTTATGAAACGAACTTATGAAACGTGAATTATATGTTTAGATGTAGTCCAGTCTAACCCTCTGTGCTTTAATTTGATGCGGCTGCTCTGTGATATTTGATGTATGATCTTTTAAGAAATTAGGGTTTGCTGTGTTTCCTGCGTTTTCTATGCAAATTCGACTGCTGGACGAGCGTTCAGGTAAGTGAACGCCCGTCCAGTCCCTAACATTGCAGGTAAACGAGCGGTTGAGACTTTGGACGGCCGTCCAGTGCAGAAACTTCCAGCTGAACGCCCGGTTCAAATTCAGAACGCACGTCCAAAGGGTTGGACGGGCGTCCAACCCTACGTCCAGGTTCCAAAGTTTTTATTTATTCGATTTTTAATGCTTTATTTGACTTGGATGTTTTTAATCTGAGCTTCTTTTGCTGATTAATTTTACGTAGATGTTCTGAACTTGCTTATTCATATCTTTTCATCTACGAATCCATGTTAAATAATTGAATCTAATTGATAATATACTTGATTCATCTAGGCATGTTATAGTTACTGTCGGTTCTCGTATGCTATAACTGGTCTTATTGTTAATTAGTAGCTAATGTCGGTTTCCGTATGCTACATATCGTTATGATGAATCTTGTGAGCTTTGAGACTTATGTGCTTCCTTGTTATTTTTATAACTCATTTGGGTAGTAACTGTCGGTTTTCCGTTGCTACCATCAGCTACTTATGAGTTATATCTGTTTAGTATAGCTAGCTGTTGGTTTTCCATAATGCTATCACCTTTGACAAGTCTTAAAGCGCGTCTACACTGCATGTAATGAACAGTACTGTCGTTTATCGTAACCTGTCATTATTTGGTAGACGTTTATTATATACATGTCATGTTGCAAATGAGTGGGCTAGTTTTCTTTTTTTTATTTTCTTTTATTTTTGCATATCATTCAGATGCATATCATTTAGTTGCATGTCATCTAGTTGCATTGTTTTTCTATTTTTCTTTTATTTTTCTTGAGCGTAGTTAACTGTCGGTTTCCGTAATACTACCTCGTTTTCTTTGTTTTTAGTTTCTGCATAGGCCGTAGTCACTGTAGAGTTGTCAGGGGTCTACTTGCTCAGCCTGAGCCTGTCAGAATTTATTTTTTTATTTATTTTATTTTTAGGATTGCATATCATGTAGATTGCATTGTAGTATATTTTCATATAGTTGCACCTAGCCTACGACTTTGTAGTATTTCATGTATAGTATTCAATCTTTAGTTGAGCTTAAGTTGAAAAATCTCTATGATCCTTTTCTTCATGTGCTTTATATATGTAATCTTTTCTTTCTCCCCGAAGACTCTTTTTGCACTAATCAAGTCTGCAGGATACTTTCTATAGCTATTGTGCACTTTCACGATGTATTCAGTTGTCCTGTGATGCTCCACGCTCTCGAGCTATGCAAGCAATCCTGGTTCTTGTTGGTTCCTCCGAATTGCCGCATCCAATCGGCTAAGTTCTCTAATTTATTATTTCTGTACAACTTGAGGACAAGTTGCAATCTAAGTGTGGGGGAAGGGATAGATGATTTATGTGTCTACTTTCGTTTGCTCATATTTTTAGTATTTCTATGAAAAGTGCTTAATTTTCAAATTTTTTGTTATATCCCGAGTAGACAAAGGCATATCTTTGCTTGAGTTTATATCATTTTTGCTATATTCTCGTATATTTAGTAATTTTAGTTGTTTCACCCGACACTCTTTTTCACATGCCATAGTAAATGATGAGCTAAATGTTGAAAGCCTACCCCATTTTAGTTGGAGATTTTTGATGATTATAGCATGTTTCTTTGCTTATGTACAATTCTTGAAAAGTTTAGTAGTTTGTATTCTAGGATTAAAGTATGACATACGTGAATATCCGTAAGTTTGAATGTGATAAGTGAAACGTGATTAAGTCTTTGCAATAGTAATAAATTGTTTACTTGAGGTGTTATGCTCGGTGGTCCGTGCTACTAGAAAATAATCTTTTCCACTTTATGAAAATTTAAATCTCTAAGTAAACATAATTGTAATTGTGTGTGTCGGAAGCTGGTTGATGATTTGGGTGAGGTAGGGTATACCACGTATGTCCTATACCACTATGATGACTAAAAGCTCACGACAGTTTATAGCTGCCTTATGATTGGAGTAAGGTAGGGGATTATCTTGAAATGTCCTATTCTGCTATGAGGGCAAAAGCTTATTCTGATGTGTGTTAGAAAAGTGTGAAAAAAGTGAAAATATTGAAATATATTATTATGAATAAGTAAGGACTTAGTTATCGTTAATCTTATACCCGAGTATAAACTGAAGGATATGTTGTAGGGATTATCCTCTGAGTCTGTCAGAAATGTTTTAGATATTCTCTACTATTTCTTTTTGGGATATGTATGTTTTGTAAAGTGCATGTTATGATTTTTGAATATTTCTAACTTAGATGGGAAACCGGGCTAGTTTTGGTTTGAATAACTTTCAAATTGTGGAACTTAGTGGAAGTTTATTATGGCTATGCACACACTACACGGGTGAACTTCTAAGTTATTGAATATACTTCATATTTGTATGGATGTTTATTTGTCTCGAGCTTGACTTTGTTTTGTTTTGCTCGGGACGAGCAAAAGATAAGTGTGGGGGAGTTGTTAAGGGTCAATTTGTAGTGTTTTATAAGGATATATTTTATATCAATATTCCCCATATATGGATGTTTTTCGTAGAATTCGAGCTTATAATCGATTAATTGAGCAAATGACATTTTGAATAGTTAAAATGCAAAATCGAGTAAATATCGTGGTTTTATTATCTATTTTGTATGGTTTTACGTTTTGCTCGGTTTTGTCATCTTTTAGGTGCACAAATGTGGAATGGAAGAGGTCTAAATGATGTTTGATTGAAGATTAAAGTGGAAAGAAAGACATACAAGAGGATGAAGATGAAATAAAGCTTGGGAAAATCCCGAAAATGACTCGTAATACGACGGGCTAATCAAAAAGGCGTTTTCTGAAGAAGAGTCCTTAATGAAAGTTGTAGAGTTTTCCGAGAGATTTTTTATGACATTCGGATCATAATTTTTGGAGGTCTACAACTCAAGATATGAATTTTAGAAGTTTCATTCCTAAATCCATAATATTACCAATTAATTCCAGCCGACATACAATCCTAATTGAAAAAGGAATATTTCGGCCGCAATTTATTATGCATAGCCGACATACATATCTATATAAAGTCATGCAAAGATGTAACCCTAATAATACCAATTATTCATATCAAATATTCAGCCGCAATTTGCACCACAAAGCAGCAGCTTTTCTGGGGCTCTCCAAGGCCGGTCACCCGAGCCTTGTGCTCGGGTGATCCGGGTTAGATTAGGATGTCGTTTTTCTTCCGTTTTCGATTCATGGATTCAATCATGTACCAAACTACGTGAGTTTATTTATTTAATTTATTCATCCTTATTCGTTTTTTATGATCTTTAATTTATTTTGTATCGTTCTATGATTTTGATGCTATGATGTGAATTAGATCGAGAGATCGATTTGCTATTGATACGTTTACAACATACGGAAGTTGCGTAGACTAGATCACCATAGAAAGATAGGATCTTTAATCATTAATGATGACAAATTAATGGATTAATTATCTAGGTTGTTAGATTCTAAAATACGAGAGTTAACCTGAATCTACACCGAGTTTTGTTTGGTAAATCGATCTCAACATTCGGAAGATGAGAGATTGATAAATTGGACTCACTAAGGAATTAGGAATCCATAGCTTGAGATTAAATTCACTAAGAGATTAGGGGTTTGTATCTCGTGTAAAGGTGAAACCACAATTTGAATTAAAATCATGAGATGAACTAGGATTGAAATCACTTGGTTTGTGCACTGTTTGATCCCATGTATCTTTAGTTTAGTTTAGGTTGTGCTATTTTATTTCGTAGGTTAGATTTATTTTAATTGCTCTTTCGTTTATTTTATTTGTTCTTTCGTTTATTCGTTTTTCCTAAGTAACAATTGAAAGGAATTAGTAAAATTAGATTCAACATCCCAATTCCCTGAGGATCGATACCCGTACTTATCCAACTTTACTAGCAACTACCCGGTATTCGGTCGGTTAGGAGGTAGTTTTGCATGGTAGTATAGGTTTTATAAATTTTCTTTTGTTTTAATGATGCAAAATCTCCCCAACACTGAACTCATTTGCAGTGTACAACTTTATGTCCATTGTTTTACTATATTGATTTTTTCCTAAGTGGTTAGAATATTGAATTCTTGTTGTAATGTAATTCAAAGGGTGTAATCATTTTCGAGTCGAATCAATGAAACCGTAAAGCAAAGCAATGTATTTTGATTGTAATATTTCCTCGCACCAATTAGATGTATGTATATGAAGTGTGTGTATAACATCAATTGTGGATAATATGCAGGAAATTATATTGCAAAACATGTAACAGAAACTCATAATACACGATGAACAAATGACATAATATTTAGGGTTTTCAGGTAACAACTGGCGGTGTATTAATATACATAGAATAAAGAATGCAAAATGTTTAACAATGGTCAGAGATCCAAGACTTCTTTATAAACAACATTTCGTGTGTCGATGTTCGTATTTTGGTCAGTGGTTGTGTTGTGAATGAAAACCTTTACATTAGATGATGTTCGTACACGAGACAACGCCACATAGAGTTGGCCATGTGAAAATACATGCTCTTTTAGGTAAACACCAACAAAATCTAAAGTTTGGCCTTGAGATTTATTAATTGTCATTGCAAAACAAAGTCGTACTGGGAACTGTATCCTCTTATAAGGACTGGACAAAATTCACCTTTCGTTGGACGCAAAGGTATTCTAGGTATAAAAACTTGTTTACCAGCATAGTCTCCTACCACAATCTCAGCATGGATTACATTTTTTGAGAAAGAACAACAGATCAAGCGTGTACCGTTGCATAATCCTTCTTTAGGATCAATATTGCGTAACAAAATAATCGGTGTATTAAGCTTTAAAATAAGCCTATGTGGTGGTAATCCATTATGTGACAAACTGTTCAACATGTCCTGGTATATTCCCTGATCAGACGGGTTTATAGTTTCATCAAAGGCCAAGTATTCAATCTTTTAACCTGGGAATTGTTGTATGATGTCTTCATTGATCTCATCTACAAACGAGTTTTTGGTTGTAAGGATAGCTCTATTTGCAAAAAGGATGTTTCCATCAGCTAATCCTTGTAGTTCTGGATAAACAGTTAATATAAACTCTTGTAAACCACTGGTTAAAGAAAGATGTGTATGACAGATCTGTAAAGGCAAGGAAACTATATCTATATCTTTAAGCTGGTTCACACCACTTCCTATTGCAGTAAGAAAGAGGTGAACTCGGGATCTAAACGTGCACGCATGTTTGAAGTGAGCTGCAATTTTATTAGATTTGGCCACAAAGGAGACTTTATCAATGAAGCGTTGATTGTTTCTCTTTTAGTCCCTTTTGCAACTACTGGTAACGTTTGACGGAAATCTCCTCCTAAGACAACTACTTTCCCACAAAATATCGTTGTCGATTCCATCAAATCTTTAAGCAAGCAGTCCAAAGCTTCAATAGCTATTCTTTTGGCCATTGGTGCTTCATCCCAAAGTATGAGTTTGGATTCTTTGATGAGTACATCTAAAGAAGATTGTTTACTTATACTACATGTGAAGCCATCCTCTATATCAATAGGGATTTTGAATCTGGAATGTGCTGTTCGTCCCCCTGGCAATAAAGAAGCAGCTATACCTGATGTTTCCGTGGACAACGCTATTTTGCATGTTGAAAGAACATGTGCAAGAAGTGCTCGGTAAAGGAATGTGTTACCGGTGCCACCCTGGCCATCTATGAAGAAAGCCCCTGGTTTGTTTTGAAAAACTGCCTCAGTTATACATGCAAAAGCTGTATATTGTTTTGTATTAAGGAGAGTCTGTGATGATAAATCTGTAGTAGAAACTGGAAGATTTTGTTCCATCCTTAGTTCTCGGTTAGGGTCATGTAACACATCAGAAGTTTCTGAGAAAAACTCGGGACAAATATTGAAATGTCTAATACTTTTTCCCATACCAACTAAATAGGAGTTTATTTGATGTAAGACCTTCTTCCTAATGAAATGTTTTGGCAAATTCGATCCATGAGTAAAATCAACTGACATGCTTTCTTCAAATTTGGACCATAAATCAGAAGGATTGTTTGGGCATGAATGTATAAGCAGATCAGCAAATAGTTTTTTAAGGGCACAAGGCATATGGTACAATGCAGCCTCTGACATGCATTCTTCTTGACTATTGTTCTGTTCTAATAAGCCACGTTCTAAAGCTGCTTCATGGTATGTGGAAAACACATGTCCATTGACAGTCTTTAGGTCTGTTTATGATGTTGGACAATGAACCTCAGTTAAAAGCAATCTTAGAAAATATCACTCACCTTCGGTTGGTTGTACAGTTACAACCCTACCAACTGAATCGCCTTTTAAACGTACTTTCCATATTTTTTTGTCTGGTAGCCGAACAAAGAAATCTAGGAATTGTGAATAAGTACAATTTTTTGGATTGGCATTGGAATTAGTTTGATTCATCATGAAAAATTCAGTGAGCATGGTTTTCGTATTCATAGTATTCTCAAGTACGTTTGAAAGAAGCTGTTTATTCTTAAAGGTGATTGGTTGGTAATTTTCTAAATGCAAGTGCATTTGTATGACTGCAGGTTTCATCTCAGTAAGAGGAAACCTGAAGATGCGCCACAAAGATTCAGGTGCTGAAATCCACCTACCACTTCTATATTGATCTATTTCATTCACTTCATCGTCGGCTTTAGAGAGTGTGTTAGGTTGATTTTGATTTGACACATTGAATAGAATTCGATCACTACCTTTACAAATATACTTATAAATATATTTAACAGCCTTTATTGTTGAACAAACCTCAACATTCATATGACAATCAAACTTCGCAAGAAGGTAAGCATTGTATGGCACAACCCATCGGTTGTCCAACCAAAAATTCCTTACCTTTACGCGCACATTATTATTTTTCCTACGGTAATTCGGATAAGCATCATCTGTGACATTTGTTTCATCACAAAATGACTTCGGATAAAAGTTCTACATGTGCCATTTTTTCATGCACACATTAGTAGGATTTTTAGCACCGCACACGGACCGTGCAACATATGTTTCAAAACCAAAGCATGTAAGTGGGGATGGGCAATATTAGACAATATGGACTGTGCCGTCATTTTATATTAGGGTTTTATATTTATTTTTGTATTTCCGTTTATAGCCCTTGTGGCTCTCTATATAAACATCTTGTAATAGCTATTCTCAAATCAATATCAATAAACAATGCATTATGATGTTATAATTATAACAATTATAATCCTAAACCCTAAATCTTTTTCTCTTCTTCGCATGAATTTCTCCTTCCTCTGCAAATTCCTCTGCTCTTTTCCCTTTTAATTTCTTCCACCCTCAGGCTTGCCGCCGCCGCCACCCTCAGGCTCGATGCGATGACGACTCTCTCTTCCACTTCTAGAAAAACCCTAGCGCCGCCGCCGGATCTTCTCTTTGCCGCCGCTGCGATGACGACTCCCTCTTCAACTTCTGACAAACCCTAGCAGCCGCCGCTGCTAGGTTGCCGCTGCCGGATCTTCTCTTTTCCGCCGCTGCGATGACGACTCCCTCTTCAACTTCTGACAAACCCTAGCAGCCGCCGCTGCTGGGTTGCCGCCGCCGCTGCTGGGTTGCCGCCGCCGGATCTTCTCTTTTCCGCCGATGCGATGACGACTCCCTCTCCAACGGGTTGATTTTATTTTCTGCATGGGTATATCCCAAAATATTTTCTTTTCTGCATGGGTATATCCGAAAATATTTTATTTTCTGCAAGGGTATATCCCAAAATATTTTATTTTCTGCATGGGTATATCCCAAAATATTTTCTTTTCTGCATGGGTATATCCCAAAATATTTTATTTTCTGCAAGGGTATATCCCAAAATATTTTCTTTTCTGCATGGGTATATAAAAAAAAAAAAAAAAAAAAAAAAACAAAAAAAGAAAATTTATTTTTCTGCAAGGGTATATCCCTCCCTCCTGTTCCCACAGGTTGATCATCGGTTCTCTTTCGGGTATATCCCTCCCTTCGACAGCCATCAACGCCAACAGGTTTCAAGCTTCGTGTCTGCTGCGCTCCCATGTGCTTGAGGGGGCCTATTGGAGATATAATTAGATTTGCTCGTGTAGCTGCTGCTTTATTTCCAAGCTTGGTCTTCGCACAGCGCCGTCCGCTTGAGGGAGCGTATTAGACAATATGGACTGTGCCGTCATTTTATATTAGGGTTTTATATTTATTTTTGTATTTCCGTTTATAGCCCTTGTGGCTCTCTATATAAACATCTTGTAATAGCTATTCTCAAATCAATATCAATAAACAATGCATTATGATGTTATAATTCTGACAGGCAATTTTATCAGGAATTTCAGCACTGACTAAACCATCAAAGTCTTTTGGACGGTATAACTTAAATTGTGGCTTCAGTATTAACAGGAAATGGGCATGGGGTAAACCTCTCTTTTGAAACTCAATCACATGTGTGTGCTGCAACAGAGCCAAATAGTTTCTTTTTAAATAACTCAATTTTTAGTTCTTCTAATTTTGCTCTAAAAATTCTACTCATGAGATCTGGCCTATCTTGAGAAACTCTTTATATTTCAAATGTTCCTTTATTTCAGGCCAGTTTGGATTGCACGTCATTGTTAAGAAGATGTCAGGTTTCCCAAATTTACGCACTAAGGCCATAGCATCTAAGTATTTTTTTCCTCATGTGTCTAGGACCGCCTATGGAAGTGGCTGGCAGCATAACACGCTGACGTATCTGGCCACAAACCTTTTCACTGATTGCAAAAGCATCAGCAACTCCCTGTAAAAAAATCATGCCTGATGTTTTCTTGCTGGGATCTAAAGTAATCTAATCTCTGTGTTTCTAGTTTCACAAACATATCCACAACATATTGTTGAAATAGGCGGCCAAAATGCAAGAGATATGATTGGTCTAAAGGTCTAATCTGAAATTTGTAGCAATAGTACTCTTGTATTGAGACATTGTTTGGATTATATATGTTCATATTCATTGTATGTTCTTCATGTTGCAATAATTCCTCAGCATTAGATACATTAAAAGGATTCAATGTCATGTTTAAAAGATCCGATCTATTTCGTTTTGTACTCTCTTTTTTCACACCTTGTTTAAGAATGCCTTGATGCCAGCCTAATTGACCATAAGGAAACAACAAAGGATATTGAAGAGGATCATAACATGCATAATAATACTGAATGCTATGAGGACGACCACTATGAGTGAATATTTTGATACTTCTATGGTGATTTTCAGTACCGTCTACTAAAATTCCAGCAACCTGATGAACTGAAGGTTTGTTATAAACACGCTGGTCTACGTGTGGATTGCAATACAACAGAATATCATGTTCGTCAAGGCCTGATTCGTTTCGTAAACTTCTAAAGAATTTGGCATATGGATTTTCCTCAAGGACCAAGAGGATTTTTTGGAGTGACATCTCATACAATCTTGGACAACATAGAAGTCTATTACTTATTTCATGCTCTGTATCATGAAGGTAAAAATGAAGGTTTTTTGAAGATTCATTTGTGCCTAACAAGTCTGGCATGAAATGATAAACTTGACCTTGAACCCTAAAAGTGTATACACCTTTATTTCGTCAAGACAAATCCTTATCATATGTTTCATCTAGGGAAGTAAATGCCAAATGATTATTATAAGTCCTAATGCATGATCTAAAGTTCTTAGACTCTTCAGAACCAGAAGTTACTAAATCTACCAACACACTTGGCAAGGGAGTACTAACCAAAACAATGTCACCCAAACTGCAGCAAAAAGTGGGAGATTCATGACAAAACTTAATAGCTCCACATGAACTACAGCTATCAACATATGGTAAGATGCTAGAAGATGATGAAATGAATGCAGGGGAGTTTTGAGCATAATGTATATCGTTTGATGCCTTTTTTTTCTTATGTGTTTTTTTCAACTGAAGAACAACTTGTAGGGGGTACAACATCAGAGGAAGAAACAATCTCATTGCTGCTAGGGTCATAGATGGGAAAGGCAGAGGGCATATGTGAAAAATCATGCATAGGTGAAACCACAGGTAAGGGTAGTGAGGACATATAATTTGGCTGATTATCAAGATTGATTATATTATCATGATTAGGATGCAATGCTTGTATTTCTAGTAACAGAGAATTTGTACAAAAATATCTGATTGTGGAATTGTATGAGTACATAAACTATGAAGGGGCTGAACAAATTTGCTAATACACGTCCTCGCTTTCACTTTTTTATTCACCCGTACGTAAATGCATTTCTTACGCTGTTTACTCACCGTAGGTGTTGGGAGAAAAACACTTTCTTGAAGGTGTGTTGTAATAGGAGTAAATGAATGTTTGGGCAAAGCATTTTTATTCCTAAGTTTTTTGCAACGCCACCTTTTAATTGCTATACGTCTGTATGCACGACAGCTAGACACCGTATTAACAATAAGTTGTGGTAGTTTAGTTGTTGAAGTATCTACTTGGAAAGCAGGAATATGAGTAGAAGCAATCCATGGCCTAGGGGAATCCATTATATTCTCTGAACAAACAATACTATATATAGTTTAGATCTACATTAAGAGGAATTCCAAGGCAGATAGGATTTCTAAGATTCAAACAAAAAGTTAACAATGAATAGCATACAACCTACATAGATCTAAAGTTTGATAGGCAAACTGTGGTCATTTGATTAGAATACATATAAAAAAAAAAATCAACTGAGTTCTACATATTAATTTGTGCTTAAATGGTACTAAACTGCAGGTCCCATGTATACTTAAAAAATCATAGGTTAAATTAATTATAGCAAATCCTAAAGAATTATATATAAAAAACAGACAGCATACATCCTAAAATTCCTATATTTAAAATATCAAACCAAGCCTACCAAACTATAAGATAGAAAAGGCAAGAAACCATTAAGTATATAGACCAAAAAAAAATAGTGTGTGGAAAGTTGTTTTGAAGCAATAAACCATTTGAAACAATGTAAACCTCATATACATCAGTGAGGTAAAGAAATGATTTTCAAAACTGAAACATGAAAGGCATGAATTAAATAAATGTAAATAATAAATAACAAGGATAAAGAGACACCTGTGGAAGCTTGTTTTACTGCATAAACAGAATGCTACACTTTAAACAAAAGCGATGCATTTAGATCATACAGAAACATCAAAATACACACAAATACAGATAGAAAAGTCCAAATTAAAAGTAAGATTATGCAGTGAATGTAGATATAATATGATAGCAACATTCCCACAAAATTATGTTTGTGTTGAAATTCTGCAATGTTTGTGTTTATTTTTTACTCTTAAATTTAGTTTATCTTTATACACAAATAACAAAATTAGACTAAAACTCCTAAACTCTTCATCATAAACATCAAATTAACCACACCAAACCATTAGGGACAGAAGAGAAGAAGCTACAGAACACATAGGCAAAATGGTGTAAAAATTGTCTGGGTAATTCTTCTTTAACCATAGACCATTAGTTACAATGGAAATGAGACATGCATCACTGAAGCCAAGAACTGATTAACAAAAAGCAATAAACCTAAAAGTCCTTAGCTTATCGTATATAAATACAATATAAGAAGCATAAGACACACCTGCTGCAATTTTTTTTGGGTTGATAAATCGAATGCAAATTTACCATGAGAAAAACCTGAACAAAACATACGAAAATCACAAAGAAGATGAATCAGATTTTAATTGAAATAAACAAATTATACAGGAATTATAAATATGTGGGAAAAAGATATTTACTTTGGAGATAAAAGTGTGTGTGAAAGAAAGAAGTTCTCTTACCCTTCCCTTCTTATTATACTGATGAAGGAAGAGAAAGCAGATGCATCGAACAAAGCCTCAGTCAACAGAAAAATGATTTCATCTGGCACTAAATCGTACGAATTCAAACTGTTCATATAAAAAACCATTTTAAAATCAAAGTCGGTGACACGCCGGATTGTTTTGTTTCACCGGCGACATGACAGGAAAGGAGGAGAGACGGACAAAAGAAGGAGGGCAACGGTGGAGAAGAGATAGTGGGAGGTTTAGTGGGTCAGTGAAGTAAATGTGATGTACTGATACTTTGATATATTTGGCTAAAGTAGATTGGGAAAATAATCACTATCATAACTTTGACAAAATGGTTAATATATGACCTCTACCCCCCTAATCAACCCCAATTGTGTAACAAATATCTTAGTTATTTAGGCAAACCTAAAAATTGAATAAAGATGTATATTAATTAAATTGTATTGATTAATTATAAAGTAGTAAAACAAATGATATCATGATACTGTTTAAAAATATTATTTTAAACGCGATGAACGAATGAACCATTTTTGGGGGAAAAAGCGAATACAACGGAAAAAATAAATCGCGAAAAAAACAAAGACCAAAGAAAAAAGCCGACACACACACAATATATATATATATAACTAAACAAACGAAGATGAAAAGAATAATACATACGTAACAAGGCAAAAGAATCGACATATAATAAACCAAAAAACTAATGAATCCCGAAAAAATCAATATATATACAAAAAACAGAGAAAAAAACATACATACCCAAAAAGTCTAATACATTGAAGTGTCACGCAGCCGTATTACACTGTATATAGGGAAGAAGTTAACTAAAAAAATACGATTTCTTAACATAATAAGCCGCAAACGAAAAACAATAATAAATATGTAGTAAAATTTGCTAAACTTGGTGAACAGTTAAAAAAGACAATTATAACGCAAGAACGAAAAAATAAACACACATAGAAACAAACTTTAGTATATTGAAATATCATATTATCGTATTGTAAAGAAGATGTAGAAAAGAAGAAAGAAAAAAAAACAAAAATCAAAAGAAAAACCGAAAAATAAATTTAAAATATAGAAATAAAAGAACGTAGGCTAAAATGAATAATAACTACGCATCTAAAACAGGCAATGAGTCTCAAAAAACCCAACATAGACACATAACAAAAAAATATATACGTAAGAAAACCGATGACTCTACAAAAAGGCGACATAGAGATGCTATATAAACGCAAGAAAACCGACCACTCGTAAAAAAAACGCTGACTCCGCAAAAACCGATAACTCCCTCCCTGTATTTATAAAACCGATGACTCTACAAAAAACTGTTATAGACACACAATATAAAAGATATACATAAGAAAACCGATGGCTACGCAAGAAGCCGATATAGACACACAACAAATTAAATATATATGAAAAAAAGGAAAAAAAAAATGACACACACAAAAATAAACTTTAATACATTGAAATATCACGTAACCGTATTGTAAAGAAGATATAGGCCAGAAGGGAAAAAAAAAATATCCAAAATATAATGACTCTGCAAAAAACCGATATAAACAATATACACACACAAACAAACTTTAGTATATTAAAATATCACGTAACCGTATTGTAAACAAGATATACATAGGTAACACCATTTGTTAAATCAATCGAAAATATATAAAAAAATCAATGACCAAATAAAAACACAACGCGCACACAAATAAACTCTGCTAAATTGAAGTATGACGTGGCCATATCTTACAAGAGATACAGGAAAGAAGAAAGGAAAAATCAAACCAAATAAACTAAAACCTGAAAAAAAAAAAAATAATACTTGAGATGATATACGAAAGAAGAAAAGGGAAAAAGGGGAGGGAAAAAAAATAGATATAGTTAGATGCCACGTGTCCACCCCTCATTCTCCCCCTGTAATATCCCGATTTTTGAAAAGGGGCAATTCGGTCGTTTAGCAAAAATCAGAATATTATGTTATTTAAATAAAAGATTTAAGAAAAAGAAAAAAAAAGGATAAACAAGGATTTTTCTTTTTAAAGAAAATAATTAGATAATTGGGATTATAAAAGGAAAACTAATCCTAATTTTAACCTAGTTGTTTTTGACAAAAAAAAAGAGAGAGGGACGCAGGAGAGGAAAAAGGGGCGCAAGTTTTAAAAAAAAAAGGGGAGAAGAGGCTTTCGATTTTCGAGGCTAATCCGTTGCTCTTTTCAACAGACGTCTCAAAAGAGAAAGGATCACAGCGAGACGAGGATCGTTTTGATACCAACAATCCCTAGATCCGTTGACGTTGGAGGTTAAAGGTTTAACCTTTTTTTTTCAAAGCTTTGGTAGTTTGGATCGTTGTACCACGCAAATTAAGGTAACGTGGTTTTCTTATCGTATGATTAAGGTTTCGTAAAGTGGTAGAGCAATTTGTATGATTGTTTTTCATGGTTTTAATTCGTTTAAGTCGAGGTTGGGTTGAATTTGAGTAGAAAACGCGAGTGCGAAAAAACCGCCCTCGTGGTGCAAGAAAAACGTGTATATGTGCAAGAGAGAGGCTCGGTCGAACGAGCCTATCCATTCGGTCGACCGAGTGTTGGTTCCTCCGTACGGATGAGTTGTGTATCCGTACAGCTATTTCTCAGTATCGGACAGAAAGTTTATCCGTCCGGACAGGGACTGTTTCAGTACTGTTTTCCTTTGTATGTGTTTAAAGCTCCATAATAGCGTATTTACTTGCATAACCTTACGTGACAAAGCCCCGAATTAGCTTTTGATGCGTTTAGTTCCGGCACCACATGGATTCCCTAAAAGATGAAGTGTGGGACCGTCGAAAGCTTTGGATTTGCCTTGTGCTTCGATGAGCTAGGGTTTATCGATGTCTGTGTAATTGCTAGGGCTTGTCCGTGTCTAGTGGTCTAAGTACGAGAGTAGGAGATGTGAGGGAGCTTACTTGAAAACACTTAGGTGGCTAGTTAAACATCTAATCAAACGTATGTGCTAGATTAATAATCTTAAACATCATGCAATGCTTGGTAAGGCATAGTACAATATCGCGATGTGTTCTCTGACCAGACAAAGTAGACTGTACCCACGCCGGTCAATCGATTGGCTAGATAAAGCGTTTGGTGCATTCTGCCGGTTATCACACTATCGGGACTCAGATATTCCCGGGGCTGCTAGAGCGTGTCTCTAAGTAGGTTGCACCCAGTTGTCCTAGTACATCCTATTACTAGGCGTAGTGCCCTTGTTATTCATGATGTAACAAACTTGAGCTAAGTTAGATACCTTTTGGAACCTCATGTTATGCTATGAACATAATATGATAGCTAGCTAGGGTTAACAACGGAAATGAATTAATAAAAGACGGCGTTGCTTTTATTTCTTTATGAGATCCTAGTTATACGATCTTCTACGCGTTACTGAGTACTTTCGTACTTACCCCGTTACGTTGTGTTTGTCTTCCCCTTTCCCCAAAGAAGATGAACAGGGTTGCTACGGTTGACGAGTTCTTTGATGATGAAGTTTGAGATGAAGCTTTTGAAGACTTAGTTCTTTTAGTTGTTTCTTTCTTAAAACAGGTTGTTTCACGTTTAAACAATGTTGTCCTTCTTTTTGGTTTAGCTTCTTTTGAGATCGTTTGGGATTTGGATGTTGGATGATTAGTTCTCTTTATTGAATTTAGTTTTTCACAGCATTGATTACCGTGTGTTCGATCTTTTGGTTTCCCGAGTTGTTGAGTTGTTTTATCTTCCGCGTCGTTTGGTTCTGATGTATGACGTAAGGCTTACATATATTGTTGAATTTATTTGATAATATATGTGCCGAGCGCTCTTTCCGGATAAGGGCTCGGTGTCCGGGAATGGGGCGTTACAGTTGGTATCAGAGAGAATGGTTTTCCTTGCTGTGTAGGACTTGATTTCTTCTTTAAGATTAGTTTTAGAGCTTTAGTAACCCCTCTCTTTTCTTGAGTACAGAATGGTTCTTACTAGAGGAGGAGCTAATACGAGTAACACCGAGGCGGCTAACACCCAGACGGGTAGCACTGAGGCAGGATTTACCGGGGTTGTGATTCCGAGAAGGAGAAGAAGTGGACCAGCTACCCAGGGCCCTACAGTTTCTCAAATTAACACCCCGTCTGTGAGCAACATCCTGCGTGGGGTGAATCAGGGACCAGACATTGTCACCAGAGGTAGAGTGGAACAAGGGGGTCCTTCACGGTTTAACACCCGCATACCGGTTACTACTTCAGCTCCAAGGACCACGAGTTGGACCGGGTTGGGACTTTCTCATCCACCGGCTAGTCAGTTTTTCAGTTATCCACCGGTATCGGCGTTTCCTTCTGCACCGCTGAGTTTTACACCGCAACCGACGGTTCTACCTCCACCGCCACCTAGGTCGGATACTTTTGTAGCACCTGGCTACACCCATCCCCAACAGAACTATCAGTATCAGAATGCCCCACCAATGCAGCAGCCAGTACAGCATCATCAGTTTGGAGGTTATGACAGACCAGTGGATTGGTATGAGAAGATGAAGAAACATAGGGTGCCAGAGTTCTTTGGCAATGTCGAACCAACAGCGGCAGACCTATGGATTCGTGGGTTCGAGAAGGCGTGCAGAAATATGAAAGCTCCAGAATCTGAGTGGGCTCATTTAGCCATATCCTTGTTGGCAGGGAATGCAGAAAGTTGGATGGAAGCATATGAGCAGGTTAACCCGAGGATCACGGATTGGGCAGTGTTCAAGGATCTGTTCTACAAGGAATACTTTCCTAGGACAGCACGGAATGCAAAGGCCAATGAGTTCCTGAGTTTGAAACAAGGGAGATACACTACAGTAACTCAGTACTCCCAGAAGTTCCATGAGTTGGGCAGATTCTACCCTGAGATCATGAAAAGTGAAGAGAAAAAGATTGATAAATTCATGGAAGGATTGTCACACGAGGTGGCGAAGGGCATGCTAGGAGATAGACCTACGAGCATGGCAAGCGTCATGGATAGAGCTTTGATTGCGGAGAGATTTGCCAGTAGGCAGACGGTTGTAGTTGGAGATAAGAGGTCTTTCTCAAATTTTCAAGGAAGTAATAGAGGAGCACCGCGACGAGAATGTTAAGAGGACGGGAAATCCGGCTACGAAGAGTTCAGCAAGTGGAACGCCGGCGGTTTGTGCTACGTGTAACAAGACACACACGGGAGAGTGCATGGCGGGTAGCGTGAGTTGTTTCCACCTTTGTGGGGAAGTGGGACATTACTCGAGAGCGTGTCCTAAGAAGCTCTCTCAAGGTAATCGAGTAGGAGGACGAGGTAACCGGCGGGGTAATCGTACTACGGGTAGCGAACCGCTTCGTGTCTTCGCAGCAGATGCAGAACCGGAAGAGTTAGATGACCTTGTGGTGACAGGTACTTTTCAGTGTTTGTGTTTATTATAGATATTCAATATGATATAGCGCGCATATGATATTACATATTTATACTTAAGCTGATTCACTTGTTAGGTACCATAATCATAGATAATCTAGCAGTTTCAGCTCTGTTTGATACTGGAGCTTTAGGGACTTTTTTTTCCTCTAAGATAGCTAAGAAGTTGAACCTACCTCTTAAGGAATTGGAGAGACCTTTGAGTATAACCACACCTTTGGGCAGAGTCACTAGATGTGCTCAGGTCACACCCCAAGTTGATATTAGAGTTGGGACTTACAAGTGCCGACATGCTTTGACGGTGTTGGATTTCTCGGATTTCGATGTTATCCCGGGTATGGACCGGTTGTCCAAGAATTACGTCTACTTGGATTGTAGAGGTAAGAGGGTGATCTTTAAGGCCCCGGAAAACCGGCTAAGACGTTTACGGGTAACGTATACAAGCCTAGCAAGGGTCGTTATCCGATTATCTCGGCGAGTTAAAGCCTTAAAATCTTTGAAGAGGAGTTGCCGGGGTTTCGTTGTTTATGCATTAGATAAGGAAAAGCATAGGCCCGAGTTAGGAGAGACTCGTGTAGTTAAGGACTTTCCCGAAGTTTTCCCGGAAGATTTGCCGGGACATATGCACGATAGGGCCATGAGTTCGAGATCGAATTGATTGCCGGAGCATCACCGGTGGCTAAAGCACCTTATAGGATGGCACCATCGGAGTTGAAAGAGTTGAAAACTCAGCTGAAAGAGATGCTAGAGAAAAACATCATCCAGCCAAGTACATCACCATGGGGAGCACCGGTCTTGTTTGTGAAGAAGAAAGATGGGAGTATGCGTTTGTGCATCGACTACGAGAGCCGAATAAGCCGACAATCAAGAATAAGTATCCTTTACCAAGGATTGATGATCCGTTCGATCGGTTGCAAGGTAAGAAGGTGTTCTCTAAGATTGATCTTAGGTCCGGTTATCATCAGTTGAAGATCAAGGTGTCAGATATACCTAAGACAGCCTTCAGTACGAGATATGGACACTATGAGTTTTTGGTTATGCCATTTGGACTCATTAATGCTCCATCGAAATTCATGGACTTGATGCAAAGAGTTTTCATGCCTTATCTCGATAAGTTTGTGATAGTTTTCATAGACGATATCTTGGTGTACTCTAAGGATGAGGAAGAGCATGAAGAACACCTAAGGATAGTTCTACAGACCTTAAAGGAGAACAAATTGTATGCCAAGTTTTCTAAGTGTGAGTTTTGGTTGGACCAAGTGAGTTTTCTTGGGCATATAATTTCTGGAGAAGGCATTAAGGTGGATCCAGCGAAGATAGAAGCCGTTTCCAAGTGGCCTAGACCGACATCAGTAACAGAGATAAGAAGTTTCTTGGGTTTATCTGGGTACTACCGGAAGTTTGTAAAGGATTTCTCTAAGATAGCTACACGTCTCACGAGGCTTACTCAAAAGAACGTTAAGTATGAGTGGACCAGTGAATGTGAGGAAGCTTTTCAGACTTTGAAAGAAAAGTTGACCACAGCACCCGTGTTAGCATTACCGGAAGTTTTTTATAACTATGATGTATACACGGATGCATCGGGTCAAGGGTTGGGTTGTGTTCTGATGCAATCAGGGAAGGTAATTGCTTATGCATCTAGGCAGTTAAAGGCGTATGAGAAGAATTACCCTACACACGACTTGGAGTTGGCGACGGTGGTATTTGCTCAAAGCTTTGGAGACACTATTTGTATGGTGTCAAGGCAAGGATCTTCGCGGATCATAAGAATCTTAAGTTCTTCTTTACTCAGGAAAATCTGAACATGAGACAAAGAAGATGGTTGGAGTTCGTGAAAGATTACGACATGGACATTCAATACCACCCGGGTAAAGCTAATGTTGTAGCTGATGCACTTAGCCGGAGAGCGGTTAATGCTATCACTACCTTGCAGGAAGTCGTAGATCAGTTGGATAGGATGCAGATTCAAGTGATTGAAAGGAAGGGTGAAGCTCAGGCTTTGGCGCCATTGATGGCAAGGTCAGATTTGCTAGATGAGATTCGGGCTAAGCAGGATAAAGACCCTGTGTTGATTAATTTAAAGCGAGTAGCTCGAGAGAAGCCTACAGTGGGTTATCAGTTGGACAAGAGCGGTCATCTTTGGCACGGAGACCGTTTGTGTGTGCCCGATGTGGATGGCCTAAGAGAGAAGGTTATGGATGAAGCTCATAAGATTGCTTTTGCGGTACATCCAGGAGCCACTAAGATGTATAGAGATCTCAAGGAGAGATATTGGTGGCCTGGTATGAAGTTAGGGATCGCGAGTTCGTGGCAAGATATGATACATGCCGAGAGAGTGAAAGCGAGAACACAGAAGACCATGAGGTTTGTTGAAACCCTTGGAGGTACCGGAATGGAAATGGGAGAATATCACGATGGATTTCATCACCGGTTTGCCAAAGACTAAGGGCGGTCATGACATGATTTGGGTGATTGTGGATAGACTCACAAAATCAGCCCATTTCTTGTCGTGTAAAGTGGACATGCCTATAAAGAAGTTCGCTACTATGTATATCGACAATATAGTGAAGCTTCATGGTGTGCCTCTATCTATTGTATCCGACAGGGATAGTAGATTTATCGGTCGCTTCGGAAGGGCTTACGAAAAGCTTTTGGGACGAAGACCGATTTGAGTACGGCGTTTCATCCGCGTACGGATGGGCGGTCGAGAGAGAACAATTCGGACTCTCGAGGATATGCTTAGAGCTTGTGTTTTCGATGCCGGAGGATCATGGATAGATTACCTCAACTTGGGCGAGTTTGCTTACAACAATAGTTACCATGCAAGTTTGGGAATGCCACCTTTTGAGGCCTTGTACGGTAGGAAGGGTAGAACTCCACTTTCTTACCGGGATGAAGTGGGAGAGAAACATATCACGGGGCCGGAGATGGTTCAGCAAGCCAAGGAGAAAATTGAGTTGATAAGGAAAAATCTGAAAGCTGCTCAAGATCGTCAGAAGAGTTGGGCCGATGTTAGAATAAGACCGCTAGAGTTTGAGGTCGGGGATAGAGTTTACCTTCGAGCGTCGCCAATGAAGGGTATCAAGAGGTTCGGACAGAAAGGAAAGCTAAGTCCAAGGTATGTAGGACCTTTTGATGTCATCGAAAGAGTTGGGAAGTTGGCTTATAGACTTCGGTTACCAGAGTCGATGTCTAGAGTCCACAATGTTTTCCATGTATCGATGCTTAGGAAGTGTCTATCTAAAGTGGACGTGGAATCGAGATTGACCCGGAAGTGTTGCAAGATAATCTCTCCTACGTGGAGAAGCCGATAAGGATTCGGATAAGAAAGAGAAGATGATAAAGAGACGAGTGATCCCGTTAGTATTAGTGCAATGGAGCAATCATGCACCGACGGAACCACTTGGGAAGTGGAAGCGGACATGTTCGACGAGTTCCCGAGTTCCCTCATCTACCGGTACGATCTAGTTTCGAGGACGAAACTCCTCTTAAGGGGGGAGGAATGTAATATCCCGATTTTTGAAAAGGGGCAATTCGGTCGTTTAGCAAAAATCAGAATATTATGTTATTTAAATAAAAGATTTAAGAAAAAGAAAAAAAGGGATAAACAAGGATTTTTCTTTTTAAAGAAAATAATTAGATAATTGGGATTATAAAAGGAAAACTAATCCTAATTTTAACCTAGTTGTTTTTGACAAAAAAAAAAGAGAGAGGGACGCAGGAGAGGAAAAAGGGGCGCAAGTTTTAAAAAAAAAAGGGAGAAGAGGCTTTCGATTTTCGAGGCTAATCCGTTGCTCTTTTCAACAGACGTCTCAAGAGAGAAAGGATCACCGCGAGACGAGGATCGTTTTGATACCAACAATCCCTAGATCCGTTGACGTTGGAGGTTAAAGGTTTAACCTTTTTTTTTCAAAGCTTTGGTAGTTTGGATCGTTGTACCACGCAAATTAAGGTAACGTGGTTTTCTTATCGTATGATTAAGGTTTCGTAAAGTGGTAGAGCAATTTGTATGATTGTTTTTCATGGTTTTAATTCGTTTAAGTCGAGGTTGGGTTGAATTTGAGTAGAAAACGCGAGTGCGAAAACCGCCTCTCGTGGTGCAAGAAAAACGTGTATATGTGCAAGAGAGAGGCTCGGTCGACCGAGCCTATCCATTCGGTTGACCGAGTGTTGGTTCCTCCGTACGGATGAGTTGTGTATCCGTACGGCTATTTCTCGCATCGGACGAAAGTTTATCCGTCCGGACGGGGTTTTCGATCTTGTTTTTCCTTTGTTATGTGTTTAAAGCTCCATAATAGCGTATTTACTACATAACCTTACGTGACAAAGCCCTGAATTAGCTTTTGATGCGTTTAGTTCCGGCACCACATGGATTCCCTAAAAGATGAAGTGTGGGACCGTCGAAAGCTTTGGATTTGCCTTGTGCTTCGATGAGCTAGGGTTTATCGATGTCTGTGTAATTGCTAGGGCTTGTCCGTGTCTAGTGGTCTAAGTACGAGAGTAGGAGATGTGAGGGAGCTTACTTGAAAACACTTAGGTGGCTAGTTAAACATCTAATCAAACGTATGTGCTAGATTAATAATCTTAAACATCATGCAATGCTTGGTAAGGCATAGTACAATATCGCGATGTGTTCTCTGACCAGACAAAGTAGACTGTACCCACGCCGGTCAATCGATTGGCTAGATAAAGCGTTTGGTGCATTCTGTCGGTTATCACACTATCGGGACTCAGATATTCCCGGGGCTACTAGAGCGTGTCTCTAAGTAGGTTGCACCCAGTTGTCCTAGTACATCCTATTACTAGGCGTAGTGCCCTTGTTATTCATGATGTAACAAACTTGAGCTAAGTTAGATACCTTTTGGAACCTCATGTTATGCTATGAACATAATATGATAGCTAGCTAGGGTTAACAACGGAAATGAATTAATAAAAGACGGTGTTGCTTTTATTTCTTTATGAGATCCTAGTTATACGATCTTCTACGCGTTACTGAGTACTTTCGTACTTACCCCGTTACGTTGTGTTTGTCTTCCCCTTTCCCCAAAGAAGATGAACAGGTTGCTACGGTTGACGAGTTCTTTGATGATGAAGTTTGAGATGAAGCTTTTGAAGACTTAGTTCTTTTAGTTGTTTCTTTCTTAAAACAGTTGTTTCACGTTTAAACAATGTTGTCCTTCTTTTTGGTTTAGCTTCTTTTGAGATCGTTTGGGATTTGGATGTTGGATGATTAGTTCTCTTTATTGAATTTAGTTTTTCACAGCATTGATTACCGTGTGTTCGATCTTTTGGTTTCCCGAGTTGTTGAGTTGTTTTATCTTCCGCGTCGTTTGGTTCTGATGTATGACGTAAGGCTTACATATATTGTTGAATTTATTTGATAATATATGTGCCGAGCGCTCTTTCCGGATAAGGGCTCGGTGTCCGGGTATGGGGCGTTACACCCCCCTTGTCTTTGTATTAGTTATTATTATTACTAGTGGGGTTGCGGCCTTGCAACGCAAGGCCCTTTTAATAATAACATTTAGAAATAGGTTTAGAAATAGGTCTTAATTGTTGTCAGGAGTTACAAAACGGATATGGTATTTAGAAGTAGAGTTTAAGACCAATAGTAAAAGACATAAAACAACCGTTTTCACAGTTACAAGAATTAAGGTCAATGATGGAGTCTTGGAATTTATCTAAACACTAGTGAACGTGAGCCGTGCAAGGCACGGCGGGCCCAACATAAATCATTAACAATGACAACATCAAAGAATAGATCACCAACCTGAAATAAATCGCGTAAGCTTAAACCGTAATAATTCAAGGCACAAGACAAATAGATCAACCGAAACATATCACATTCTCTGCAAGAGGTAGCTCTTTTTTAGAGACGTGAATATTGTGAATCACTACTCTTCCAGCCCTATCAGGAGTTTTCCGCACTGTCTATTGGAGGCACTAAAAATGAACCGTATCGAAATATACACTTTTGTTTGATTTATGTAACGTAGAGTCGAAATATAAATTTTGGTTTATATATAACGCTTACGGAAATTCCGGTTATTATCGAAGGGAAAACAAAAAAATGATGTTTTAAAAAAAAAGTATTTGACAAAAAAAAAATACACGATTTTATTCAATTGTTGTGCCGAAATCGAATCGAAATCGAAAATTTTTGGTTGATTGAAATTTAAAAATGTATTCGCACTGTCTGTTGGAGGTACTAAAAATGAACCGTATCGAAATATACACTTTGTAGTGTATATTCAATTGTTGTGTCGAAATCGAATCGAGAAATCACAAAATTTCGGTGGATTGAAATTTAAAACTGAATCCGCACTGTCTGTTGGAGGTCCTAAAAATGAACCGTATCGAAATATATACACTTTGTTGTGTGGAAATCGAATCAAGATATCAAAATTTTTCGGTTGATTGGAATGTAAAACTGAATACGCAATGTCTGTTGGAGGCACTAAAAATGAACTGTATCGAAATATACACTTTGGTTCGATTTATGAAACGGCGAGTCGGATAAAAATCGGTTTATATATAACGAGATAACCAAAATCCTGGTTTTTACCGAAGGGGAAAAATAAACGAACCGTATCGAAATATACACTTTGTTGTGTATATTCAATTGTTGTGTCGAAATCGATTCGAGAAATCAAAAAATTTCGGTTGATTGAAATGTAAAACTGAATCCACACTGTCTGTTGGAGGCACAAAAAATGAACCACTTTGGTTCGATTTATGTAACGGAGAGTCGGAAAAAAAATCGGTTTATATATAACGAGATAACCGAAATCCCTGGTTTTTACCGAAGGGGAAAAGAAAATGAACCGTATCGAAATATACACTTTGTTGTGTATATTCAATTGTTGTGTCGAAATCGAATCGAGAAATCGAAATTTTTCGGTTGATTGAAATGTAAAACTGAATCCGCACTGTCTGTTGGAGGCACTAAAAATGAATCGTACCGAAATATCCACTTTGGTTCGATTTTTGTAACGGAGAGTCGAAAAAAAGAAATCGGTTTATATATAACGAGATAACCGAAATCACGGTTTTTAACGAAGGAAAAAAAATGCTGCTGTAAAATAAAAGGAAAAAAAAAGAAAAATTAGGTGTCACGTGTCAGCCACAGGGGCTGCCACGTGGCCACAGATAACCGAAATCCCGGTTTTTACCAAAGGGGGAAAAAAACGAACCGTATCGAAATATAACATTTGTTGTGTATATTCAATTGTTGTGTCGAACTCGAATCGAGAAATCAAAAAATTTCGGTTGATTGAAATGTAAAACTGAATCCACACTGTCTGTTGGAGGCACAAAAAATGAACCACTTTGGTTCGATTTATGTAACGGAGAGTCGGAAAAAAGAATCGGTTTATATATAACGAGATAACCGAAATCCCTGGTTTTTACCGAAGGGGAAAAGAAAATTAACCGTATCGAAATATACACTTTATTGTGTATATTCAATTGTTGTGTCGAAATCGAATCGATAAATTGAAATTTTTCATTTGATTGAAATGTAAAACTGAATCCGCACTGTCTGTTGGAGGCACTAAAAATTAAGCGTACCGAAATATACACTTTGATTCGATTTATGTAACGGAGAGCCGAAAAAAAGAAATCGATTTATATATAACGAGATAACCGAAATCACGGTTTTTACCGAAAGAAAAAACAAAAAAAAAAAAAAAAAAAAAAAAAAATAGATGCCACGTGTCAACCACAGGGGGCCACGTGGCCAATTATGGAAAGAGCCCCTTAGCTTTTAATATATATAAGATTAGTTAGTAAAATATATATATAATATACCTATGTATGTATGTATGGTCAATTTGATATGAGCTGGTAAGCCATCTTCATTACTGTCAACTGGGTAGGGTTGGGATGGGACTAATATCATATAGGGCCGGACTCAAGTAGAGTAGGGTGAGGCCGGTTCACCCAATAAGATCCGAAAAACGATATAGTTTTGGTTGGTAAAAAATATAAAAAAAACACTACAAACAGGGGCGGAACCATCCTATAGCTAGGGTGGTCTCAAGCCCCCCTCCCCCCCCCCTCAAAATTTTTATTATTATATTAGTAGTAGTGTTAATATTAGTATGTTATGTGTCTTTTTCTTAAACAAAATGTCTTATATCCTAGTGGTTTTGAAAACAAACTCTTGTCAGTCTCTATAGTTCTAGGTTGTAGGTTCAAATCCCACTACCAACATTTTTTATTTTTTTTTCCGGATTTTTTTTAGGCTGGGTTATATACCAAAACCCCGAAAATTTTTTCCTTCCCGCCACTGACTACAAATATCCTATTCGATTTTTGAATTTTTTTCGGTGCCCCGTTGAGAAAATTTTGAGTCCGTCATTGATATCCTACCCTTACCAACATGATATATCCAATTGCATTTAGGAACAAGGACTTTTCTGACTTTTCAAAATTGATGGATAGGTTGAGATGCGATGAATCTATCCATCTAATTAGTTTGTTTTTTTAGCTTTGCAGTTTATATACCAAGACCATCCCGAAAAAATTTTCTGGTTCCGTCACTGACTACAAATATCCTATTCGGTTTTTGAATTTTTTTTCGGTGCCCCGTTGAGAAAATTTTGAGTCCGTCATTGATATCCTACCCTTACCAACATGATATATCCAATTGCATTTAGGAACAAGGACTTTTCTGACTTTTCAAAATTGATGGATAGGTTGAGATGCGATGAATCTATCCATCTAATTAGTTTGTTAAATTATTGGGTTGTTTGTAAGTTTATGAATATTTAGGCTTGCATGTCAATTGATGAAAGTGTTGTTTTTTTCTAAGGTTTTCCAACAAAATTCTTGAAAAATTCAAGCAAGCTTATGTTATGTTAATAAGTATGTCAATGAACCCAATCCAAAAGGTTACCATCACCATGTCTCTAGAATTATGAGAAGATGTAATATCGATGGATGTATTTCAATGATTCAGAGTCTTAAACCTTTTTTCTAAAAGATGTCACTTCATACATGATTCGAATCCTCACACTTTAGCTATGTCTGGCTGGTACTACAATATCCAAGCTCTTTAACAACGTATTGAACTATTTCCATGAGTAATTAATTAATATACGGAAATTCATGTAAGCATAGTTAGTGTTCTTGATGAGGATATGCAACATGTATAGGAAATCCTCGAGGGTCTTCAACAAACACGTTTCTTGCCTACATGCAAGTATAGTAGATACACGGTTGATGGTCTTATGAAATCACCACTAAAAATCGAACGGAGCTTGAATACTTGTGAGGAAACTTAAGCTCTCCTACGTCTGAGCTGAGCTCTTTAGTTATCTGCAAGTTTGTTAAAACGAGAAAGACGAAATATAAAAAGCTGACGGAGTTCTCAGGTTAAGTGACTACTTACATACTTGTTATAGGGATCAAACAAATTGTGTTTCCTCTAGATGACGCGGATGTAATCATAAGTCGTGGTCAATAATTAATTAGAAACAAATTAAAAAGGAAATTAATTTAGCAAGTAATTTGTCGACCACAAATGATACAAGTGTGAAGTCGTTAATTAATTAACCATCAAATCCTGCTAAGTAAAAGAGAGGTGCGTTCTCCATTCACAGCCTTGTCTTATGTGTGTGTTAGTTTAGTTGGTGTTGTTACTTGTTAGCCTTGTATTTTATCGAAAATGATATCGCAACACGACATCGTTTCATAGAATATATATATATTCAACGTCTCCAAGCAATGAAATTTGTACAAATAGTTTTAAAAAACTTGACAACCGAGACATAACATTCGTTTTACATTAATCAACAAAACTTGAGAAAAGAAGCGGTATGCAAGGGCGGAGCTATTCATTGGGCGAAGGGGGGCTAAGCCCACCCAGCCCATTTTCTTATACCCATATATACTATAACCCAGCTTTCTCAAAAAAAAAAAAAAATTTATATATATGTGTATAAATAATCTAGTTGAGTTTTTTAATACACAAAAACACAGCAAAGGTAAATTCTGGAAAAAAAAACTCCATCCCGTTATATCTTTTAAGTAATTATTTTGTTGTTTTATATTCTTATTATAGCTATTTAAGTGACAATCGATTTAATTTCTATACTAATCTTAATATTGTGCTACTTTCTTTAAGTGATTAACCAGTTTTTCCGCTCTATTTCCAGCTAGTTGTCCCTTTAACTGTTGTAATTATTTATTTTTCTCCATTTTTTATTTGGACTATTTAATTTTGTTGCGGCATTTAATTGTTTGCTAGCACAAGTCTAGCGTATTCGAAATTGTTCAAACAACAATTGTTGGTATATCTGTATATATGGATATTTTTTTCACTACTTATTTTGTTTCTTTACATTTTTATGATTATCTATCTTTGTATGTTTTTGTAACAGTGAATGTTGATTATCTTTGGTTTTCGTTTAGAATGATTTTTCATTAAATTCGGATTTTTAATAAAAATTACGGTTAACGTAGCCCACCCAAACTTTATTTTCTGGCTCCGTCCTTGGCGGTATGAGTTTGTTAAGGTCGGGATTCAACATTTTTCTTTAAAAAATTTCCATTTTTCTTATAAAAAAAATTCCATTTTTTAATAGTTTCATCATGAATAGCACTTACCTTAATTTTTATATTGCACCAAAAAGATGCATGGTTGGTGAAAAAAAGAAAAGGAAAAAAAAATTTATATATATATATATATGGACGTGGCAGCTTATCACCGGTTATATAAAAGCTGCACGTGCACGTTTCCACAGCTTGTGAATCTTCTTTATCAAGAAATAGTATAGTATTCTGTATTTACATGCCAATTTTTTTTTATTAAAATTCATTCAGGTGTCAAGTTTAATTACACTCTTTGAAAGCGATGGAAAAAAGCATGTGAAAAAAAATATATGATATTAATAAATGATCGTAATCCTTGGGCAGTTGCTCTCAAGTTGTATGATATTCGTGAATTGTGGTACATTAACCCGGTAGTGAAACCTGAAATTTATACTTCTCAGTGATGGACTATTTTAGGATGATTTGGTGAGCTAGGTTTAGGGTTGACTAAAATTACCTCTGAATCAGTCTGAATCTCAAATCAATCTTGTTGTGAATATTTCAACTTTTTCACTCTTTTACCTAAACTTTTCGGGAATTCTCCATTCTCAGACTTGTCCTGAACTTTCCAGGCACATGTTGTACAGAGGAGGTGAATCCCGACTTGTCCTGAATTTCAAACTTTTCATGTTTACATATAATGTATCATTATCCTTATCCTTACATTATCTTATTTTGCTCGATTCGGTAACTTCAACAACAATAATTTCTGCATATACAATATTCATTTTAACTTCGTCAAAAAAAAAAAATTCTTTTTAACAATTTTAGATTAGTTTGTATTCAATATTTCTCAACTTTGTGTCACTGTTAGTGTTGGTAAGTTTATATTTTCTTGACTTTGTGTCACTGTTAGTGTTGATGAGTTTATATTTTCTTACCTAACAAATAAAATGTTTATCTACTTTTTTTTTTAACTTAATACAAAAAAAATTGAATAATTATTTGGTTATTCAACTAAGATATAACTGTTGTTATGTTTTTTACCATAACCACCTCTTTGTTTTACTTCATTAAAACACTAATATGTTGTCATTGTCTTTGTGTATTTTGATGAATTGGCATTCATCAATTTTTTTTTTTTTTTTTTTTTTTGTGTGTCTAAATAAGTATTCATCAATTTTTGGTTTTCACATAATAATCGTTAATTAGCCCAATTCAGGTTATTTTTCGCATCCGAAATGAATACTACCTCCGTCTCATAAAAGTTTTCATATTTTAAAAATAAATTGTCTCATAAAATGTGTCCATTTACAACCAATACATCATTTAATGTATTTTTTCCAAATATACCCCTATGTTAGCATTTAATGTTTGTATGTTCATTTCATATTCCAAAAGAAGGATGTATATGTCCACTAGTACTTAAAATACTACACATTAAATGATTTCTTAATCTGTGTGTAAAGTAAAATGTGGACACTTTTTATGGGACAGAGGTAGTATATGTCTCTATATATAAAATATAAGCTCATAGGACTAAGCGTAGCCGGATCAATCCTTTCCTAAATGGGTCTGCGAACCCGTTAAAAATAAGAAAACTTATATTTTGTTTTGTAGAAAAATATTTCGAACCCTGTAAAAAAATAAATTTACTCGAAAAAAGATTTACGAACCCCGCTCAATAATATATCTGAATCCGCCGTTGCGCTAAGCCTTTCAAATATAAATTGGAATATTCTATACATGGTTTGGGGTTACGTGTCCTCAATTTTTCTCACCTTGATTTGGAATTGTTTGACTATTGATGACACATGTAAATCATTTGATAATTAAATTACAAAAAAAAGAACCTCCATATTAATACATGATGTATTCACTTCACCTAAATTTTGTGGTAGTTGGTACTCAAGTATATATTCCTAGTCTTATTAGATATATAAGTAGCATTACATAAAATTATTGGTGAAAAAAAAAGGATAAGAGTGATTATTAATTATGAATATAAGGAAATGAAGTTATTATTGAGTTACTACAATGAACAACATCTTTAATTACTTTCAAACAATGAATAATGACTCCCGCTATACTGTCACAACAACGAATAACATATCTGTTATAACATGATTGGGAATCCAGATGAAAGATTGATACTTAACAGATGCAATTTAATAATAATAATCAACAGAAAAAACAGAAACAAGAAGAACACAGGATTTAACGTGGTTTCCGGCGTTGTGTCGACTACTCCACGGATAGAAAAGAGATATTTTATTATGCACTGAATTTCAGACGGATTACACACACCCACACATTGATTACAACAGTTGGTATTTATAGGCACAATTCTCTAAACCCTAACCGTCAAAGGATCTTTGTCGGAATTGTCAAAAATGCCCTCAGACGTGACTCAGCATCAACAGACATCACCAGACTTGTAACCATGCTGCTCAGACGTAGAACTCAGCTGTATCCAAAACCTCAGCAAACCTCAGCAGAATGCTAACATCAGAAGAAACTCAACAGACTACCCAGCTGACCTTCACAGACTTGGATACACCTCATTCAGCCGACCATCACTCAGCTGACTTCACAGATTGTTCTATCAGATTAGAGATCAAGTCACTTTGTTGACAATAACAAGCCTAGTGATTCTTTACGGGGTATCGCGGGGTGTTTTCAAGCGTTGAAAATGATAGCAAGTCATGGTAAAACATAGGGTTGAGCAGAAAACTCAATGAACCCAATCAAACCCAAAACTCAACCCGAACCAACCCAAAAACCCAAACCAGTTGAAACAAAAAAAATTTGGGTTGGGTTTTGATCCGAATCGAAAACATTTTGGGTTGGTTTGGTTTTTTTAATTTTTTATTCGGGTTGATCCAACCCAACCCGACTCGATATATATATATATATATATATATATATATATATATATATATATATATATATATATATATATATATATATATATATTCCATCCAAAGTAAAGGGGTGTTATCATATTGCTGTCATCACTTCATTTTCGGTTTCCGTCTACGATTTTTTCACCTTTCTTTGGAAAAAAGAATTAGTGTATGTTTTTTTATGTATGACTATTGGTCTTTAATTATTATCACTATATGTTGGTTTGTTATATGTTGTTGGACTATTAATTATCAAATTTTAATGGATTCTTTCATAAAAAGGTGTTGTTAATGATTAGGGTATGGAACTCGAATTTTGATATATACATTTGTGTGGATTTTATGGTATAAAAGTTTTATTATAAATGCATGTTTTATGGATGAAAACTCAAAACCCAACCCAAACCAACATGAAACCAACCCGAACCAACCCATTTGGTTTTATAGTCATTTGGTTTGGTTTGAGTTAGTTTTTCTTGAACCAACCCGACTTATACTATGTTAAAACTCAACTCAAGTCGACGCAACTCAACCCAATCTCAGCCCTAATAAAACATAACAAACAACGTCGGACTTAGCAAAGTATAACAAATTTACTACTCATATCATAGTAAATTATGAGTAGTATCCTTAAAAGACTACCACATAAAAAGAATGTTTTTAGTGATGTCACGTTGAAACTATCGTTGTGACATTACAAAATAATTGACTTTTTCATCATTGATTTTAGGTCGATGAATCGACCGATTGTTACAATAGAACGAATGAAAGTGGATTTCAAATTATATAGTCTACACTAAAATGCCGATTGCTTTAGGTTAGTTGGAATGGAAGTTGATCTAGTCGTTTAAACAAGAGTTGTCAGGTTCGAACATTTGTGGATGCAACAAATCTTGGGAGAGGTGGTCCACATCTTTAGTGTTCCACATTACTCGAAAGAGATCTCAAATTTAATGTCCGATAGTATCTCAAAAGATTAATCTCAAACAATTATACGGGATACTTGCGGGAGGAAAATAAATCAATTGTTTTCTATACCATTAAAATAGGAGGCTATTATTCACACAACAAATCGAGACGGAGCGGAGCTCACCCGATAGTAGGTACATGACTTAGAGAACGTGGCCAAGCGTCACGATCCGATAGGGTCAAACCGTAGTTTTGAGTCGAGTATCGTATCCTCGGGGATCGTCAAACGGTCAATTTTATTTTAAAGGCTCCGGTTGTCAAAGCCGGACGATTCAACTTTCCGGTTTAAGTTTCAATTAACTGATGATTTAACATTATTACGATATCGAGTACAAATTATAATAAGATTCATTTCTCCCAAAACAAATCTACCCCCGGGTAGGAAATAGGATTCCGTTGTCACGTTATTCACACGGCCAATTTTACCCTCCGGTTTTTCTATCTTTTATCTCATATCCTGACTACGAGGCGTCAATTCATAATTAGATTATGAATTCCTCAGATCGATTAAATACGTCAATACGAATACGATCAAAATAGAAAAAGATTCAATTAACTCAATTTTAATCATTTTAACTTAACCACATTTCTTTAACGAAAAGATCGAAATAAAACCGATTACATAGTTTTGGCCAGTATTATATTTAGCCTAAAAACATTATAACAACGAAAAATATAAAAACAAACATAAATACTTAAGAAAAGTTACCCGAATACGGCAGTTGATTCAGAAATCGTATTTTCCGGACATTACAACTTCTTCAACAAAACCGACTTCCGAGATTTTCCCGAGCATTATAACGATACTAAAACTACATTATTACGGCGTAAGGCCTTATTTACAACTACTAAATTAAAAAGACTAGAAAGGATATATATATATATATAGGATGTATATATATATTTGGTACTCCCTTTCCGATTGAACTGAGGCTCCTATATATAGAAAAACATCTCAAGGCCGGACCAGTCCGGGATCAAGCCGGATCGGTCCGGACTAATGATTACATCCACTAACTTGATCTCTTCAGCATGTGCGTAGATTATATATATTTTTATATATAATTATTAAACTTCTAAAATTCATATCTCGAGTTCTAGACCTCCAAAATTTGCAAACGAAATGCCAAAATTAAGGTCTCGAGAAACTCTACAACTTTCATGAAGAACTCTTCTTCAGATGACGCCTTCTTGATAACCTCGTGTTCCTCCGAAGCTATTTCGGGATTTTTCTTAACCCAAATCGATTAGCCACTTGATCACTGTTTAAGTTGTAGACCTCCAATCTTCATAATTTAAATTGCATTGGAAAGCTTTCGGTAAAATCTACAACTTTCGTGAAGAACACTTTTTCTGAAAATATCGTTTTGATGAGTCATTCGTTTGTCGAAGACATTTCTCGATTACCACTTAACCAGATTGAGTGGCCACTTAACCACTTAAGCTTTTCAATTGACCAATTAAGCTCGTGGCACTCTCTAAATCATTCCAGAGATATGATTGTACTTCAATATGTCGATTCTCGGGGTCTCGGGTTATAAATCTGCAATAAAATACCACAAATACCCACATAAATCTGACACGACACTCCGATTTACTAAAATCGGTACAAAATTATAACTTTTTACTATTTTTACTACTAACTACTCTAAATTATAAAGATTAACATTTCATACCAATTATATCATATTTCATATATTTTACATAGAATTTGTTGATAAGACATAATAATATCACGTATATTTAATCATATAAAAATAATACATCAAATTACTCCCCACTTAGCTTTTGATCGTCCTCGAGCAAAAATAAGCGGTAATAAAAGATAGTATAATTAATCAGATTGTCAGTTTTTAATGTAATTTATATTGTCAATATTATAAATATATTATCTATGCTAATTTAAAATTATAAGAAGACAGAAAGAGTATATAACTGAAATAATTTAAACATTAAATATTATTTTAGATGAAATTGTACATGTAATACTTAATAAGTATAAATAAAATATTAGAATTATTTTAATCGCAACTATTATGATATCCTGGAATCGGAAACTCGGTCAGGTAGTCGACAAAAATGGCTTATAAAGTTTAGGTTCAAGATGTTAGTTAATCGGAAAAAGGGAAATCAAAAAGAGAAAGAGGCAAGTCGTACGTACCTACATCTTCATATTCTTGAAAAAAACGTAATCTCGATTAGTAACATTTATTTTTTTTTTTATTTTTTTTTACCCGATTAAGAACTAAAAGCGTGAGTGTGTGTGTGTAGAAAATCAAACTTACAGGCATTGCTTCATCAAGATTGATCGGAGTACTACTCTTTCGATCGAAAATTACAAGTCCGGTTTCCTTAAACTCGTAATAATTCCTGAGATCTTATGATTCAACTTTTTCTTTTTCATTTTATCTTGTGCCTTCATTCCCAGCAATAGGACATTTCGATATAATACCCTAGCTGGACTACTATCATCAGGCAATCGGGAGCTTAATTACCTCATAGTGATATAGGACATTTCGTGATAATACCCTACTCACTCCAATCATTGGTAGCTACAACCGATATATTCTTTTATTTTTAAGTTGTTAATCACAGATAAGGAAGATACCTGGTATTCGATTAATTCTGTGTAAATAGGGTGCTTCGTTCTTAATTCTTTTATAGAATATTAATATATCCGAACTTATTACCACAATCGACTATCTTGCAAGTGTCATGAGGTAAGATCAAATATACTAATACTTATCTAATTTTTCCAATCTCAGCATATACCAAAACTTAGCTTTTATGTCTCCATCTCTTTTCATAAGTACGTACAAACTTGCGGAATTTCAAGGAAATGTAGACCAAAATTAGCTAAATCTTGGTTATTTAATCACAATTGACAATTTCGAGTGAGGACTTGATCACTCTAATCAAGGCTGAGGTAGGTTATTTGGCTATAGTTATATTTTTGTGGTGCCAAAAATCAACATACTTAGTCCAATTCCAAACTCATAATTCATATTGAAAATGATTCTAAAAATTTTACTTATAAATATCAACATACTTATATAATTTCATGAAAACAATATCTAATATTAATTACTCAATTATATAAACTTAAAATCTTATTAAAATCTAAATTAGACATATAATATAATTATTTTTAACTATTTTTCAAAAATTTTAATGAATTTTCTAACCTAACTCTACTCCCCACTTACGAAGTGGCATCGTCCCGATGTTCAATGAGTAGTAAAGAAGTAGGTTCGAAAATAAAATTAAAATTATCTATTAACGTTATTTTTCTGATTTTATTTTAGCGTATACTAAAACAAACAAACTTAAAAAACTAAGACATATATATTAAACAAGATAGATTAATACAAACTTAAAAGAAAAACATAAACTTAACTAAAGAAACTTCAAACTTAACTTAATTTAACTTATTAAAACTTAAATATCACAAACAAACCACCAACAACTCTCTAGATGGTAGACGAACATCCCGGTGTATATCTCTAGACGGAAAAATCTCATCCGTCTCCAGCTCTTCTACTCCATTCAGAAGAATACACAAACGCGATATCATCCATGAATTAGGCATAGGTTTCCCCCTACTACCTCTCGTAATCGCAAACTCCAACACTGTCCTTTGAATCAATATACCCCAATCGACAAATACACCGAATGCCAAAGCAAAAAGTAGAAGCATTTCATTCTCAGCCAAACTCCCAAAATCCCAGGTGGGATAAACTTGAGAATTTATAAAATGCTTCCACGCCTTTAGATGTGGAAGTAGAGCTCGTGTTGACATGTCGTGATTTGTATCAAATAGCGGGAACAGACATTGGAACGACTCGTGTACTTTATTCAAATGATTAGAGGGGTTTTGTAGTCCCCATTGCATTTCAAAATGTGGCATCGTAACTGGTGGAATTTCAAAAATTTGGTTGATAACAGATGAAGAGAAGGGAACAGCCACTCCTCTTACTAGAACAATCTGAGTGATATCGACCAAAGATGTCGTCATAAGTGCAGAATAAAATTCTCGAACTATCGAGACATTTATCCGTCCTCTCGGTGTACTGACAATTTTTTTCCAACCAAAACTTCGAATGATAGTTTTTCCCCATTGATCAAGCTTATCAACATTTAAACCTTTCTCCAATAGGATTGGAGAATTTACAAAACGATTGTGTAAAATGATACTCTCATTAGAAGCTTGAGATTCCGGATGTTCCGGTGTGTGAGGCTCGTAAGAATTGACCGATGGTGAGGAGTGGTTCGACATTTTTAAAACTTGATAAAAAGTAAAAGAAAAAAAACTAAGGGTAGATAGATAGTGAAAGAATGAGCAATTGTTGCTCCTGCCTTTACTTCTTTAAATAGATGGTAAAATTATACGTACGTGGCTGCATTAGACAGACTCCAAAATGACTCAGCCTTCTTTTCTTCACGGCCCGGTCCGAGAATTGGCCGGATCGGTCCGGCCTCATCTTACTTTTACTGAGGAGACAGAGGTGAAAGACAACTTGTGTTTTGTTTTTTTACTTCACGTGTGAAACATTGCATAAGCCTTTTAAGATATTTCACAAAGAGTATGTTATCTTTGATACGAACGGATAAAACGACACATTATATTTTTGAAAAATGACGTAGTAATGATACAAAAATTATTTTTGGGATTTTTATAGTTTTTTATAAAAACTAAACCGATTTAAAATACAAACCAAATTTTGATAAAAACGATTGTAAAATCAAACTAAACGAAAAATGAAAACAAACCAATATCTAAATGACAAATGTCGAATAAAAAGTGCAATAAAAATGTTTAATCAAAATTATGAAATTCAATCTTCATCGTAGTCTTCCTCAGGATCAACTTGAAAACTCGAACTCGGAAACGACTAAGAAGCTGATGGCTGAACTGTAGTCGTGGTCCTGACTGAACTATCAAGACCCATCGAACTCATGCCAGTCGTGATATGTGCAAACTCAGTGAATCCTCCTCAACTCGACATTGCTGGTTTCTGAACACCTGTCGAAAATACACATGTTCCACTAGATTGGCTTCCAAAAGGATATGACGATGGATGAAAGCTCGAAGGTGGTGGAATAGGTGTTACCCACTCTGGTAAGGTATAAGGATCGACCGACAAGGTGGATAGGCGGATCATCAAAAGTAGGATTACGAAGCAACCGCTCGTTCCTTCTTAAACCTCTACGAATATCATCACACCACCGCCTATTTCTCTCGGCATATAAAGCCATGTTGGCTTGACCACGTGCAACATCTGTCACTAAAGATTGAAACATGTCATATGTGATAGTGTTGGAGAAAGGAGTTTGTTGAGGCTGACTAAAAAAAGATGGAAAAGAAGAAAAAGAAGATGTAAAAACTGGTGGAGCTGGCTGAGTTTGACGTCTTCTAATTAAAGATCTAATACTACCATCTGGAAGACTAGTCAAACTAGGTCCAATCAGATTTCCATCGCCCGTAGATAACTTGTCATTAGGCAGGAATGGTACTCCCAACCTATGACATAAATCAGAGATAAAACAAGGGAAGTATAGATGACTCCCCGTCCGGCGATGACAATACTTTCAAAAATTCTCTTAAACATGACCTTTCCAACATCCACTCTAACATCGTTTACCATCGCCCAAGCGATACAAACATCTTCCTTTCCAAAAGCGGTGTGTTTACGTGAAGGATAGAGATTATGGCTAATAAATCTTTTAATTGCCCTCAACCCTCTAAAACAATTCCCGTAGTTAAACCGATTTTCAACCCACACAAATGTCGGTCGGGTCAAAAACATTCGAGCTCTCGGGCGTCCGCTTCAAAGCTAGCAGGATCATCTAAATTATAAACTACCCCGTAATCCTCCTCCTCGGAAATTCTTCAACTCCTAGGATTGCATTAATGACGGCGGGTTAAAAGGAATATTTCGGCTCGTAAGGGTACAAGCTTGCGACCGAGTAAGTCGCTTTTCCGACAATGTAGATAAAACCGAATAAAACTCGCCTACTATAGTCGTGTTAATCTCCCTTTCCCTTCTGGCTGCTAAATCTAACCACTGACGCTTTCTAAAGATATCCTTAACTTCATCACCTAAGTCATCCAAGTCTAAACCTTTTTCAACCAGAACATCACATTTACTATAAATTTTCTCATACGCTTTCTTAGCCTCCGGTGATGCGGTTTTTTCAAAGCTTACGGCTTCTTCCTCAGATGATAAAATTACTGTGCCTACGACAGGAGTTGATATAGGGATTTTTGATTTTCTCTTTTTAGAGACTCTAGTACTCGACTCAGCCATTCTACGATATTGGTAATGCCAATCAACAACAAAAACAACAACAAAAACAACAAAAAATAAAAATGTCACAACACACTCAAAAATCAAAACAGTTGAAATTAATCTAAAAAATTATGAAAAATACGAAATTGATAACTAAATAAACTAAATTATACCTTAATATGTAGAAAACGTTGAAAAGTAGGCCGGAAAAGTTGAAAAGTCGCCGGAATGAAATGTGGCTTGTTTTTTATCCTTTTTTGATTTTTCCAAACTTTTGTGTAAGAGAGGAGATGAAAAGAGGAAGAAATCAAGTAGTGGTGTAGTGTGAGATGAAATTTTGTTGAAGAAAAGTGAAAAAATTTCGTAATGGTGGGGTTTGGGTGTTTTGCGGCTGTTAGAAAAAAATTAGGGAAGAAGAAGAAGAAAAGAAGGGTCCCCGTCTTTTTTATGATTTTAGACCCCGGACCGGTCCGGGTTAAGGCCGGATCGGTCCGTGCCCAAATTTTTCCACTTTTTCGATTTTTTTTGACTTTTTATGATTTTTGATGAAAACTTATAAAAATTCTAATAAAACTTAATTAAAATCTTAAAAATAAGTTTATAAAAATTTTAAAACTTACTAAAAATAAAATTTGAAGGAAATTTTATAATTTTATAACAATTTCTAAAAATTTAATAAAATCTTTATAACACTTTAATAAAAAGCTTATAAAATTTTAATAAATTTATATCAACTCTTATAAAACATCTAAATTAAAACTAAAAAACTTTCATAAAACTTTTATAAAACTCCTCAAATTTCATAAAGATCCAATTTTATAAAATTTTCAGAAGTTATGCGAAAATTTTATAAAATAAAATATAAGAAAAGACTCGAAACTTAAGGGGTTCCTGATTCTTCTATTTCTAGATCTTCCAGAATTCTGATATAACGCTCGATCAACCTAACTCCTAAAAACGAAGCATTTGAATTATCTCTCGGAATTCCATCGGGATTTTCGGATAACCACCTAATCGTTCCCTTCCTAACAATATTCAAACACTCATCCTGGGATTTGGTTGTGTTTTTCCCACAGCGTCCAACATGTTCACTTTTTCCACATATTCTGCATCTCATTAGAAACTTTGCCTTTTTTTTTATCGCACTTCTTGATGTTCCATTACATACTTCTCTCAATCTGATCTCTCTCAACAATTTCTTGTTTTGTTCAAAAACTAAAGCTTCTATAGAAAACGCGACATCTTTATCAAGGCCTAATTTCAAAATTAAAATAAAAACTCATATTCTATCTAAAAAAGACATCCAGTTCTTTTACGTGTATCCGGTAAAAGACGAAAAGAGTTAAACATAATTAAAATTACAGAAAAGTATAGTAAAGATAGATATCACCTGGTATTCGGCTGATTCCAGTTTTTCTGCTTTTCAGTTTTTCATTTTCCTCTGCTTTTTCAATTTGTCGGGGGATCAATCAATAGCATTACTTCTTCTTTCAGTGTGATTCCTTCTCCCTCCACAAATAACTTTACTCGTGGCCATTGGCTATAAAAGTTGTATTTCCATCGCTTAGTTCAACAAATCCAGCTTTGTAAACCCTTGTTACTTTAAATGGACTCGTCCATCTCGACTTAAGCTTATCCGGAAACAACTTTAAACGTGAATTGTACAAAAGCACTCGATCACCTACATGGAACTCACGCTTATAGATTTTCTTATCATGGAAAGATTTCGTGCATTCCTTGTAGATTCGAGCATTTTCATAAGAATCGAGACGAAATTCTTCTAGTTCGTCAATTGAAGCAATCTATGATCACCGACAAATTTAGGATCGAAATTTAGAAATCTAATAGCCCGAAGGCTCGGTGTTCTAACTCAACCTGGGAGATGACAAGACTTACCAAAGACTAGCTTATAGGGAGAACAACCGTAATTGGTGTTTTAAAAGTCGTTTCCGTACGCCCATAATGCATCATCTAATTTAACTCGCCCGCTTTTACGATTTGAATCAACTATTTTTTCCACGATTCTTTTAATCTCTCTATTCGATACCTCTACCTGACCACTAGTTTGCGGATGATAGGGCGTTCCTAGTTTATGCGTTACACCATATTTCTCAACTATCTTAGTAAATGGTCGATTGCAAAAATGTGAACCTCTATCACTAATAATCGCCCTCGGAATGCCATATCTGGTAAATATATTCTTTTTAAGGAATCGTATGACAACTTTGGTATCATTAGTGGGAAGAGCTTCAGCTTCTACCCATTTTGAAACATAATCTACCATTACAAGAATAAATCTTTTTCCAAAAGATATATGAAAAGGTCCCATGAAATCTATACCCCAAACATCAAATAACTCACATTCTAAAATAGGTTGCATAGGCATTTCATGTTTTTTAGATACATTTCCCCATTTTTGACAAGATTCACAAGATTTAACATACTTATAAGCATCTCTATATAGTGTAGGCCAATAAAAACCACATTGTAAAACTTTAAAAGCAGTTTTCCATCATCCATGATGACCTCCTGTCTCGCGATCATGACACAACGATAAAATACTTAAAATTTCATTATCAGGCACATATTTTCTGATTATCCCATCCGAACATTTACGGAAAAGGTCTGGTTCCTCCCAGTAATAAAATTTTAAGTCGTAAAAGAATTTCTTTTTCTGTTGCCAAGTCCAATGAGACGGAATATAATCACAGTTAAGTAATTAATGATATCTCCAAACCAAGGTGACATTTCCTTAGAAGGAATTCTATTTTTTAATAACTCGCATGGTTGAAGGAGTATCTATTCTAAATAGTTGTTCATCGTGAAATGAATCTTTAATTTCATTCCCTATTTCTTCCTCGCCTCCATTCTACTTAGATGATCTGCTACTACATTCTTACTTCCCTTTTTATCTTTAATTTCAATATCAAATTCTTGAAGTAGGAGAATCCATCTAAGAAGACGTGGTTTCGCATCCTTCTTACTCAGTAAATACTTCAAAGTTGAATGGTCTGTGTAGATTATTACCTTAGAACCAACAATATATGATCTAAACTTATCTAAGGCAAAAATTACAGCCAACAGTTCTTTTTCTGTAGTTGCATAATTAAGCTGAGCTGCATTTAATGTGTGAGAAGCATAGTAAATAGCTTTGAGAATTTTGTTATACCTTTGACCTAAAACAGCTCCTACAGCTAAATCGCTAGCATCACACATAATCTCAAAAGGCAAATCCCAGTCTGGTGCTACCAAACTCGGTGCGAATCAACTTCGCTTTCAGGGTCTTAAATGCTTCCATACATTTACTATCAAAGTTAAAAGGTACTTCCTTTTCAAGCAAATGACTTAGAGGCTTTGCTATTTTCGAAAAATCTGCAATAAATCTCCTATAAAATCCTGCATGTCCAAGAAATCCTCTTAGAGTCCTTAGATTCACTGGTGGTGGTAATTTTTCAATTACCTCGACTTTAGCTTTATCAACTTCAATTCCTATTTCGTAGATTCTATGACCTAGAACAATTCCTTCGATACCATTAAATGACATTTTTCCCGCTTAGAACTAAATTGGTATCCTCACGCGTTGTAACACTCTTTCTAAGTGCGACAAACATTTACCAAAAGAATCTCCGTAAACACTAAAGTCGTCCATAAAAATTTCTAAGAATTTCTCAACCATATCGAGAAAATATAGACATCATACATCTTTGAAACGTAGCAGAGCATTACATAAACCAAACGGCATTCTTTTATACGCAAAAGTTCCATAAGGACAAGTGAAAGTAGTCTTTTCCCTATCTCCCGCCGCAATGAAAATCAGAAATATCCCGAATAACCATCTAAGAAACAAGAATACTTATGACCATTTAAACGTTCCAACATTTGAACTATGAATGGAAGTGGATGATGATCTTTCTTAGTATGATCATTTAGTTTTCTAAAATCAATGCACATTCGATATCCCGTAATTTCCCTTGTTGGAATCCATTCATTCTTATCATTCTCTTTCACTGTGAAACCTCCTTTCTTTGGTACAACTTGAGTTGGACTTACCCATTCACTATCTGATATAGGAAAGATTATTCCCATTTCTAATAGTTTAATCACCTCTTTCTTAACGATTAACTGTAAATTCGGGTTGAGGCGGCGTTGCGGTTGAATACAAGGTTTAGCATCTTCTTTCGAATTATCTTATGAACACATATCTCGTGGCTAATACCTCGAATATCGGCAATCGTCCATCCAAAAGCTTTCTTATGCTTCCTTAACATTCTAAGTAATTGATCTTCTTGTTGCTCGCTTAAAGTTGATGAAATAATAATCGGTAATAGATTATCGCTTTCAAGAAAAGCATATTTCGCATTTAAAGGTAACGGTTTCAATTCCGCATTCTTCGGCGGATCTTCTATTGACGATTTAAGAACTCGGTCCTTCTAGTTCTAACTCCAAATACTTATGCCATGGTGGCTTAAAAGTAAAGCTTCCTTTATCTAGAGAAAGGATTATCTCTTTCATTTCAATGTCTTCCTCATCTTCTTTATAGATAGACAGAGTTAAGCATTATTTTAATCTGTCTTCAAAAGTTGGTAACTGATTATCATAGACAGAATGAATATCTTCTATAAAAGAACATGATTCTGGTGATGTATATGGATGGTTCATAGCTTTGAAAATATTGAAAGCAACTTCATCTTCATTGACTCTCAAAATTAATTCTCCTTTATGAACATCGATTAAAGTTCTTCCTGTAGTTCGAAATGGACGACCTAAGATAAGTGGCGCTGAAAATCCTTCTTCCATTTCCATAACTACAAAGTCTACTGGAAAATAGAATTTGTCTACTTTAACCAATACGTCCTTAATAATTCCTTTAGGGTACTTAATCGATCTATCTGCCATTTGCAGAGTCATTTCGCCTTAGTAAGCTTTCCTATGCCTAGCTTCTTATAATCCTCATAAGACATGAGATTTATACTAGCTCCAAGATCACATAAGACCTTCTTAAACGTAAATCCTTCAATTTCACATGGAATCGTAAAACTTCCAGGATCTTTCGCCTTTAGGTGGTAACTTATGCTTTGCAGCAATTGCGTAACATTCTTCATTTAGGCATATATTCTCATATTCCTCTAATTTTTTCTTATTTGATAGAATATCTTTCAGAAACTTTCCATAGGCAGGTATATTAATCAGAGCTTCAATAACAGGGATATTAACATGAAGATGACGAAAAGTGTCAAGGAAACGAGCATACTTCTGGTCAGTTTTTGCCTTTTTGATTTGATCTTTAGGAGGGTAAGGTAAAGATTCTAAATCTATAACCTTTGGCTCCTTAGTCAATTTCTCCTTTCCTTTTTCCTTAAGCCTTTGAGTATTACTCAGTCGCCATGTTTCAGGTTCTTGAATTTTTTCCTTTAAATTGCTCCCTGAATCAATCTCTACTTCAGACTCTTTCGGTTCTTTCCTGTTTCTCATCCTTATTACCATTTTCATCTATTCTAACATGCTCCTTGAATAAAGTCCTTAAATCTTTATCCATAGGGTTTTTCAAAATCCTAGGGATTTTTACCCATTTTTCACCTTCATTCTCAGATTCCAAACTTCTATTCCTTTTCAAGAAATTTTCTATAATTTCTTCTTCCTCATCAGTGAATTCAATTTCATCTTTAGTTTCATCATTCTTTCCATCTAAGTCATCTTCTACTTCATTATTCCCAAAGTTTTCAACTTCATTGCTACCATAGAGCTTCCTACTTCTCGTAACTACAACATTTACCTCTCTTAGATTTCTTTCAGTGTTACTTGGTAATCCTCCTGGGGGTCTACTGTTGTTACGTTCACCTTCCCTACTCAAATGATCTTCCATATTCCTCAATGAGGCTTCTATCGTTCTCATTCTCGGTATCATGTCCACTCATAGATGTTTTCATTGTACTCATATCCTTAGTGACCGTACCAATAGAAGTCATCATTGTTTCCATATTCTTAGATTGAGTAGATACTACACCCATCATATTTTCCATTAGTTTTTCCCATTTTTCAACTCCTTCGCAGTTGAGTTGAACTCGAGTTACCGGTATACTTTGAGTGGTATGTTGAGGATAGGATCTAGGTAATGATTGTAAATTCTGATTAGATGTATTTTCTTGATAAACTTGGTTCCTATATGGGACTGGATATGGTGGTTGTCCTTGCTTACTAGGGTTTTCAGACCATCGATAAGTAGGGTGATCTCTTCTAATAGCATTAAACGAGTTCGAGTATGCATTGTTCAAATTCCTATGCTGCTGAAGAAAACTCACCTCCTCTCTTGAATATCCTGTTGGTTCTTCTATCCCTAATGGCATATTATCCTGATTTGAGTATTCAGTTGGTGTACTATTTTCTGAACTTAGGTTCTTGTTAGATTGTAGGCCATCAAATTTCCTACTCAAATTTTCTAAATGTGCTAGAACTTCCGTATTAGATGTACATTCTCCTGCAAAAGCTACTTTTCTGGTGCTAGAACCGGTTTCCCACATTCTGTTATTTTTGGAAATCTTTTCTATAGCATCGTAAACTATTTGAGCTTCACTCATCATTAACGAACCACCACATGCATGATCTACATCGCACGTGAATCTTTTCTCAATTTACGACGAAGAGTTGAATTTGCATATCTAAGGAATAACCATGATCGGGACAAGCTCTTAACAAGCTTTTTTAAACCTTTCCCACGCATTCCCAAGAGTTTCCTCGCATCCTTGTCTAAAGTTAGCAACCTCGACTTTTAATTCCAAATTTCGTCCAGGAGTGAAATATTGTTTCAGAAATTCAGTTTGAATCTCCTCCCAACTAGTTAGTGAGTGATGTGGAAGAGACATAAACCAATCTCGGGCTCGTCCTTTTAAAGAAAAAGGAAACATAGTCATCCTCGTTAATTCCTTATGAGCACCTTGACTTTTGGCCGTATTGCACGCTCTTCAAAAGATAGAGATGATGATGTGGATCTTCATCATCCTCTCCTAGAATTGAGCTCTTGCGTCAATTAAACCAAAAAGATGAGACTTAATTTCGAAATTATTCGCTCCTTCATTAGGTAAAAGTATGGGATTATTAGTCTGGTTTCTTCTCACGGTTTGATCACAGATAGGTCTCGGGTTTGGCGGATTGTTACGATTATTCTGGTTCCGATCTTGATTGTTCCTATTATTTTGATTCTGATTATTTCTATTATTATTATTATTATTATTATTATTATTATTATTATTATTATTATTATTATTATTATTATTAGGGTTAACAGGGTTTTGTCCATGCCCTGGAGCATGATCTAGCCTCTGCTCATTTGTTTCATCACTAGTTTCAGCCATTCTCGTATTTCTGTTTGAAGATGATTCTTGGTCAGGATTTCCCTGACTAGTATGACCTCGTTTACTCTCTACTCTTAACTGCCTTTCGTAAGTGTTTATGTCAGGCTTATAAGGAGTGAGCGGGGCCTTACCACTTCTGGTCATCAACTAACGAAAATAGAAAATAACTAGAAATTGATAGTAGTAAATATTGGTAATTTACCTATAAGGTAACAACCAACGAAAAATAAAATAGAAATGAGATAAGAAAAGTGTTGACTTATTCTCGAGAATTTTGAGCTAATACAAGTAGTAACCATAGACACAAAAAAAAAATTAGCGACGTTCCCCGACAACGGCGCCAAAAAGCTGACAACGCCTAAACCTTACCTTGAGAACGGTGCCAGAAATCTGACAGACGTTTTCTGGGTTAAACGATCCTAACCGGCAGTGTACCGGGTCAAACTGTAGTGCTAGTATGGTGAGTCAGAGTATCGTATCCTCAGGGAACTTGGTAATTTCTTCTAAGTGTGGTTAAACACCAAAGAGCTGTTATTAACTCGATCTAAACCGCAATTTTATAACACAGATCACTACTATTCTAGTCAACATAAAATAAATATGAAAATTAAAAACTATACTAACATGATATATATAAATACATAAATATATATAGATCTGCATAAACCGCAATTTATATATATAGATATAAGTATATATAGATACCAAAATATTAAACAGATAATTTTAGAGAACTGGCCAAAACTTATATAATTGGTTTATACGATCTTTCGATTAAATGAAATGTGTTCGATCTCTCCTTTTTATTTTAGGTCCAATTGAGTAAATGAAACGGTGCACTCCTGAGGTAAACAATTCCTCCTCACATGAGCGTATGAAATTGTCATATGTCCATTGCATCAGTCCAAGGTCCACAACTGTTACGGTTTTTCTGAACAGGTCCTGAGTACAAATCTACCTTTAGATAAAAAGGAGTCATTCCGTTCGTCAAACGGTCAATTTTATTTTAAAGGCTCCGGTTGTCAAAGCCGGACGATTCAACTTTCCGGTTTAAGTTTTAATTAACTGATGATTTAACATTATTACGATCTCGAGTACAAATTATAATAAGATTCATTTCTCCCAAAACAAATCTACCCCTCAAAAAAAAAAACAAATCTACCCCCGGGTAGGAAATAGGATTCCGTTGTCACGTTATTCACACGGCCAATTTTACCCTCCGGTTTTTCTATCTTTTATCTCATATCCTGACTACGAGGCGTCAATTCATAATTAGATTATGAATTCCTCAGATCGATTAAATACGTCAATACGAATACGATCAAAATAGAAAAAGATTCAATTAACTCAATTTTAATCATTTTAACTTAACAACATTTCTTTAACGAAAAGATCGAAATAAAACCGATTACATAGTTTTGGCCGTATTATATTTAGCCTAAAAACATTATAACAACGAAAAATATAAAAACAAACATAAATACTTAAGAAAAGTTACCCGAATACGGCGAGTTGATTCGTAAATCGTATTTTCCGGACATTACAACTTCTTCAAAAAACCGACTTCCGAGATTTTCCCGAGCATTATAACGATACTAAAACTACATTATTACGGCGTAAGGCCTTATTTACAACTACTAAATTAAAAAGACTAGAAAGGATATATATATATATATAGGATGTATATATATATTTGGTACTCCCTTTCCGATTGAACCGAGGCTCCTATATATAGAAAAACATCTCAAGGCCGGACCGGTCCGGGATCAAGCCGGATCGGTCCGGACTAATGATTACATCCACTAACTTGATCTCTTCAAAGATGTGCGTAGATTATATATATTTTTATATATAATTATTAAACTTCTAAAATTCATATCTCGAGTTCTAGACCTCCAAAATTTGCAAACGAAATGCCAAAATTAAGGTCTCGAGAAACTCTACAACTTTCATGAAGAACTCTTCTTCAGATGACGCCTTCTTGATAACCTCGTGTTCCTCCGAAGCTATTTCGGGATTTTTCTTAACCCAAATCGATTAGCCACTTGATCACTGTTTAAGTTGTAGACCTCCAATCTTCATAATTTAAATTTCATTGGAAAGCTTTCGGTAAAATCTACAACTTTCGTGAAGAACACTTTTTTCTGAAAATATCGTTTTGATGAGCCATTCGTTTGTCGAAGACATTTCTCGATTACCACTTAACCAGATTGAGTGGCCACTTAACCACTTAAGCTTTTCAATTGATCAATTAAGCTCGTGGCACTCTCTAAATCATTCCAGAGATATGATTGTACTTCAATATGTCGATTCTCGGGGTCTCGGGTTATAAATCTGCAATAAAATACCACAAATACCCACGTAAATCTGACACGACACTCCGATTTACTAAAATCGGTACAAAATTACAACTTTTTACTATTTTTACTACTAACTACTCTAAATTATAAAGATTAACATTTCATACCAATTATATCATAATTTCATATATTTTACATAGAATTTGTTGATAAGACATAATAATATCACGTATATTTAATCATATAAAAATAATACATCAGTACACCAAAAAATCTATATAATCCAATCAAACACAGTCAGATATTGTAATAGAGCTCACCCGACTATACATAAATACTCCACTAGCCCACCCGAAGATAAATTACTGGCTCCGTCATTGCAACAGCTGATCTACTCGTTGCCTCACACCTGCCGGTGCTCCACATCTGCCAGTGCTCCACACCATTTTCACAGAATCGATCGTGTGAATGTCGAATGGGCAACCCACTACTTCCCGCACTGTCGATTCTGATTCGACTGTCACAGGATTCGACTGTGACGCCCCATTCCGGATACCGAGTACTTATCCATAAAGAACTCCCGGCATGCATCTATTAATTTTTTATATTGCCAAAATTAATATAAACATAAGCCTCGTAACAATTAATCATAGTAAAAGCGAGAATAAATTAAATGTAAAAGATTACTCGGAAAAGAAAGTCAAACGACAATCAAAAGGATCACGAAGTCTCAAAATCTACGTCTAAGAAAACTGAAACGACAAAACAACGAAATAAATGTTGTTCAACTCATTACATCCCAAATGAAACGGAAAAGGTACTAAGTCTATGTCTCAAAACTGAATGACTAAAAGTGCATAAGATAAATGTCCAAGTCATCATAACTTTAGAGCTCAAGCGTCAACTCTATCAACTCCATCGTCATAACCAAAATCATCATAATCCTGTCAACCACCTTCTCGGGGTGGGAACAAAAGAATGAGAAGAGGGGTAAGTACTTACGTACTTAGTAAGGGGTAGAAGAAACGGTTACGCACAATATATAACATATCATACATAACAAGTAAATTCTACATCTCTACCACATAAGTTGCATTGAGATCACTCTCACCCTCTACTAGATCACATAGTACATCCTCATGCACATAAATTTGTTACATCAATATCAAAGGACACTGTGCATGGTGAGAATGCACCGAGACATATTAAGCACCTCTCAAAAGGGCATGGACTTAGGTCTCCATGTGTGAAGTTACACGTTGTCCCTTGACACATAACTCAAAAGGGTTGTAAGATTCTCATGTATGAGTAGTATCCTTAAATATAATGACTACCACATAAAAACACAAATAATATGAATGTTTTTTTTAGTGATGTCACGTTGAAATTATCGTTGTGACATTACAATAATAATTGACTTTTTCATCATTGATTTTAGGTCGATGAATCGACCGATTGTTACAATAGAGCGAATGAAAGTGGATTTCAAATTATATAGTCTACACTAAAATGCCGATTGCTTTAGGTTAGTTGGAATGGAAGTTGATCTAGTCGTTTAAACAAGAGTTGTCAGGTTCGAACATTTGTGGATGCAACAAATCTTGGGAGAGGTGGTCCACATCTTTAGTGTTCCACATTACTCGAAAGAGATCTCAAATTTAATGTCCGATAGTATCTTAAAAGATTAATCTCAAACAATTATACGGGATACTTGCGGGAGGAAAATAAATCAATTGTTTTCTATACCATTAAAATAGGAGGCTATTATTCACACAACAGCTCAGAGACGGAGCCAAGTAGGGGGCTTAGGGTGGCCAAGCTCACCCGATAGTTATTTTTGGTACACCAAAAAATCTATATAATCCAATCAAACACAGTCAGATATTGTAATAGAGCTCACCCGACTATACATAAATACTCCACTAGCCCACCCGAAGATAAATTTTTGGCTCCGTCATTGCAACAACAGATCTACTCGTTGCCTCACACCTGCCGGTGCTCCACACCTGCCAGTGCTCCACACCATTTTCACAGAATCGATCGTGTGAATGTCGAATGGGCAACCCACTACTTCCCGCACTGTCGATTCTGATTCGACTGTCACAAGATTCGACTGTGACGCCCCATTCCGGATACCGAGTACTTATCCATAAAGAACGCCCGGCATGCATCTATTAATTTTTTATATTGCCAAAATTAATATATACATAAGCCTCGTAACAATTAATCATAGTAAAAGCGGAATAAATTAAATGTAAAAGATTACTCGGAAAAGAAAGTCAAACGACAATCAAAAGGATCACCAAGTCTCAAAATCTACGTCTAAGAAAACTGAAACGACAAAACAACGAAATAAATGTTGTTCGACTCATTACATCCCAAATGAAACGGAAAAGGTACTAAGTCTATGTCTCAAAACCGAATGACTAAAAGTGTATAAGATAAATGTCCAAGTCATCATAACTTTAGAGCTCAAGCGTCAACTCTATCAACTCCATCGTCATAACCAAAATCATCATCATCCTGTCAACCACCTTCTCGGGGTGGGAACAAAAGAATGAGAAGAGGGGTAAGTACTTACGTACTTAGTAAGGGGTAGAAGAAACGGTTACGAACAATATATAACATATCATACATAACAAGTAAATTCTACATCTCTACCACATAAGTTGCATTGAGATCACTCTCACCCTCTACTAGATCACATAGTACATCCTCACGCACATAAATTTGTTACATCAATATCAAAGGACACTGTGCAAGGTGAGAATGCACCGAGACATATTAAGCACCTCTCAAGAGGGCATGGACTTAGGTCTCCATGTGTGAAGTTACACGTTGTCCCTTGACACATAACTCAAAAGGGTTGTAAGATTCTCATGCTTCGATTTAGAAACGTGCCTTAACAATGATATTGACGTTGTAGCTTTTAGACAACCACATATGTTTTACGAGTTAAGTTCTAACCACCTGGTTCATTCACGTATAAGGCTTCTTAGGGACTTCTAGTCCTAGACATCTTAGTTACACTACCTAACACGTTGTAAAAGAATCATTGACTACTAAGTCAATGTCCTATAAGGCCTAAACAAAGCCTTCCGGTGCTCCCACTTTCTCCCCGCAGAGGGTCTCGGTTGTGGTGCGATTTTGATACCAATGCTATCAGAAGTCGATGTTAGACATTGCCAATTAACATATAATGTCTCGCAAAGACATCATACCAAACCATAACACATTGCACACAAATAATATCCAAACAAATAAACATTATCACATTAAATAATATTTTGAAATATAAACACCACCTTGTATTTTGTTGTTATTAATACTATTATCTATAGCATAGCCCTTTCCCAGCAACTGGTAAAAGGGTACATAATGCATGTCTCCTTTTTTTTCTTCTTGGCAATACGTCGCATGACTTAAAATATATATAAAAAAATTAACAGCAACATAAATCAAATAAGAAGAGCAAAACCTCTGTTTCTTCCTTGTATTCTTTCCAAACTTTCGAAACTTATTAAAAGAATTTATTTCGGGATTCACTGTCGAAATTCACCGATTTCGGGATTCACCGGGAGATTCACCGATTTTCGGGATTCACTGTTTTCCTTCTCGCTATAAAAATTATGCAGTTGTCCTTCTCCCTATAAAAAATATGTAGTTGTCCTGTTACTTAAAAATATTTCAGATTGTGTCCTTATCCCTAATTTTCCATATTATTAATATATCTTATGGAAGGAAAACTAAAGAACAAAAGTGGTCCCTTTTCTTTTTCCTCGACAGACGATAACAGTAAAACCAAGACATTACATATATATATTACAGATACAAACAGAACTAAAAAAAATTAAAATGAAACAACAACAGCAACACGATTAGATTAAATACGGTTAAACACCAAAATCCGTTTGAAAACACCCACTTATCTTTAGCAATTCCAAAAGCGAAAGCAAAAGTAAATCCTTTGATCCCAACTTCTACGATCAACCTACGATTCAATAACGGTGTTTTACGATTATGACGTTCAACAATACTAATGTAATCTTAGAAAAACTCAAAAAAAACGAACAAGATTCTAGATTTAGGGCTAAGTTGAAAGTTTACCGTATTGAAAACGAAAACCGTGGAAACGTTCGTCTCCTTCGCGCTGATCAATTCTTCCTTCAGTTGTCTACACAAACGATCAACCAATTAACCGCACGATTGAATATTTCGTTCTCCCTTTTCTCCTGTCAAGTTGCGTCGCTGCCTTCGTCTTCTTGTTTCAGAATTAGCGTGATTACATTACGAGGTTATTTCCTTAAATACTTAATTAATAAAAATCCGCTTTTAATTAATTAATCTTATTTTTAATCAATAATTCCTTTTAATTAATTAATTAATTAGGTTAAACATAAAATAGGAAAATAATTACATTTTACATTTATACCCTTCTTAGATTTTCGGGGTGTTACTCACGGGTCATATATTGGTTCATACATTCGACTTTCACATGATCAATTCTATCTTAATACAATGGAGAGTGATACATACACACAATTGCATAGAAATTTACACAGAAAATTGATCCAAACCACACATTTACCAAACCAAAAACAAATAACCCAAAAAGAAAAAAATACCCACCTTTGGATCATTGTTCGGTACACGTTTTTGTGCCTAAATAATTTTCCAAATACAATACACGGCGGTAGAGCCGTTGTAGTCATATCGGTGTAAGGGATATTATTATTATCCACGCCTCCCGCATGCGTTAACTGAAACCACAAGAACATACTTAGCCGTTTTTCAGATCTTTAGCGCCAAAAACAGGTAAAAATGGTGTCCAAAATGCTTTCTCATCACACAAAAATCAACCCAATAAAATCTTCTCCATGACAATCCTCCGCACCACAATTTGGAACCCTTTACCTCTTCAAATCATAGCCCCTCTCCATCATCACCAAAGAAAGCCCTTCAAATTCTGCATCCAATCCTCTTCCACAAGCCTTCAAGAACAAACTAAAACCCAAGAAAAATCTGAAACTAAACAGAGTAGAAAGGGGGATTTGATTGGGTTTTTGCCGCCGTTAAAGGCGGCAAAGAGGGTGGTTCTGGTTAGACATGGACAGAGTACATGGAATGAAGCGGGTCGGATTCAGGGTAGTTCGGATTACTCTGTACTTACACAGAAAGGTGAGTCTCAAGCTGAGACTTCTCGTCAGATGCTTACTGGCGACTCCTTTGATGTCTGTTTCTCTAGGTCAGTCTATTTTCAGCTTTCTCATTTCTATTTTCTGTTCAAAACAAATGGCCCCCATTAATGGCAATAGAACCTTAGTTAGTGACATTAATTAAGTTTTAGTTTAATGACCATAATGCCTTATCAGTGGCCTTATGTAGTGGTAATTAGTGGGTTGTTTTCCATTACTATAAATAATTCATTGCTATTTCCATGCACATGTAGTATGAAACATATCATCTAGTAGTTGGATTTTGCATACCTTGAAGCAGGGGCGGATCTAGGAATTTGGTAAGCAGCTAGCCAGCTACTACATGAATATGTTAATTAAGGTGATAATTCATGGTTGTTTGGTGGTTTGAACATTCTATGAGCCTGCCATAGCAATGGATTTTACTTTAGGACGATAAATGTAGTACCTATATATATTCGTTCGTGATAACCATGTTCGGTGCAGTCCACTGATACGATCAAAGAGAACCGCTGAGATCATATGGGATACACGTCAAGAGGAGATTATCACTGATCCTGATCTCCGAGAAATCGATCTCTATTCTTTCCAAGTGAGTTTCTTACTTTTGTGGTTAATTTCAAGTTTCATTGCTATCTGTTTGTGCTAATGCTTTGTTGGAAACAGTAACTTGAATGGGATGGTGAGTAATAATCTCTCTAAATGAAAGCACATTTTCACTCTTTCATATATTAGGAGATTCGGGTTCATAACAATGGGGGTTCAGGGTTCCAATGCATGAGCTCTTGTAGTTGTAGCACTAACCAACAAGGTGCTTCAGAAGTTAAGGATTTGATTCTTGTTAAGATGCTGAATGACAAATTTCTTTAATGGCTCAAACGTGCTAAAAGATTTTAGTCCATATCAAAACACCTGCAAATCAAACTTTACAGTACTCACAGATCGACTCTGAATTGTAGTCGGACTCGTTGTTGTCTGGGATACCGGGGGTGATAGACCAAAAAGATATTAATGCTTTGTTCTTACATATTAGCATTCTATGTATACAACAGGGCCTGCTGAAGCATGAGGGAAAAGCTAAATATGGCTCAGTTTATGAACAATGGCAATTAGATCCAGCAAATTTCTGTATAGATGACCATTATCCTGTGAGGGAATTGTGGGCTCGGGCTAGAAGCTGTTGGGAAACGATCTTAGCCCATGAAAGCAAGTCCATTCTTGTTGTTGCTCACAATGCTGTCAATCAAGCACTTGTTGCAACAGCACTTGGTAAACTTTTTCCTTCATCCTCTTAATCAAGAACGTCTTTTAGTGGTACCACGGTATTTTTAGCATGACATCACACCTCAACCAGTTAAAAGTCGAGTCTTGGCTTTAGAATTGACTTTAATAAGGTCGATCGTGACAATCGAGGGTGTGGTATCACAAGTTATAATCTTTCAAGTTTCGACTTAACTACATTTAATTGAACATATTAGTCATATATGTGATATGATGATCAGGATTAGGTACAGAGTACTTCAGGATGTTACTTCAAAGCAACTGTGGAGCAAGTGTTTTGGACTTTACTCCTCATACAGAGGGTGGATCACCGACTATATGCCTTAATCGCTTAAACCAGGTACTAATCCCCGCTTAATTACTGTTGATATCTAGTATTTATACCTCAATTTTTAGCATTCCGATTTCCTGCAATTGCCTGTGAAATTTTATCTAGACTACGGAATTCGTGCCATGTAGGTCTGCTTCGAAGTTTATTCTGTATCTTATGTAAATAATGCAGACACCAAATTCTCCTGTAGCTGGAAGTAATAATCCTGGAGACAGGAAGACCGGCACTCGAATTATACTTGTCTGTCATGGAAAATCACAAAATGATTCTGAGGTAAGCAAAATACTGTATTAGCACCACAAAATTGCTTCGAGCATCTAATTTACTTAACGGGCTATGTTTCTGTTAAAACACTGAGCGTTTAACGTGTATCATCTCCCCTGATTCTAAACTGAAAAGCTAGACTCCGGCATTTGTATTAAGCAATGGTTCTTTATTTTACAGGGTGAAAGTTCATATCTTGGGGAGGGTCCAATGAACATGCTTGGAATCATACAGGTAGGTACAAAGATATCAATTGACCGGTTTCTTAAATACGCGCCTATGCGAGAAAGTTTTTCATTCATTTGATTGAACAAAACAGGCACAGAAAATCGCGGAGTTTTTTCTTGACCTTAAGATAAGCACTATAGTAAGCAGCACCAAACTGGCATCAATGGAAACAGCCAACGCGATTTCTCGGGTAAGATTTACATGTTTTTGCTTGTATATATATATATACACACACACAATGCTTATATATCTTTCCAGATGTTTTTGTCATTGAAATTTACATGAATTTTTAGGTTCAAGAAGCTGCTGATTGTTTGGGTGCAGATTGTGTCCCGCGTTATGTGGATACAAAACAGATAGAAGCCCTTGATGTTGAAAACATCTTCAAGAAATCCAAGAAGGTAAGTTATGTTAGATCTTGTCTTTTATAACTCAATCGAGTTCGAGTTGAGTTTCAAACCCGAGTTTTTGTTTGTCGAATCGAGCTTAAACCCTGTAAATTATTAACCGGACTCAGGTCACATCATCACAATCAGAAGAAGAAACTGCCACAGCCCTATGGGAACAATCAGGAAAAGCATGGAAATACTTACTCGACGAGTTATCATTTGGTGCCGAAAAAGACAATATTGTCCTCGCGGTATCGGACCCCGCGATCCACAAAGCAGTCATAGGACATTGTCTGAATCTAACAAAAGAATGGATAGGATCATTTCATCTTGATTCAGGTAGCATTAGTGTAATAGATTTTCCAGATGGACCAAAAGGTAAAGGTGTTGTTAGATGCATAAATTACACTGCACATTTGGGAAGATGGTCTGTCCCTATTACTAGACCATCTTCTGATGAAGAAGAATTTTAAATGTAAAAAATTCATTGAAAATTAATGATTTTGATTCTTTATTTCATATTGTCACACTTAAAGTCAGAACAAATATTTTTTTTTTTTTTAATCAACCAAAAACTAATACCGGTTACAACAGGAAAACAGAAGCAGAAATTAAACAGCGAAATCAAATGAATAATGATAATAATAATAATAAACCATGGAAATATATTTCCCAACAACATGGGAGAAGAGCACTACAACATGCATGCCGCGTGCGTAAAATCGGAGTGTTTATCAATTTAGTTAAGCAGCAGGAGATTTGACAGAAATAGCAGGAAAATCAAGAAGAAGGGCCTTTTCAATGGAGGTTGAAAAAGTGGATGAGAATTCAACATGATTTGGATGGCCAAGAAATGCTGTGAAATCCTCTTTGTTTTTGAATGTCATCATGAATGCATGTGTGAATCCTTGCCTTAACATTTCTTGGCTTTCAATATCTTCTCCCCTACACAAATCCAAAATAAAAAAAAAGAAAGTTAATGTCCTTTTTTCAATGTTTTGTCTATGCAATTTTTACCCTTTCGTCTATGCATTTGTTTTACATTTTCAGTTCGAAAAGTCGCGTGTTCAACAACCGGCACAGAAGGTATGCCTTGCTCTAAGGAATAATACCTTTACACGTGTCGAAAATTGGCTTGAAAATGTAGAAAAATGCATATACGAGGGGTAAAAATGTCGAGATGAAACATTGTGAATAAAAATGCAACACCATAGTGAATCTACCGTAGCACCACACTTCATGTAAAGAGGTCGAGAATAAACATTCGACTTGTGCAAAAGTCGTGAAAATGTATAAAAATGCAAAGGGGGGGGGGGGGGGGGGGGGGTAAAAATGTCGAATGTTGCAACACCATGAACCTAACACTCGACTTTCCATACGTCGAATGTCATTGTAATACCTCAAAAGTAGATTTGTATTGGTGCCGTAAACATAAAAGAAAATGGATCAAATGTGTTTTTATACCCTAACAAGAACTTAAAAGATTAAAAAAAAAAAAGAGAGATTTAAGAACTTAAATAAGGAGAGGATTAAATAAATTAATGGTGTGTTACCATTCAAAAGATTTGACAAAATCAAGATCAGAAACAAGTTTCTCCATCCCTTTTAAGACATCTTCCACCACAATTTCTTCCTTGAATTTCACCAATACCAAATGCTTGAATTCTGCACCCATTGCTGCTGTTAGGTTATTGCCTGCCTGGGACATTGTGAGTATTGATGCAAACAAATGCCTTACTAGTCCAACATTTATACATCTCAATATATATATATATATATGTTGAGTCAAAGTGTCAGAGTCAAATAGCCCTACACACGTGGCCGTGGCATCATTGAACTTCCTTCCAAAATATTGTTGTTTTTTTTTACAGCTTTTCACTCTTATTACATTTTAAATTGCTGTAAAAGCAGGAATTGCTGTAAAAGTTGTAAATTAATGAAAAGTTGTTGAGTAATAATAAATAATAATAATATTTTGCGGTGAAGAAAAAAAAACGATAAATGCACTGTATAATGAAGCAAAAAAATCAAGGACAACAAATAGTTTTCATATATTCACTCCACTAAGCAAACAACTTTATTTATTGAATAAAGTTAAATTTTCTCCTCGCAGTACATTACATTTACTTTATTATTCCATGCGAAATTCGATACAATCTAAACAATATTTCAACCACCGAATACAAATTATTAACCGGAATATATTAATAAGGGAGGGAGGGAGGTAGGTAAAGCAATGAATGTCAAGATTCTTCTTTAGGAAGACAAAGTATGCCCACCCTGCAACTCCAATATTTGGGAAATTTTTAATTTAAAGGTCACTGTTTCACGGGGCTCAGAGACACATGTGACTTTGTCTTTAATTATTATTTATTTCTTTATGGTGTAAGTAATATATATATATATATTGAAGCAAACTGGTCAAAGATTACACAGTAAGTTTCATTGGTTGTTTAAGTATATATATGTAGAACACAGTGTTCACATTTGGCACAACAATTGCTTTGAAAAATGAGGATATACCATCATAAAATTTCTTATAAAACGAAACTCTAAAACGCAATGTGGGGGGGGGGGGGGGGGGGGGGGGCAACATTAAAACACTGACCTGTAGGGACCACAGCATGCTGCTGACCAGCTAACGCAACGTGGGCACCTTCAGAATTCTTCTTTAGACGAGATATCCGTTTGCGATGGTGACGTCCTTGCCTGTGCTCGTCCCACTCGTGTGCCCCTCTGAGCACCTTATTCCCACATGCCTAAGGAAAATGCATGGAATGCCCCATCAATCACTAATGTCTAAAGACACTTGCAATAGATACTTTACTGTAAGAAAAAAGAAGTGATGCAAGTGGTTTATAATAGCTATGAACTAACCTCACATATATATTGAGTCCATAGGTTCCTTTCAATTACTTCTGTGTGTTCGTAATCACTACTCGGCTTATGTTTACCGCAGCTTCTTAGATTAAGAAAAGATCTGATTATTTCAGAAGAAGGATCAACAACTTGCACTTTCCAGATATCTTCAGAAAGGCCTGCAAGAACAAATTTAGTACATGGAATCCGGAGATGGAAGTGCAGAAAAAGCCTAGGAAAACCAATCAGTGAATTTACGTACTAATTAGTGATTCTGTTGCATCGACATAGTGTATATTCCATCCGAAAAGCATCTGCAGTCGCTTAAGCCTTCGCTTCTGTAAAATAAAATTAAAAACATCACGGGAAACCGGATACACGGGTGTAGGATTTTAGAAAAATATAGGATACAGTCACGAAGGGCGTATGTGTAAAGTATTACAAACATAAAGACTGATTCCCTTCACTTTTAGTAGAATTTCATCATTTTAAACGGCTTTTCATTCATTCATTGGCGGAATTTACTCGGTTTTCAACAGGGTTCTTCATTTCGCATATCCAAGTTGTGGATATGTATATACGAATCATGCATCCAACTTATGAAAATTACAGCTTTGCCTCTAGGTGTGTATCCTAATTATCCACGTATCGCATTCTGGACACATTAGACAGAATATACGTGCATCATAGAGGGCCAATAAGGCAAAGGGCAAAAAATGGAAACACAAGTACACAAAACTAAGATCCTCAGCATGCATTATGCAAAAGCTTTCGTCTTTATAAAAGGGCAATTATGTAATACTTCAAATCAGTACAAATGTAAAATGTTTATCGACTTACTTGTCGGCGAACAAGTCTTCTTGTATTTAGTTTCACCTTCTCAATAGATTCCATCAATAACGTTTTCCGTTCATCTTCATAAGAATCATCTAGAATCTTCCGTAAATGTTCTTTCTTTTTCTTCGCTGATGAATCCGGTGAGCAAGAATTCTCACTGCCATTCCCATTTTCATGAATGTAACTTCTCAAAAAGTCGGCAAACTCACGAACACCAATAGCTTGCAGTATTCCTTTTGTGAAATCAGCATTTAATGCGTATATGTCGAAAACTTCATCGAGCAAACCAGAATCAACCATGCAGTCGACTCTTCGTCCAACAAAGTCGTCAATTACAGAAAGAGATGCATCAACACAAATTAAACAGCAATCATATTTCGAGTCATCAACCCGACCCCAGTTCTGCCCTGCCATGCAAGTAATAATAATACATGAAATAAAAGAGAGACAAGAAATAATAAATACTTATTTGTACAGCATGAATCAAGAAGGGTATTCTAGACTCTATGAATTCTAATAGACTGTGACATTAGAGAGGTCAATTTGCAGTCTGAAAATCGGGTGTACATCAAAATATGAAATAATAAAGCACCGTTATTATGTAAGAACCAACAAAATTAGAAACAAACCTCAACGGTCTTCTCTTTTAAAAGGCTACTCGGAGTAACACCAAAGCGCGTGTATAAACTTAGATACTGCGAGATCTGCAAAAAGACAGAGACTTCAATATCATCCTGTTGGAAAACACCACTTAATGCTTAGTCTTAGACGCATGGACGGAAGGAATAATAACGTAGCTGAGTAAAGGGTCTTTGTCGGTTAAACCAGTATAAAAGGGCAAGAAAAGGTAAAGAAAAGAAAAACTATAAGGCTATACCATATCAACATTAGAGAAGTAAAAATGAAAATAATTTACTATAAACAAAAAAGGGACAAAGCTCACCTTTCTTTGGTCATTTGGGTGTACTCGGTTTGCAGCAACAGGGTCAAGTTCTTTGAGACGAGCGTAAGCACACTCAGTTTCTGCTCCGAGTTCAACGTCGATATCATGTTCTGTGTCTCCTAAATACGTGATTGCATGTCATTAAAAGTGTTCATTCAAAATGTCATTTATGTGTATGTACTGTACCACGGTATAGTGTTATAAGCAAAGAAGACTCCTACCAAGAAGATCATTTGAGCAGTTCTCTTCACGTTCTTCCATGGAGTCCTCCAACAGAAATGGAGTCACAAGGGCCTAACCAAAATGGTATAACAAAAAAATCAGTACATGGAAATGCACAATCAAGTCAACAGGCGAAAGATTAAACCTCGGTCATCAAGTGATGCCAATTCACTAGGTAATAAAACGAAAAACATCTTAGCCTCTGTAGCTTGGTAATGTTAAAGTCGTGGCATGCTAACAGAACCGGTTCTGACAAATGGCTTACAGAAAACGCTCTGAAGAATCATCTCAAGACCAATACACAAAAGGACAAGCTTTCGAGAGTACAAAAATCTAGAAAAGCGAGGAAATGACAATAGTTGACTCTGTGGCAATTATGTGTATTGGTTCAAAAGGACCAAACATAAACAAAACACTGAAGAATCGACACAAGAAATAGCTTGACATTTCAGATAAGAGCGCACATGCACTGGAAAATTAGTTACGCGTTAAATAATGTGACGTTAATACCTAAAAGTCCGCCCTACAGTCAAAATACGGATAGAAGGAAACTGTAATAGACGAGAAAATGCTTCTAGACAGTGTAATGGTCTTGCATATGCATAAATAACAAGGAGTGAAGTACCTGAATATAGTAGTTTGTCCCTCCAACTATGACTGGCACTCGATGACGGGCCCAGATTTCGTTGATCAGCTGGAAAAGGCCCAAAACACATCAGTGACTTAAAACTATATAAACTTGACGCGTCATAATACATGATACGTTACAAAGACACAAGGCCAAAGGTCTTGGTTCCATATATTTTTGCTACTGCAGTTTCCTGCATTTATGAGTATTTCATGCTCCTCTAGTTACATCTCAAGTAAAACAGAGCAATAACATGGCGGCATCAATACTCCATATTCGAGTTTTGAAAATTTGACTTACGGGAACAGCGATATCACGGAAATCTTTAGCAGTAAATTCAAAACTTGGACTTATTGTTCCCAGAAGATGATGCGGCACTCCTGCCCAAACAATCATAAACGAACAAACATCAACCTTCAATAACCAAAGCTATCAAAAAGCCAAAAAGACAGTAAGCAAAAAAAAAAAACAAAGGTCACAAACCCTTCTGTTCTTGGAGAGGCACCTTATTTGTGAGAACATCTAATCCTCTATACACCTTGCAAAACAAAGATGAATTCGATAATGCATCACATATATGTATATTAAAACAAACAATCCTGCGAGTGACACAATAAAATTGCACAACAAATGCCACAACAAGCATGGAAAAGCATCTCATAGGATCACCAGAGCATAGCAAAAGGCCGCTGCAATGCTTTCTTGTGCATGTTCCCGCATTGCTTGCAACGGTTCACTACACTTTGCTATGGCTTGCTATGCCATGCGACACCCGATAGTATTTTTGTTTGCCTCTAACATTTTTGTAAAACAAAGGGGGAAACCCGAACCGATATTGGCTATATTGGGAACGTGCGGGTTCAAGTCATACAAGCAAAATCAGTCTCCAGCAAGTAGAGTAGTTAACAAACCGAGGATTTGTTGCTCAAACTTGTATTCATTTAGGTCACGAGCTTGTTCGCGATCGTTCGTTTGATAAATGAACAAAAAATTATGTTCAAGCTCGGCCCATTTAACAGACAAACTGCTCGCGCTAGTTAAACGTATTATTGTCTTCCGGCTACAGTTCGGCTCGCTAACGTATAAATAATCAAGTGCAAAACAATTTTCATACATCATAGTACAAAAAAGTATTAAAAGGAATATATACATAATTAAGAGCTCGTGTTTGTTCGTTTAAAAAACGAGCCTATAATCCAGTTCAAGCTTTAGCTTCTTCGAGAACTGCTCTATTCGTGTAACAGCTCTACCAGCAAGATACAAACTTTATGGTGCTTTGTAAGACCCTTTATAATCAATACATAAAAGTAATGCATGGATGAAAAGTTTATAACTATTAGTTATGAATTTGAAACCAAAGTCGACTACCTGCATAGAATCGGCATTAATGATTTCAATAGGGAAGTGGGAAGCAAGATCGATAGCGAGTTTAGATTTTCCGGACCCAGTTGCTCCCATAATCACTACGATTTTCGGCTTCCTATTTGAATTTGGATCTGGGCCGTCGAATTTATCTGGATAAACTTCTTGATTGACTTCATTGACGCTTTCCGTTGCTCCGGGCGGCATCGTCCGGCGACAGCTGCGGCGAAAACCTAAGGGAAAATAAAAAGGGGGGTTGTTGATTTTCCCGGCAAGTTTTTCGGCGGTAAATACAACCACTTTCCAGCCGTTTTCTAAAATGCTGAAAATGGTTAAAAGAATAATAAATTCTTATTTTTTTTAGGTAAAAAAAATAATAAATTCAAGATAATTAAAAAAGATAATAACTTATATGATGAGAAAAATATATAAAAATGTATAATTAATATAGAAACTTATATTATGAGAAAAAAGTATAAAAATATTCATGCCACGTCCCATATCCCGGGTCTGGTAGCGTTAAATTAGCCATAAATGATCCGGTCAACTTCTTAGAGCGTCGTTCTTGTTTGGTCTATAAAGGCTAACCCGAATTGACAAAACATATGTATCATATTTATATGGGGTGAACATGACATTACTTTACATTACTTCCATGTACGATTTCCAGTTCGATTTTCACGTTTTTAACCCAAATTCAATAACTTTTTGGCACCAAAACATCATTATACTTGCAGTTATCATACATATACCCCTTTCCTTATTGTTTTCCACCCCGAGAATGTGGTGTATTTGTAGGTTGTTTTTCGAGACCACTGATGAGTGACCTCGGGGATGATGCAGCTGAAGTTGTTATTCTTATTCTCTTGTAATTGGGTATAAACTCTCTTATCTTTGTAATGTTGGGAGTTTTGTGGTTTGAGTTTGTGGTTATCGAGTTATAATGGATCATTTGTAATCATGGGCGGACGCAGGATCCCGAGCGACAGGGGACGAAAATTATAAAGATTTTTTTATAATAAAAAAAGTATATAGTGGTTAAGTCATCTTTTGTGGCGGTCAAGCTTAAAATGCCAAGATGTAGCTATAGTGGCAGTTTTTGATTATGCAGCTAAAGCGCCGACACAATAACCTCATTTTCTTGTAGTGCCACTACAATTATAAAAAAAAACTTTTGTATATCGCAAAAAAAACATAACTATATATTACGCTTTATATGTTAAAAAAACTACTACATATCGCATGGTCCGAACACATTAACCATTCTATTTCTATCAATAAAGATTTAAAACACTACAAACTATGTTCTTAAATGAAACCAATGTTCCAAAACCGATTAATATTTTTTTTAATATATCACTTTGATAATAGGTATTTATTTTTATTTACATGATAAAAATTTAATTTCATGTCAAATTATCGGTTTATTATAGATGATAAGGGCGAATATAAATTTTAGGAGGTGAAAAAGATACATAATATATATAATAGTGTATTTTCCGGATCCGATGGGGGCGAGTGCCCCCTACCTTTGGGGTGGATCCGCCCCTGTTTGTAATTGATAGTTGATAGCAGCAAGTTGATATAGTTAGTTATAGTAGTTGACACAGTTAGTTATAGTAAGTTAGAGAATCAGTTAGATTAATTGTAACTGCCAAAGTTAGACTTCAGCTATATAAACTGAAGTTGAAACGAGGCAAGACTTGATCTGAAGTTTAACTTCCTTCATTCTTCTTTCTCATGTTCCGTTTTACTCTCTGTATTGAAATCAGTTCTTCTTCTTCATTCTGGATTGATTCTTGTTTCTCCATTTACTGTTAATTTGTTCCTGAACTCTGAATTGATTCTTGATGTTTCTGATTCATAAAATCATCATGGTATCAGAGCACTTCTGATTGCACTCAACCTGTTCGACAATTTGTCTGCTATTTTTCTTGTTTCTTTTGAAAATTCTGGAGATGGCAGCTGCTCAAGAAATTGTTCCTCAAGGCTTGGTAGATCCGAATTTCCTCCATTCTAGTGAAAACCCCACAGCTGTGGTTGTTCAACCAGTTTTGGTTGCAGAGAATTACCTAAGTTGGAGAAAGTCCATGAGGATGATCTTGTCTTCCAAGAATAAACTTGGATTTGTCAATGGTGCTTTGCCTCAACCTCCTGAAGATGATGCCAAGTTTGCAGCGTGGGAGCAATGCAATAATATGGTCTTTTCTTGGATTGTTCACTCTGTTTCTCCCAACATACGCCAAAGTATCATGTGGTATGATACAGCTAAAGAAGTATGGGATGATCTTGCTCGCAGATTTGGTTCAAGCAATGTTTACAGGATTTCAAATCTCAATGAAGAGATATATTAGGTAAAACAAGGAGATGCTTATGTTACAGATTACTTTACAAGACTGAAAACTCTTTGGGATCAAGTTGAGATCATGAGGCCAATTCCTCCCTGTATTTGTCATGCCTTGCCAGTATACAAAGAATATAGTGGAATGGACAAGGTGACAAGGTTTCTTAAAGGTTTAAATGAGAAGTATCATACGGTTCAGTCTCAGATTCTGCTCATGAAACCTTTACCAGATGTTAGTGATGCTTTCCAGTTGGTTTTGCAGCAAGAAGCACATCAGAACTACAATAATAATGGTGTTCCTGATATGGCTGTGTTTGCTGGAAGGGGCACAGGTCATTCTATGGATCAAGGCATTACAAGAAATCAGAATAACTACAAGAAGATGATTTCTAGATCCAATAAGCCTCAATGCAGTTTCTGTAACATGTTAGGTCACACAGTGGACAAGTGCTATAGGAAGCACGGTTTCCTTCCTGGTTACAAAGGCAAAAATATATTCAACACTTCTGGAAGACCTGTTGCAAACAATGTGTCACTGGAGGATCAAGAGGGTGAATTCAATCAAGAAAGTTATCAATCAAGAACAAATTTCTCAAGAACAATACAATCACCTGTTGAGTATTATCCAGGCTTCTCAAAGAGACAAACCTGTAGGTCCTGTAGCTATGTCTGCCAATTTAGACACAAAGGGTTCAGGTATCTCTAAACCTAAAACTTGTTCATATTTCTGGATAATAGATTCTGGTGCTTCTCACCATATTACATGCTTTGCAACACTGTTAATAGATTCTAGACCTGTATGTGGCATGACTATGAATCTCCCAAATGGTAATAAGGTACCAGTCACACACATAGGGGTCTGTGAAGATAAATGATTCACTTACTTTAACAGAAGTGTCATTAGTTCCTGAATTTGACTATAATCTTTTGTCAGTACATAGATTGCTTTCTAATTCTCAATATGCTGTGAGATTTAATGCTGATTTGTGTGTCATACAGGATTCAATCTCTTTGAAGATGATTGGATTAGCTAAACAGTCAAAAGGCTTATACATTCTGAAAGCAAATCAGTGTGCCCTTGTTGATCTTCAAAATAAAGCCCTAGTTTGCAATGCCATAGCTGATAAGATAGATTTTTCATTGATTTGGCATTACAGATTAGGTCATATGCCTGTAAATAGAATGAAGTTTCAACAATTAGAATCTACTGTTTCTCTTCCAAACATTGATGTATGTGACACTTGTTGTTTGGCAAAACATAAAAGAAATCCTTTTCCTTTGAGTTCATCTGTTTCTAAATTCTGCTTTGATTTAGTTCATGCTGACATATGGGGTCCCTCTAGGACTTTAACTGTGCATGGACATGCTTATTTTTTAACAGCTGTAGATGATTTCAGTCGTTTTTGCTGGATATTTCTCATGAAACGTAAGTCTGAAGCTAGGTAGTTAGTACAGAACTTTTGCTCTTATGTTAAAACTCAGTTTGGAAAAGAAATAAAAATTATTAGAACAGACAATGGCCAAGAGTTTAACATGCCTCAGTTCTTTAAGGCCAGAGGCATCGTACATCACACTTCTTGTGTGGATACTCCCCAACAAAATGGGGTGGTAGAAAGGAAACACCAGCATATTCTCAATGTGGGTAGGGCACTTAAAATACAGTCATGCTTACCTGTTAAATATTGGGGATATTGTGTTCAACATGTTGTTACTTTAATCAACATGTCTCCTACTCCTATTTTGAGCAACAAAACTCCTTATGAACTGTTGTATTCAAAATTCCCTGATTATTCTCAATTAAAGGTCTTTGGTTGCCTTACATATGCTAGTACTTCACATGTAAATAGAGGTAAATTTGATCCTAGGGGAAGGAAATGTGTTTCGAAAGCAGTTGTGCTTTGATGCCGCCTTAGGCTAGGTATGCCAGAAGGCACAAAAGGATCCTACCTCATTGATTTCAAAAATCATGACATATTCATTTCCAGGGATACCTCCTTTTTTGAGCATGTGTTCCCTTATCTTCAAACTAACAATACTAACAACTTTGCTTGTGAGCATTCTTTGCCTGTCTTTGTTAATATAACAGATAGCTACAGCAATCCAATACAACAATATGGCACTCCAGAACCAATGGAACCTGTATAATATGGAACCTGTGCTGCAACCATCCAGTCAAGCATCCACATCTCCAGAACCAACAGAACCTGAAGTTCATATGGAACCTGTGGTGTAGCAGCAGCAACAAGTCATCAATGACCAAATGACACAGCAACAACATGCTGTCAGAAGGTCACATAGAGAAAAGGCTCAACCATCCTACTTAAAGGATTTCCAGTGTCATATGACATCTCCACATGGAATTGAGCTGGTAGACACTGATAAGTTCCTCAGTAGCCCTTACAAAGCCTGTATGTCCAATTTCAATGAAGAAACAGAGCCAAAAACTTACAGACGAGCGATGAAGGATCCTAGATGGCAGAAGACCATGCAAGAAGAAATACAAGCACTAGAAAAGACTAATACTTGGAAGATAGTCAATCTACCACATGGCAAAACCCCAATAGGCTGCAAATGGGTTTTCAGGATCAAAAGAAAAGCAGATAGCACAGTTGAAAGGTTCAAGGCTAGATTAGTGGCAAAAGGCTACACACAACAACCTGGTATTGATTATCTGGACACTTTCTCCCCAGTGGCCAAAACCACAACAATCAGAACCTTGTTGGCCATTGCTGCAAGTAAAAACTGGACTCTACACCAAATGGACGTCAACAATGACTTCCTTCATGGAGACTTGGATGAGGAAGTATACATGACCATTCCACAGGGATATGATATTCAAGGCCAAAACTTGGTATGCAAGTTGACAAAATCACTCTATGGCCTGAAACAAGCAAGTAGACAATGGAATTTGAAGTTAACATGCTCTCTTCAAGAATTGTGGTTCAAACAATCAGCCTATGACCATAGTCTTTTTTTAAAAGGGAAGGGAGACCCAAATGATTGCTTTATTGGTCTATGTGGATGATATAATTGCTGCCAGTCCCAATCCTCAATTAATCCAACAGGTCAAAGATCACTTGCACCAAAAATTTACTATTAAGGATCTAGGGGAACTAAAGTTTTTCCTAGGATTAGAAGTAACAAGGTCCAGCAAGGGCATCATGCTTAGCCAAAGAAAGTATTCTATGGATTTACTGTCTGAATTTGGATACTTGGACTGTAAACCTAGCAAGGTTCCTATGAATAGCAAAGTCAGACTTAAACACAAGGATTCTCCACTCTTACAAGACAATACATACTACAGATCATAGGTGGGAAAACTCTTATATCTAAGCCTCACCAGACCTGATATCACATATGCCACTCAACAACTAAGTCAGTTCCTGGCAGAACCTACTGAGTTCCATCTACAAGCAGCACATAAAGTACTTAGATACATCAAAAGATCACCTGCTCAAGGACTTTTCTTTCCTGCTGGGACAGATCTTCATCTAAGGGCATATTCGATTCGATTGGGCAGGCTGTCAAGACACTAGAAGATCAATCACAGGGTATAATGTGTTTCTAGGGGATGCCTTGGCATAATGGAAGACAAAGAAACAAGCAACAGTGTCTAGAAGTTCAAGTGAGGCTGAATATAGAGCTCTTGCCATGGCCACAGCAGAGGTGCAATACTTATTATACCTTCTACATGAGTTTCAGATCTCTCACACAGCACCAGTCCCCATATTCTGTGACAATGACAGTGCCATATACATTGTTGAAAATCCAGCCTTTCATGAACATACAAAACATATAGAAATTGATTGCCACTTTGTTAGAGAAAAATTTCAAGCTGGATTAGTCAAACCCTTACCTATTTCTACAAAGTAGCAGCTTGCAGACTTGCTTACTAAACCTCTAGATGGTCCATCCTTCCATAGATTACTGGATTCCTACCCTATCATGAACATTTTCTCTCCTAATCCAGCTTGAGGGGGGTGTGTTACAGCAAGTTGACAGCAGCAAGTTGATATAGTTAGTTATAGTAGTTGACACAGTTAGTTATAGTAAGTTAGAGAATCTGTTATATTAATTGTAATTGCCAAAGTTAGACTTCAGCTATATAAACTGAAGTTGAAACGAGGCAAGACTTGATCTGAAGTTTAACTTCCTTCATTCTTCTTTCTCATGTTCCGCTTTACTCTCTGTATTGAAATCAATTCTTCTTCTTCATTCTGGATTGATTCTTGTTTCTCCATTTACTGTTAATTTGTTCCTGAACTCTGAATTGATTCTTGATGTTTCTGATTCATAAAATCATCAATAGTTGTAATTAAGTCTTTCTGTGATGTATTAGATACATCATGTGTTGCTTTTGATCATTGTGTTAGTCGTTTTAATTTCCTGAGTTTATCGTTTTGTCTTCCGCATTATTCTCTGATGTTTGTATACGTAAGACTTACGTATATAATTGGATTAAATTTTAATTATATACACGTCGGACGTTATTTTTTCGATAAAGACTCGCTATGCAGAACATGGCGTCACAATCCATATTTGTTAATCTCCTTTTTTTTTTGAGGAGGGGGGGGGGGGGGGGGTGTCCCTTATTAGTTGGATGGCATGTGAGCCAAGTTATACTTGGAGTTCTACTTTGAGTTTTGTAATGTTTGTGTCGTATTGTGATTTATGATTTAAAATTGCAGCAGTTGTATGTTATGTTGTCTTGACGGTGTCTCGTAATTTAAGAGTATCGCCGCAATGGTGTCTCATAATCTGTGATTTTCCGAGCTCTTGTTGTTATTAATGTTTCTACTTTCGCGTGGTATATGTTTTGTTTTGATGTCACACTAATATACAAAAGTCCGAAATTAGTCTCACACTTAACGGTAAAAAACCACAAATAAGCCTTTGCATTTTCCAACAACATATATAACCAACGAATAAATCATTACAAATGATGAAAGCAATTCCACACCTTAAAAAAAAAGATAAATAAAAATCGAAATAAAGACAAACCAATTATTCACACTTGATAATCGCGCTACAACAGTAACAACAGTAACAAATACATTTGATAGTGTATCCGTATACAGTTATATAAGGTAAAAATACACGAATCTTTACGTGTATTTTGTATGTATACAACACAAAGATACGTATATCGATCTTTCCATATAATATCTGCATACAGATGGATATATCAACCCATGCATAATGCATCTCTATCTAGCGCAGATAATCAATGTTCTTGTTTAGCTCTTCGAGTTTTCTCATCCTCATCTTTTCGCTTTCGTTTACGAGCTGCCAAACAGTTCATACAAGAATAATTAAAGCTAGTTAAAAAAAAAAAAAAAAGGAATATCATCATTAAAACATTGCTTTAATTAGTATAATCAAATGTTTTTCAGACAAGAAGAATCAAATATTTAATTTATTTACCTCCATCAATCTGCCAACCAGCTGAGCTTTTTCTCTGTTTTTTTCATTAAAAGCTTCAAGTGCTTCTTTGTATTCTTTTTCCTGTATAGATTATTATTCAAGAATCCAACCAAAACAAAATATTACTATTAAGCTTTGATAATATGTATAATTCTATGATTGAAATAATTACTCAAAAAACAACCATGCATAATATTCAAACATTATTTTCTCTATTTTATAAAAATACTGTTCATGATGAAATGCATTTAAATCTTTTCGAGGTGTGAATTGAAAAGAAACTCTATATTTTATACAATATATACTATAATTTACATATATGACAAGAGATTCTGCTCTAAATGACTTTTTATGGGCCGAAATAATTTGAATGTCTACATTTTATCAGGAAAAAAAAAGCAAAATATAGAATAAAAAAAAGATATTACATCAATGAAAGCATGCAGTTTATAATGATTAATTAAACATTAATTAGAAACTAATTAATTAATCTTAACCTTCTTGATGCAGTTTAGAGATAAAGGCTTCAAATCGCGGTTAATAACATCAATCTTCTTGCGCAGTAATCCGAGTTCCTTTTTCATTGGATCTGCAAGTCCTTCAAGCTCCTACTAGATTTTCAGTTATTACATACAATACGTATATAAGATGAAACATTGATAATATAATTATACCAAAATCGCGAAACAAAATGGATTCTGTGTAAAAAAAATTAAAAAATTGCCCATATATATATATATATATAAATCTAAGAAATTACCTCGCGAATTTCAGCCAATTTCTTAGTTTCTTCTTCAACACGGCCAAGCTGAGCCTGAACTTTCTCTCGAATCTCAGCTTTCTTCTTCTCGATCTCTTCTTCCATGGCTCTGAATGCTGACAAAGCTGATTTCGTCATCTCCCCTTCTCCGACGTCGTCATTAATATTAATATTATTATTACTATGGAGAGGACTCATCATTAATCCTGAATTAATCTTCATTTTCATGAATGCTGTTTGTTGTTGTTGTTGTTGTTGTTGTTGATTATTTTCTGATATTTGATTCAAAGGAGTAGTGGACATTGATGAAAATATGGCTATGCCAAAAAATAAATAAATAAAATTTCTTGATCTTGATTTTGTATGCTTCTTTTGCAATTTATATGATGAGATGATGGTTGTGTTATAACCCCACTTGTTTTGTAGATATGATTGTGTACTAGGCTGTCGTTTTAAAGTTATGCTACTCTCTTTATTGCTTTAGTTTTGAACGAATAAAGGGGTGTTAACCGGAAATTCTACCGGGGAGACTCTTTAAAGAGAGTTTCTCTTACGCCCCCAAGACAACACGATGTGACGTATTTATTTTAATTTTGGAAAAATGACGCTTCTAGGGACATAATTCAGTGGCATGCGGTCTTGTCTTTAAGTTAGGGTGTGAGAGTTTGGTTCCGTAAACGATCGACGTGTCTCAACAATAAGATGTGTATATACACCCTTTGCAAACTAGATCATTTAAGAATAACCATTGATTTACATCGTCCACAAAGACAGGGTAGTGGAGGTCATTTATGTTGTGTGGCTCAACCTCTTTTTTTTGGTTTAGAAAAAAAGTTATTATGTTGCCCAGTGGTAAAAAAACAGAATGATGTAGTGACAATCTTATCTTTTGAATTGATGTATGGAAGTTCGATTCGACTTGCTCTTATAAAAAATGTACATACAATATTTGCAAAGGACCATTGAGACATAATCCCGGATTTATATTCTCTACGAAACTCTAGGGGCAGTGAAGGTTTTTCAGGTTGGGACACAAATTTTTTTATTAAGAAAAATGATTATGTCACAATATCATGTCAATGCATTTATAGACCAATCATCAGTGTCCGACACATTCCACGTAGAGTGAAGTGGTCCGTGGGACAATCATAACCGTATATTAATACATATCATTGTATGGTCTTGATCATCCAACGAGTCACTTCACCTTATATCCGGAGTTTGCAACTAAAAATTTCCCTCTCAATGGTGTTGAATTTCCTTTATATATATTGAGGTTATGGGTATGCTAATAATTATTGTTAAGGAATCTCATAAAAGGTTTACTATTTCTTGAAATTTCAAAAACATATTATACCCAAAAGCATAATTCAAGGTAAAAAGAATATATATATTAACTATATTAGATAGTTTTAGTATATTAGTTTGCTTTTGCAGTCTGTTACTTACTTTTACCTTTACTGTAATAGGAAACACTCAGCTGGTAGTATAAATAGGTGATGAGGTCATTTTATGTAAATAAGAAAAAAAGAGAAAAAAGCAATAAAACTCCCGTTTAATTTTGTTTGGTGTTTTTCCAGAAAACCCTAATTCCTAATTTCTTTCCGCCTCGATTTGGTCAGTTCATGTGATTGAGAACACATTTCCACATGGTATCAGAGAGGATTTAGCAGATCCGTTGGTCGATTCGTTTTTTTTGTCTTCTTGATTGTAGTTTTCCTTTTGGCCGTAGCTTCAGAATTACGATTTCGATCTAAAATGGCGAATGAGAAACAAGTTCGAATTGCAGCAGAGATTGAGGCATCGAGTCCTTATTATATCCATCCAAACGAGAATCCTAATCTCACACTTGTTGATCCGCCCTTGATTGGATTGGAAGAAATTTCCATTCTTAGAGCAGATCTATGAAAATGGCGTTGGTGATGAAGAACAAATTAGGTTTTGTGAATGGTACAATACCGAAGCCTATTGATGATGAAAGGATGATGAATCGTTGGGATCAATGTGATACCACAGTTATGGCTTGGATAACCAAATCAGTCTCGCCGGTGATACAGAAAAGCATTATCTTGATGAACAGCGTGAAGGAGATTTGGTACGATCTCCACCGCAGGTACTCTAACATGGATGCTTTTCGTTTATCAGACTTATTAGAAGAAATTAATCAGATAAGACAAGGTAATCAGACCATTACTGAGTATTTTGCTGCTTTGAAGACTGTTTGGGATGAAATCATGATTTTGAAGCCTATTCCTAGTTGCACATGTGCCGTGAAATGTACCTGCAATGTGATTCCAACCTTTATTACGTATTTGGAGTCAGAATATGTCATAAGGTTTGCAAAAGGTCTCAGTGAAATCTTTACACCTGTAAGGTCTCAGATCCTATTAATGAAGCCCCTTCCTGATATTAGTGAGGCATTTTCCATGAGCATTCAATATGAAAGGCAATTGGAATATAGTGCAACTCATCCACAGAACACACAATGAACTATTTTTGCTAACAGAATGGGGTCTGATTTCAGTGGTGACAAGAATCAACTGAGGACTTGGGAAGGAAATCAGAAGGGAAGAGCCTATAGGAAGGTTCAAGTTCGATGCAGCCTATTGTTGTTTCAATGGACATACTATAGAGGATTGTTATAGGAAGAACGGGTATCCACCTGGGTGGAAACCGAAGAAGAAAGTGAATCTTGCTGAAATGTTTGATGAGAATATAGGAGATGAATCATTTCAAGGAGCTAAATGCAGCAAATCATCAGACACAGGTATGGGGGTGACTGTTCAGCAACTTCAGAAGCTGTCTAGATTTCTAAATCAGATGGACTTCAACGAGAAACCAGAAAAAGATCACTTGGTAAATCATACTAGCATCATGACAGCTAACTTCAGGCAGACAGACAAAGAGGTGCAAGGTAAACATGTTGCCTCCTGGATTATAGACTCCGGAGCAACGGATCATGTTGCTAGTTCTAGGGACATGTTAGAACACATCAGTGAAGTAAAAGGGGTCACTGTGAGTTTGCCAACTGGTGCAACTGTTAATGTTTCGCACATAGGCACTGTCAGGATAGATAATAAGCTCATCCTGGATAGAGTTTTGTGTATACCTGAATTCAAGTCCAATTTGATTTCGTTGAGCAAATTGACCACTAACACTCCTTTCTCTGTTCTGTTTGTAAATGATATGTGTTGTATACAGGACAAGAGAACTGAGCAGAGGATTGGTATAGCTAAAGAGGAGGAGGACTGTATGTGTTAGAAACCAAAGTGAAGCATAAAGTAGCTGAAAATACAGCTGGAAGCTCTTGCAATAATACAAGTACAGTTTTTAGAGTAAATCCAAATAAAGACCTACTGTGGCATCTTAGGCTGGGCCACATGTCTACACAAAGGATGAATGTTCTGAAGCAAAGTCATGAAGAAATAATGGTGCCTGGGGCTGATAATGTCTGTTACATTTGCCCTCATGCTACGATGAAACGTTTATCCTTTCCTTTAAGTGTTAGTAGCGTTGAATCTTGCTTTGATTTGGTTCACATGGACTTGTGGGGTCCATATAGAGAGTCTACAGTACATGGACATCATTATTTAATGACAGTGGTATATGATTTTAGTCGTTACACATGGGTTTTTCTAACCAAGTCAAAGGATGATGGGAGGTCTCTAATACAAAGTTTTTGCGCTTATGTGTCAACATAGTTTAATAAGAAAATTAAGATCTTAAGAACGGATAATGGGGCTGAGTTCAAGTGGGAAGAAAATCAAGAAAGCTGAGTCTCCACACGACAGCAAAATGGGGTGGTAGAACGAAAATATCAGCATATTCTCAACGTGGCTAGGTCCCTTCTTTTTCAAGCTAATTTGCATGTTGGTTATTGGGGGTATTGTATACAACATGCGGTTAAGTTGGTCAACCTCACCCCCACGCTTGTTTTAAACAACTCTACACTTTATGAACTGTTGTACAACAGGTCACCAGAGTTAAAACAATTGAGGGTTTTGGGATGCCTGACATTTGCTACAACTCTAACTAGAGATAGGCACAAGTTTGACACCAGGGCACGGACCTGTGTTCTTCTAGGAATTTCAGATACATCAAAGGGGTATGTCTTGCTTGACTTTGTCACAAGAGAGATCTTCATCTCACGAGATGTTGTTTTCATGAGTTGGTCTTTCCTTTTCAAGATCACAGAGATGAGAATTCAGATAATCATTTAAATGTACTACACACGCCTTCTTGTATTGATGATTTAGCGCACTCTGACTTCTTAAACACCACCGTTGAGTTGTCTAACACAACACTTGACAAACAATAGCCATCCTTCTCAAATGACCACTCCCCAGATCAATCATCACCCCCAGTTGTACATTCCTCAGAACATTTATCCCAACACTCAACAACCTTCACGCAACAACCATCATAATGGCCTGTAATAACACATAAAACCCCTACTTATTTGCAAGACTACATTCGCGCACACGTCCAAAAACGTGCGTCACCACACACACTGGATTCTATCATGAGTTGTGAGCAGATTTCTGCTCCACATACTGCTTCATTGCTGCTCTAGACAAAATCCCTGAACCACAAACATATAATCAAGCCATTCTTAGTCCACATTGGCAAGCAGCTATGAAATTAGAAATTGATGCTTTAGAGTCCACTAAAACTTGGGAAATTGTGGATTTACCTAAAGGGAAGCGTCCTATCATGTGTAAATGGGTTTACAAGGTAAAGTATAAGTCTGATGGGTCATTGGAACGATACAAGGCACGTCTCTCAAACCGCAGGGATAGACTACGAGGAAAACTTCTCTCCCGTAGCAAAGGTCACCACCGTACGCAGCCTATTAGCCATTGCCACAGGCCCACAGCCAAAGGTTGGTTTTTGCATCAATTGGACGTAAACAACGCCTTTATACATGGTGACCTTGACGAAGAGGTTTATATGCGTTTACCTCCAGGTTTTACCACTAATCGTCCTAATCAGGTCTGTCGATTACGCGAATCACTTTATGGGTTAAAACAAGCCAGCCGCCAATGGAATCATAAGCTTACCATGGCACTTTGGGATTTGGGGTACGAGCAATCCAAACATGACTACAGTATGTTTGTTAAACGAAATGGGGATCGCTTCATCATTGCCTTGGCATATGTTGACGATATCGTCCTAGCAAGCAACCATATGCCACTTATCATTGAGCTCAAAGAATACTTACATGACTTATTCAAAATCAAGGATCTGGGCACATTGAAATTTTTCTTGGTCTTGACATATCTAGGTCCAGTTCGGGGATGGTTATCTCACAACGAAAATACGCACTCAACCTGCTGGAAACGCTTGATATGCTGGATTGCAAGGCATCACTTACACTTATGAAGTCAAAGGAATCATTATATCATGGTGACTCGGATCTCTTGACTGATAATACGCTTTATCGCAGCCTGGTAGGTAAACTTCTTTATCTTACGATCACACGGCCCGACATCTCCTACGCTACCCAACAACTCAGCCAATTCTTGGATGCCCCTACAGTCCATCATTTTCATGCTGCTCAACAGGTACTACGGTATATCAAATCTGCCCCCGGGAAAGGACTTTTTTACTCAGCACACAATTCACTCGTTTTATCTGGATTTGCTGATTCGGATTGGGGGGCATGTAAAGATACTCGTCGCAACATTACTGGTTATTCTATGTTTATTGGGAATGCTCTAGTCTCGTGGAAATCGAAGAAACAAATGACCGTTTCACGCAGTTCCACCGAGGCAGAATACAGGGCCTTAGGCTTGGCTGTGTGTGAGCTACAATGGCTATGCTTTCTTGGGACTGATCTCGGTGTTACTTTTCCGCGCCCTATCTCCTTACATTGTGACAACATTAGCGCAATCCATTTAGCTCACAACCCGGTTTTTCTGGAGAGGACTAAACATATCGAGATCGATTGCCATCTTATTCGTGAAAAGATCCAAGATGGGCTAGTGAAGCTCATTCCGCTCTCCACGTTACATCAACTTGCGGACATCTTCACGAAGCCACTAGATGGGCCAACATTTCACTCCTTGTTGCGGTGTTTCCACATGAAGGACATATACTGTTCCCCAGCTCGTCTTGAGGGGGGTATTAAATATATTAGATAGTTTTAGTATATTAGTTTAGTTTTACAGTCTGTTATTTACTTTTACCTTTACTGTAATAGGAAACACTCAGCTCGTAGTATAAATAGGTGATGAGGTCATTTTATGTAAATAAGAAAAAAGAGAAAAAAAAAAAAAAAAAGCAATAAAACTCCCGTTTAATTTTGTTTGGTATTTTTCCAGAAAACCATAATTCTCAATTTCTTTCCCCTTCGATTTGGTCAGTTCATGTGATTGAGATCACATTTCCACAATATATAACAGATTTGTGATAAGTAATATAATAATTAACAAATGGACCCTCTTCTGGTAAAACAGCTATTTTCTAAAGCAGGTAGGTTGGCAATTCTTCTAACCACTACATTTTTTTAATTTTTGAACTTAGAATTTTTGATGTTTTATTTATTTAATTAAACATTGCTTTAAAGAATCAAACCAGCTAACATTGGAATTTAAATTACTTTCTCCATATGAACACTGCACACACATTATAATGATTGAGATGACAACTAAATACAACGATAACTGAGTATTAGTTCAAAAAAAAAACTATTATATTTTGAATTAGATATAATAGATATAGGTTTGAAACATACATAATAATTTGAATTATAATGAACTAAATAGTTTGCAGTTAAAAAAATGAATAAAATTGACCATTTTAGACCAACTAAATCGGAAAAAACTAGATAGTTATCTAGATTTATTACGACTCGGGTTCTAATATGGTATTATGACACAATTACAAGTATTATTATTCATATTAATGGAGCTATAGAATCTTATTTTAAAATTTTATAGTTGGAGCAATACATGTAATAAGAGTTGATGTAAGGGCTCACCTGCACTGAAAAGGATGAGAGAATCCAAAGGGTGCCTTAAGGGCCAAGGCATGTCAGAGAGGAAAGAGAAACATTAATTAGCCAGCTTTTAATTTTTTGAAGAATGATTACTTTAATTCCTATCTTTTTTTTTTTTTTCTTTTTTACCGAACGAAAGGATAACACCACACACACGTCCTCAAGCGGGGTTCAAATCCTGGACTCTCCACTGGAAGTCAGGTTAGACCCTAATGGATTACCACTAAGGTATGTACCCGAGTACCTTTAATTCCTATCTTGTTCAAGAATCCACTTCCAACTTTCATGTTTGTTTGTTTATCAAGAAACACTTGATGATATAATATTTGACTCATATACTACATCACATGGCATTTTTCTTTTTCTCTTTCGTTTTGTTTCACTTTTCTAAACCTCCAGAGGCATAAACTCAGTTGTTTATATATAATTTACTTTCTCAAGGCCTAAATCAATCGATACCACAATCTTCAAATATTTGAATTTTAATCAAGATATATCAAAAAAAAATTATTAATTAACTTTTCAATACATTAACATAGAAAGTGTTGCAAACAATAATATATAATGAAATCTATACACATTTTTCTTGACAATAAAACCAGTATTAAAAAAAAAAAAACTAAAAACAAATTCTACACCTATATATCCCACTTATAATACACTCTTGATTTATTATTATGCTCTCCTTTGAGTATGAAATTTATCTATCTTCTTTGGAAATTAAGAAACTTAATACCATATGCAAAAACAAAGAAGAACAAAAGCACCCAACCAACATGTGCAATCACAACTGGGATTAAGAAGGAATGATGATAGCCCAAGTATTCTTTGAGAAACTGTTTCAATGGGATTTTTATTACATCTCCAGTCAGTAGAAGATCGCCGTCTTTATCCCCGATTTGGGACGCGAAAAGTCCGTAAATTGTCCATGCAACTGGTGAGCACCAGTAGTACCATCTCCACCATATTGGGATTAGCTGCAAAAGAATTAAGTCTCGTATCAGATACGTATCAGAGACGACACTGTATATATATACCAACATTTTCAAGAATCCCGTCCGTATCAACATATTCATACCAACCTAGGTTATTATTGTGAAAGTGACAAATGTAGATAGAGAAAATACAGAGATTATCAATAAAGGACAGATTTATTTACCGGACGGGGTACGAGGAAACCGGAGAAGAGATTCCAAAAGCTGAGGAAAAAGGACATGGCGATGGCAGCGATTTGATATCCAGGTGTTAATGCAACAACCATCATTCCATACATTGAGAAATAAGTGTAGCACATGAATATGAAGTAGTAAAAATACACAAATTTTACTGCTGTCCATTCAAATCCAATCATGGAATACAGTAAAAGTGTGTATATAAGTGTTTGTATTGCTACATATATTGTCTCTATTGCAACCTGTCCAAAAAAAAGAAATCATAAACATAAGATTAGATTCAATATATGGTTTAAAAGTGTGTTTTAGTGGGGTGCCATTAAAGACGTTTTTTTTTTTTTACAAGTTTAGGTCTTTGTACCTGAGCAAATGCATAAGGCAATTCTGAATACATCCCAGCTGCTCTTTCGCGATAAAAAACGGTTCTTTCGATCGCAACAACCGATTGAACTGCAGAAGCATTAGTAGCTCCAAGAAAAAGTACAGCAGAATAAATGGCTCCTAGCAAATTGAGCAAATCTTGTTGTTTAGTCCTGTAATAAAACCAGCATAAAATTCAATATATGTAACAAAAAGCTCATTATTTCTGATAAAGTTGTGATCTTTGAAAGAAAAGAATGGTGGGCTTACATCACTTTTCCTTTTTTCCAAAAGATAACACCAAACATAACACCAATGACCATTGTCATAAAGAATCGAATCGCGTTATATTGCGAGTTCCTCCAATAAGACCAGTGTTGTTTCCAGAAGCAAGCTTTGCATTGAACCAAAAAGGATTGGGAGTATTGGGTTGGAAAGTATAAATCTTTCGAATCTTGGTCCGGTGTGCTTAGTTCTTTGATTAGTTCTTGATTTTTCCTGTAAAAAGGTAATCAAGAAAGCCGTTAGCCTTAAAAAAGTCATTAAGGGCTAGTTGTTTTAGTGCGCGATGGGTATTGTAAAGGGCAGAGGGGCCTTGCTGCCACGATCCTCTAAGATTCAACCCTTTAACGCTTTAATCCGTGAAAAAACTTTCTTTCTTTCTATACCTGTAGAGACTTGAGTTTGCGTATACTTCTGCAAAATCGACTTCGAGTTGAGCCTCCATTGCAGTAGTACTTACATCCAACATCCAAGTAGCTGGATTATAACCTTCTTCGATTTTCGGTACCCCTGGTATAGCCTATACAAGATTATTAGGACATGGAGATTTCAGACAATGGTTTTTGTTACTCAGGTTACAGACAAGTAATGAATGAATGAGAAAATGTCACCTCAAAATATTCAGTAAGGTCCTGCGATTGGCGACCTAGTGGTCCAACATATATCACTTGTCCTCCTCTTTTCATCAACAACAACTGCACACACGAAGAAAGAACACCGTCACATTGGAACAGATATGTATTGACAAATGAATTGAGACCCCCTCCTGTGGAAATGGTGTCGTGGGGTACCCTATTTCAGCATTAAGACACTCGTGTTTGAAGTTTAGGGTTCATGGTTGAGGGTTTAGGGTTCAGGATTCAGGGTTTAAGGTTCAGGATTAACACTCATATCTTAACGTTGAAGTAAGGTCACGATGACCCAATTTCAGCGTTAAGATACTCGTGTTTAAGGTTTAGGGTTTAGGGCTTTGGGTTAACACTCGTTTCTTCACGTTGAAATAGGGATACAGGATGGATCACAACACCAGTTTCACAGAAGGCGTTTCGTGTTGTGCTTATTGAATGATCATACCTCATCAAAAGCTTCAAAGATATCTATACTAGGTTGATGAATTGTGCAGACAACAGTTCTACCGGTATCAACCGTGTTTCGTACGGTACGCATTACAATAGCTGCTGCTCTAGCATCAAGCCCTGATGTTGGTTCATCCATGAAAATGATTGAAGGATTAGCAACCAACTCAACCGCAATTGTAAGCCTTTTCCTCTGCTCGGTTGATAGCCCGTCAATACCAGGAAGTCCAACCAGTGCATTCCTCAATGGATTAAGCTCAACCAAATCCATAACTTCCTCAACAAACATCTGTGAAATGACATAATTAGCCCTTAGCCAAAATCAGATTTAGCATCTATATACGTTTAAGACGATTTTTGTAGTTTTATGTTGTGTCTTTTGTATTAAAGCACATACCTTGCGTTGTTCGGTGTTTACATCAGCAGCAAGACGCAGCCAGGCGGAGTACAGAAGAGATTCATAGACAGTTACATAGGGTGAATGGATATCATTCTGTTCACAATAACCGCTGACTCGAGCAAAAGTTTCTTGGTTCTTCGGGTAGCCTGAAATGTTGATGGTTCCTTCGATGTAACCACCGGTCTTTCTACCGGCTAAGACATCCATTAAGGTTGTCTTTCCGGCACCACTGACACCGACCAATGCTGTCAAGACACCTGGCCTAAAAGCACCACTAACATCTCTCAAAAGCTGTAGTCTTTCTTCTTCAAATCCTTGAGTTTTCATTTCCTAATAATTCAAGGGGAAAAACATTGTTTTAGATTTAAGTTGTATTATAAAAATATATATACATATATCTTAAACGCGATTAAACTTACAGCAGGCATATCCACATAGTAATTCACATGGTTAAACGCGAGTGAAAGCGGTTGAAACGGTAAAACCATCCCTCTTCTTGATTCGCCGTTTGTTCCATTGGCTACATAATACCGAAAACTAATGTCAGTAACCATATACCATGCTTTCTCGAAATAAGCATGTTTGATCTTGTTTTTCAAGAAATTCAACTAAATATAGTAAGTCAAAACGAGCCCGGATCCTCTCAAGTAGGGCCTGCGTTGTGATCTACCCCGTAACATCACAAAGGAAGCTCACCAAACAGATCACAGTATCGGTCTGAAAGCTTAAAACTTGAATGAAAAGATACTGATTTTGAGCTTTTTACTTACCATCAGAGTTTGAACCACCGGTATTTCTACGCTTATTTTCTTCATTTTCTTCACTTACAACAGCCTTATTATCTCCAAAAGCTGATACAAAAATTCAATAACACAAAATTTAACTCACATTGTCCCATTGTTTAGTGCAGCATATAAATCACCAAAAACGAAAAATCGAGTTTAAAAAACTTACGTTTTAAGAACGTCAACGCAGCAACGAACAAAACATTGAACAAGAGGGAAAATACAAAAAGAGCTATAATACATATCCAATACCAACTCTCTGTAGTATATAAACCTCTGTCTTTCAAAAGAGTCTTTCCAACTGTAGGTTGTTCACCAATGGTGGGCTGCACGATACAACAATACGCGTTAACAGTTAGTAAAAATACGTGATAAAATATTGGAAATCGCGTGAAATAGACGACTTACAGTGCTCCATCTTTCAGAAAGAAATTCATTTATAGCAATAGCATTTTGTCCATACATCATAGGAGAAACATAGTAGCCCCAAATCATCCAGCTTTTAATGTCATCTGTAAGATTGATTATATAAGAAAATTGCTTAAGCAAAGAAAACGAATAGTATAAAACCTTATAGTTTGAGAAGTTAATGAGTAACGAACTTTTTGACACGATGAAGCCACCAAGAATAAACACTAGCAACAAGGCAAATGTCCCGAGAGTGTTTGCAACGACTTGTACTCTTCCAGCTGCTGCAATGAAACGAAATAGAGATAACGCCATTTGATGCACCCCAATAAACGCCAATAGCTGCTTGAAGAACCTGAAAATGTATAGACTTGTAAGTTATAAGTATATATATCAAACGGATGGAACGAGGTTTTGTTATATCGAAAGTGGACTCACCGAACAGGAGAAGGAGCAAATCCAATGGAGTAGTATGTTAAAATGATCCAAATTGCAGACTCCATTACTGAAATGGGAATCCTAAGTACCCAAATTGGCAAGGCAAAAGCCCATGCAGGGTAGAACAAACTGTCTCGTTGTTTGTAAAACACGGGAAGCCTAAAAATCGTCATTGCTAACTCTTGCATACCGTTGAACATCACGTTTATAAGACTGAAGAACAATGCTCCCCAAAACTTACCGGCATCTGCGATTTGGCCGGTTTTCATTTGTGTTCTTAAGAACACCGTAAGGGCAATGCTAGCCATGATTGTGATCTGAACTGTCTTAAAGATGAAAATGAACGAACTCCGTTTCATTAATAGCCATTCACGCGAAAAACATGCCCTGAAAAGTTCATAGTTGGAAATACCATATTTCTCTTTTACCAATGCAGCAGGATGAGTCCTAGACTTATCATACGGAACTCGAAGAGCTGTTGCAAGCTTTTGTCCTGCGTGGAACGAACCGAAGGCTTGTGCAAACTCGTTACCAGAGACGTATCTATATGGCTGATCATTTCTGTACCAGTATTGTTGTTGATCCTTCTTTGAAGTAACTTCTTGCAGAAAATCTGCAATGCCTTTTCTTTCAGGACATCTGAATCCCATATGTTCAAAGAACTCGAGAACATTCTCTCGTGGACCTTCGTACACAATCTGACCTTCTGAAAGTAGTATAACATCATCAAAAAGATTGTATGTCTCCGGTGCTGGCTGTAAGAGCGTAACCACCATTGTTATATCATTAATATGAACCATCTGCCTCAAGAACTTGATGATCTGAAACGTCGTCGAACTATCTAATCCAGTTGATATTTCATCCATGAAAAAAGCCTTTGCTGGTCCAACAAGCATTTCCCCTGTATTTTATATCATCAAAACTTAGTCCAAAAACAATCATTATATATACCATCATTATATCTATATACATATATTGCTAGACATACCGGTAGTAACACGTTTCTTTTGCCCACCGGAAATCCCTCGTCGCATATCATCTCCAACCATGATATCAGCACAAATATCCAATCCAAGAATCTGCAAGAACGGTTCTTTTTCGTGTTAGCTGTGTTTATAGACCAAACCAATTACATATATACGTGATAAAATCGTATACAACGAACCTTGAGTACATAATCAGTGATCATACTAGTCTCCTGTCCCTCTACTGCAGTGGCCTTCATGAATGCATCAATCTCAGGATCCGGTTTAATATTGGCGGTTTTTTCTCTCCTCGACAATTCCAACAACAAATCGTATCTGGTCCCTACACCTGAGCACCTACCAGCAAAATCTAACGTCTCACGAACCGTCATCTCACCGTAGTGAAGATCGTTTTGACTAATATAAGCACTTGTTCTTTGAGGAACAAATTCACTAAACTCATGGCCACAATAAGTGACTTTTCCTGTAATCTGTTCAATAAATGCAAATTCTTGGTCATAAAATCGAAATTCTAGCTAATGAATCTTAAAGGGTTTCGAGATTTCGCTGATAAGAACACGAAGGGCGTACTCTGAGATCGTCGTCGTTTTTTCCAGCAAGAGCTTTAAGTAAAGTTGATTTGCCTGAAGCAGGAGGACCAAGAAGTAGTGTCATCCTGAATTTAGGCACAAAATAAAGCATAATTATTACTCTAATAAGTTCATAATCAGCAATTTTATATCGAAATCATTCGTTTAAATGAAGATTTATCAAACCTGGAAGGCTTAATGATACCACTAACATCTTGAAGAATCTTAACAGCCCTTTTCTTTGATTGAGAAAGTCCAATTAATCCAACAGCAGCCTGATTAGATGGAAAATATGTGTATTAAATACGGTATAATGCAAGAATATCGCAAAAATAGACTGGTAAAACTTAAGTAACTAGGAAAAATCTTCAACACCAAATTCATTAAGTATACAAATACCTCCAATGTATTCAAAGTAGAATTCAGCAGAGTTGGAAGTGCTCTTCCCCCTGCATATGCATCTCCTTCAATCGATAAGTTCTCGAATCTTACTTCAATCTTTGGAATCTCAATACCAACCCTGTTTTCATATAAACATGAGCAAATTATTAAGCATGGTCATCAACTCGATAGTTTGACTCGGATGGTAAGTGGTCTGAGAATACCATATAGGTCAATGGTTTGATTCTTCCAAAGAGGTCGGATATCAGACTGGGCTCCGAATTGTAAAAGAGCTCTGGGTCAGGTCGAACCGTGATTAAGAGTCAAACTCTTCGGACACTTAAAGATTGACTCCGGTTATAGTCGGGCAGTTGTGGTTCTGGATTCCGGGGTTCAATCTGACCCAGAGCTGTGAAAAACATGGCACCACCAAGAAAGTCTGATATTCAACCTCCTCAGAGAAATGGATTATCAGACTTTCTTGGTGACTGCCAATTGTCAAAGAGCTCTGAGAAGCTTGAACCCTGATTAAGAGTGAAACTCTAGGGCACTCAACCTCAGAGCTCTTTAACCCTTGGCACCACCAAGAAAGTCTGATGTTCGACCTACTAGGAAAAAACGATTATCAAACTTTCTTGGTGACTGCAAGTGTTAAAGAGCTCTGGTCAGCTTGAACCCCCCCCCCCCCCCCCCTCCCCCACTCAGACTCAGAGACGACTCCGGATAAGTCGGGCCGAAATTGTGGTTTCGGATACAGGCTCCCCACAAAAATTGAGCATAATTGGCTTCTATTACATCATTCTAAGCATACAAAAACATTCAAGAAAACAAAACAATCAAGAAAATTTGGCATACCTATCAGTACGATCTCTAAGTCTCCTAAGAAACTTTTCATTATCATCTTCAACAACTTTAAGAATACTTTCCATCAAATTCTTCTTTTCATTAGGACCAAGATCAGTAACATCAACCTCATTCATCAAAACTCTTCCATTACTAACCATTTGTTTAAGCATAGCTTTCTTCAAACGATCATAAGTAGGCAACCTCTCAATTGCAGCCCACTTGAGCTCTTCTTCATCATCAACCATTTCTCTCCTCGTACTATTCCGAACAAAAACATCAGATTGTCCATGCCAAACATCCCTTATACTATGTGATCTCCAGCTTCCTCTGCTGCTTGACATCCTTGACATATCATCACCAGTAAACGCAGCCATATTGCTGTAATATGGTTGTGGGGTTGACTCAAGTTGGAGTCCTGTTCATGTATGAACAAAGAGAAAAAAAATAAACCTTCTTTGTGCTTGAAAAAATGACTGAATGAATGAAATGAACTTCTGGGATGTTGAATACAGGGGGATATTATATCTTGTAGTGATCTTTGAAGCGGCCCTTAGACGAAAGAGCTGAGAAAAAGTGGACTTTGAGTTAATGGAATGATGATGGAGGACTATATATATAGATAGATACAGAGATATATGTATTGGGGTGGGGGTGGGAGTGGGGGTGGGGGTGGGGGTGTATATGTTAGTGACAGTTAAAGGTAAGCAAACTTTTTTTTTATTTTTTTTTATTTTTGTTGTTGTTGTTGTTGAATTTGAATGAATATAATGGGTCAAAGAGGGCGTACGCGCCATTGGGTTCTCAGTTCTCACGGTTGAATATGGTGGGGAATAAATTGTGGTGCCAATTCCATTGTGGATCAATTAATAACTAGTAATGGGAGAAAATGGGAAAAAAATATAATGCTAGTGACACAACCGGTGCATCATATTTTAAAAAAAATCAATTTTAAGTTTAACTTTGATTCTAGAAATATCGAATTTCAGTGTTGTGTCGTGAAAATAGGTTTGATCTAATGTCAGTAACAATGTTTTTTTATATCTTTTTTTAGAATATGTTTCGTTCTATAATGTAGTAACTACGTGTCGACATATGCTTTTACTTCATTCTAAAAAATGAAGAGATTTATGGTCTGTCAGTCTGGACGAAATGCATTAATTAAAAAATAAGTGATAGATAAAATAATTTAATTGCTTTGTTTTACACGTGGAATAATGTAATTAATTAAATAGTGGTGAGAAACGGATGATAAGGTGAGGTTGAATGAGGTGGCTTAAGGAGTATGGTGAGGTAAAGCTAGGGTGTTAGGGTGGAGTGGGTAGTGCTGTTAACGAGCCGAGTAGATGATGTTCAAGCTCGAGCTCGTTTGTAATCGGGTAGGCTCGGTTCGGCTCTTTAACACAAACGAGCCTAAAAATCTGTTCGAACTTGGCTCGATAAGTATTAAAAATGTTCGAGCTCGAGATCAAGCTCGCGAACAGGCTCGAACTCGAGCTCGGCTCGTTCAATAGTATTTTTTTCAAGGGAATGATTTGTTTATTATATCCAATATCCATTATTCAACCCAAAATACTCGTTTAATCAAACATCCACAAAATATTTGTTATTTGTTAAATTATTTATGTGTATATATTCCCTCAAAAAAATTATTATGTGTATATATGATTTATACTTATTATTTATATTATATATTATTATATAAGTTCGCGAACACTAACGAGCGTTCACGAGCAGACTCGTGTTTGCTCGTTTAGTAAACAAGCAGGAGAACCTGATTGAGCTCGGCTCGATAGCATAAATGAACGAGCTTAAACGAGCCGAATTCGAGCTTTATTCGTGAATGCTCGGTTCATTTAACAGCTCTAGGAGTAGGATATGAAGGGTTAAAAGTAAAGTAAGGGTGGTGTATGGGTAGTGTAAAGACAACAGTGAGGCAGGGTTAGGTGATAATAAGGTGGGCGTGAGGGGGTGGGGTGAGGGTGAGGGAAAGATGGTAGAGTTGTATAGGGTGAGTGAAGCGAAGTAAGGTGGGGTGAGGGTGGGGTAAGGTGGAGGTGTATAGCACGGTGATGGTTTATGGTGGTGTTGGGTAAGGATTCATGAAAGGTAAGATGGGAGGAGGGTAGGGTCTGAACACATTTTAGGGTGTAGTTGGATGTGTGCGGTTTAAAGGATATAGTGTGGGGTGGTGGGGTGACACAGCATGATATGGTAAGGGTAGGGTGAGAGCATATATATGGTTAGGGTGGGATAAGACGGTTTGTGTTTTTGTAATTTTCATTCCATCATTATTACAATGAAAAATAAAGTTTTTTTTTTTTTTTTTTTTTTTTTTTTTTTTTTTTTTTCCATTTCGCAGGAATGAAATGTCACTTCATTCCATTAAAGCTATAAAAATACTCAAATGAATGGAATGAAACACAATTGTTTATCAAGAAAAAGAAAATAATGATTATTTATGCAAAAGATTTTGCATTATTTATTTTATTTATTGAACCATATCATTCATATTGTTGTACTTATACTATATCATGTGGGATCTTGTCTTTTATTAGCCAACAACATAAAGTTAATTTGCAAGTTGATTAATTTATGGCGTGTTGAGGTACACATTAGGGAAGATATCTCATGCGTTGGTTTTAACCAGTCGACTGTGTAACGAACGGTGTTGATTAACTTGCTATGTGGAGAAGAGGAAAATGACCAAACATGGAGTATATTATTATTTTGTTGAGGAACTTTACCTACGTAGTGGTCCACTGTCATTCTATTTAAAATGATTTGATATCCGAATTAATCTGAACCATACAATTTAAATTCAGTATAAAAATTAACGATATGATAATGCTATATCTCACACCTCCACGTATGGAGGCTGTAAGCAAGAACTTTCTTAATGAAGAATCTGACATTCTGAAAACAGGTTTTATATATATGTGTTATTTATTATCATCATAATTTTTTCTATTAAATCTGTTTACTTATGACAACAATGTAACTAAGCTTGAGTAAGTCAATGACACTGTTAGTTAAATATCAAAGGCTAAGAAAAGTCAAATTTTGACAACATGGCAAGCTAGGAAAAAGTCAAATCTTCATATGGGGATAATTTTCATCTACCAAATATTTACTCAGAATATCCTTTAAAATATATAATAAAACACTCTCAAGAAAATGATTTTTTTTAACAAAATTATAATAAAAATAAAATAAAAAAAAGGAACCTGGTGAATGGGGTCAAAAACAATATTTCAAAGAAAAAAAAAATGAAATCAGGAAAAGTCAATAAAAAAATCATGGATCGGCTTAAAATATGAATTTGAAACATTCTAATGAATGTGGCCGTTCAACTATCAATAGTCATCATTTTGACTAGGAATGCAATACTCCGTATCATAGTACTATTAGTTAATACAACAAAGTTGAGGGAAATACTTAGGGGGATAATGTATTTTGAGGTGAAATAACGGGTGAAACGATCAGAAATCATACAAACTGTGCGGTTTCCTCAAAGTTGATACATATCCAACCAATGAAGGAACACCGGACACATGTTCTAACCAAGATCCAAAAATTATTTTTATATTAAAACGCTGTAGTTTATGGTTGATAAAATATATAAATATTATTCGTATTCTTCAAATCTTTAATTTTTGTTCTGATGTCCGAGTGGATCAAATTTCTGAATCTACCACCGTGTACATACAATTTAGTGTACACTTGATACATAATTGACTACATGTAAATAATAATAACTCAACAAGACAAGAACATTTCATCTAGTAATTAATGTGATAAATACGCTTTTAATCCATTATTTTTCTTGTTTTATTTTTCCTCAAAACTTGCTTATATATTTCATCGATATTTTTGGTTCTCTAACTATACTTTTTGTTACATTTTTATGACACTAAACAAAAGCATAATGTCTCACTTTTAACTTTATTACATGTGTCACGTGTCTCGTAACCATTAGTTGAAAAATAATTAAAATGTAATGCTTCTAGTCTCTTATATTTGTTAAAATTGAAATAGACATATTTCTCAACAAAAAAAAAAAAAAGAGTTATTACATCATTTTCAATTTGACAAGATGATAAAGTTTCATAAATAGATACTACGACTTAAATCATGAATCTAGAAGAATGGTCAATAATAAAACAGGAAGATAAAAAAGGACTCTTTGGCGCATAGTATAGTTGATAATATCCATTAGTTTATCAATCATTTTCTTTGATCATTTCTTGCTGACGTGATAAAAAAAAAGTTATTATCCGGACTTTATAAATAACACCTGCAACTCTATTTATTTTGTAAATGAATTATGAAAATAGTTTTTGTAAAATAAGGTGACGTCCCCCTTCCGGATATCGAGTCATTATTTATGGGAAGAACCCGACACGTAACTTTTAGAGAAAACTCTGAAACTCTCGTAGACCTGACGTATTATCAAAGTATTAGAGCTATGTGGACATGGACGAAACCAGGAATTGGTGACTGGGTAGGCTAATGGACTATATTTATATGATTGAGTGAGCTGGAATAAGACAACTAACTGTGTTGGACTGAATTATATAAGGTTTTTGATGTACCGAAAATAAAGATCGGGTGGGCATAGCCAACCCCTAGGTACATCCCTGGATGCAGAAGAAAAGAAACATGCAGAGACACGAGAAACAGACTCTCAGTGTTTTTCATAAAACACAAATCAAAACAACAATACTGTTGTCAAACTAAAACCATGAATAACTAAAAATAAATGATAACAGCAATTACAACTCAACGTGACCAGAAAAGAAACTACTAACTACTTAGCGCTCGTGTCTTATTCAAGCGAAACAACAACAACAAAAATGACACTAATAAGACACAAAGAACTTCAAAACTTTATTCCTAAACTTGTCCTCTAAGCTCGGCATCACACTCTTCATGAACTTGCATATCTTATTATTCCAAAGAAATGAGTGAGCACTAGTTAGATGTTCATTAAGGAGTAGAATATCAAAACTAGCGATTCATGTTTGTCAAGTGGAAATACATGACATGAATCTTCTTACCAAGTTTTCAAAAGAAATAATTTAAAAATAATCCATAATATAACAATCCACTTGAGAAAACATCATAAATGCCCAAAACATGATCCTACACCTAGTGTATCTAATTACTTAACATACTGATTACGTTCAAATTTACATGTATCTAGTAATATTACATAAACAAACAGAGCTTACACAGATTGCGGAGCGGAATTTATGCATGATGTCGGTTTTTGATGCATCCATAGCCGGAACAAAGTTTTAACCGAGTATTCAAGGGTACAACACCATGGTGAAACCCCACTAGAAAGCCATAAAATGCAACATGAGAGGTACACTCTATGATACCCGGATGGTACATCACGTTTTTTTATCTAGTATATAACCATGAATAACCGTCTTCACATAACAAATAATAGCACATAAGTCATGTTCATTGTTAATTCTTTTTAACCGCTTTTATGTTAGCACATAAAAGGTCAACACCAAGGTACCTCCAAAACCTAATCTTCATCCACTAAACGAAAGCATATAAAACAAATTACGAAATTTCTAGAAAATACGAAATACTTGAAAATATTTCGTAGAATACGGAATAAGCCCAAAACAACCCAAAACTTTTTCTCGGATATTGTTTGGCTCGCCGCGACGGGCTTGGGCGATTTGTTTCCTCACCAGCCGTTCCCAACTATTTATCTTATTTGATTTATCATCTTTTGAGCATTTTGAACTCGATATAAAAAATAGAACTTGAAAACCATAGCAATTAAACCTAGATTGCAAAAGCCAAAAAAATCAAATTTTATATTATAAGAACTAAGGAGAATGTTCGTATATTATGAATAAATGGAGAAATATTCGGCCTAAATAATTCCAGATATGGATTGTAAGGACTAATTTTCGACCAAAAAAAGAACGAATATTCGGGAACAAGTGAAGTCAATACGTGAAACATGAGTATTTTTAATTAATTGATTCGTTTGGACGCGGATAATTCGTGAACAATTCACAAATTTACTAACTATATTACATCCGTATTCCACAGTAAAAACAAAATAATGTGATATATATCAATTATTATAACTTTTTACGACGGTTGTATTATAAATATGTCCATTATGTTTAATGTCTTGTGAAACATGAGATGGTGACCTTTTTTTCCCTAGTACAATTGCCTTTTCAAACATGAAATTCCATTTGGGATATTTTTCATTGCATCTTTATAGTTGAGATGTATACAATAAGACATACATTCAACACTATCAAACCAATAATAGAGATATTTTTGTAATCAAATATCTCATTTTAAAAAAAACAATATGATAGCTAAAAAAGAGAAAGTCAAGAATCAAGTCAATAACAATATTGTTATTGAAATTAAAAGTCAAGGACATGGACTTGGCATTTGTTGAAGCATTCTAATTAGACTTGGTATTACTAAGAAAATTCAACAAATGCAATAGCTATTACTTAATTAAAAGCTCTATCATTCGTCCTATCTGTATTATTATTATTATATATAATAAAACATGAACCAGAAAAAATCTTTAGATGGTGACTCCACACGAGATTGGATTCCCTCATGTACACTTGATGATCAAGTGGTGTTCACCTTTGTCCTATGTGTTGAAAAAAGAAATCAAGTGGATATGAGGGTATTCAATCTCGACTCCACACTATGTAAACATTTTCCCGTATAAACAAGAGCCGGGTGGGAACGTTGTAATTGAAGAAATTTATCCAAATTAAAAAATAAAAAATTGTATTTGAATTTGTCAATTTTCATTGAAATTTTGATTTAATTCGAAAAAAACAAGAGTTCTATATAAATGCATCATATCAATGATATCATGAGGCAAAACATTTTTTTAGGGGAATTAACTAAAAATAATAATAAAGATACAAAATAAAATAAATTAATAAAAAAGGCTTTTTTTTTAAGGAGAATTAGGAATAAGGACTTGGAATATTTTTTAGTAACATGGCAGCCCAATGTTTTCTATAGGGAGAATGACAACTCACATAATATTTATAGTCTGAAAGACAAAACACAATAAAAAAATAAAAAAAAAATCGACGCAGGACCTGGATGCTGATCCAGTTTTTTTTTTTTTTTTTTTTTTTTTTTTTTTTTTTTTTTTTTTTCCTCTGATTTTCAAACGATTATATCTTTTGATTTAAATGTCCAAACGCGATGAAACTTTCACTGAATTTTTTTTTATTTTTTAATGCTCTTTGTATTGAGACTTGGTTCGATATAATTACATCGTTTTTCATGAGATTCACTGTCGAAATTCACTCAGTGAATCTTCCCAGTGAATCCCGAAAATCAGTGAATATCGATAGTGAATTTCGAACAATAGTGATTTTCGACAACGGATTCTCGGAAATCACGTCGGAATATGTTGAATGTGGTCTCAAAATAAAGAGAATGAAAAAAAATGGTGAAATAATTTTTAAATTTGGAGTTCTAGATTGAGAGATATGAGTTTAAAAATATGGATGAGAGAGAAAGTGTATTGATTTTTTTTTTTTGTTGCAAAATATGCCGCCAGAAATTAAAAATAAATAAATAAAATAGTCTTGTTCGCAAAAATTTCAAAACATGTCATTTTCCCTAATTGATGAAATATTGATGTCATTTTACTTCATTCCCCCCTTTTTTTTTTATGACATAGACAACTGAACGGAGTATTATATTCAAGAATCTGAAGACCGCCATAAAAAATTAGTTAAATTTTTGCTGACATGTAACTTATAAAGACACCTGAAAATGAGGAACAAGATGCAAGATTGAATTATAAATAAGTTGATGAAAAGGATCTGTTATAAAAATACATATAATAAAGAAAAATACTTCATGCGTTCCTATTTAACTGTTATAGTTGTCAAAAATAAAAATTTATTTTTATCCGTCGTAGTTACATTTCCAAAACACTATTTATTGTATTTCTATACCTCTTCGTACCCTTATTCATTAAGGGGTGAGAGATTGAAAATCATTACATTAATTATATATTCAAGATATGTTATTGTTATTTTGATGTTAATTCAAAACATTAACTACTCTCTTTAATATGTGTATTTGTAAATAACCGCGACAAGACAGTTAAATAAAGAAAGTAGGGAATAATGATAAGAGAAAATATATGCAATTGGTAATGATTAGTAATATATTATTATCGTAAATGAGATTTACAAATATTTGTCCAAAGGCATCACTCATTGATAAAAGAATGAGTTCTTATAATAACAGTCTTAAGTTAATTTCTTATCTTTCGCTAAGTTATCTCAGCAATAACAACTGTACAAACAGTTCTTTTTTCTTTTGGATATTCGACCATTGAAGTATATGTATTGAGTGATTTACATATATTTCCATAATATTCAATATCATAAGATAAACTATACATTAGATATTGAATATTTCCATATCTCAGCAAGATAATAAAAAGAAAAATATACATTAGATATTGAATATTTCCATATCTTAAGATAATATCTGTAAGATAATAAAAATATTCAATATCTGTAAGATAATAAAAAGAAAAATATATGTACTTATGATATGGAAATATTCAATATCATAAGATAATAAAAAGAAAAATATTTTTATGATAACAAGATAAACTTTTTTCTTTTGGATATTCGACCATTGAAGTACATTTCCGAAATTTAACGATCGTATCTTATAATCTGGATGTCATGCTCTCTCGGAATAACATATTTATTCCCACTTTGCAAAGATTCACGAGAGCTAGACATTCCTTATATAAGAAGGTCATTTCGGATATTCAATACTAATCATAGGATACGCAATTCCCGGACGAACTAACATGTATACTCCGCATGTTTCGGTATCATACCCAATCACTACCGCACGATCGTCCAGTGGCTAGGAGAAACCTCAATAGTGTCAAAGCATGACAATCCACACCGTGATGCCATGAAGACTCTGGTCCAAAGGATAATTACACAACCGTCACATATTGTGACACTTGATGTAAGTGTGTCAGTCTAATATACGCATTCTCTAATACACGTCCACGTACAGTCCAAGTGTCTCTTCACTTTGATAGGCGAGATCTATCACCGCCCTAAAGACAAAGACATCTAATACGTGCTAGCATGTTCATACTATCAATGCCCCGTTTAATAGTGCATCGCCTGAGACGTTTAAGTATCAAACTTATTAAAGTGATTAGAGATCTCATCAACCATAATCGCATATCATGGTTTCTCTATCACAGTTTAATACTAAGGACGTCATCATATAACAATTCATAATTGGTTCTTTAAAAGAACATATATATAACAACAGAAAATCCATTTAGTATATATATGTATAAACACAAAGAAATAGTAGAAATGATCCGACCCGGTCGGATCTGGTCCAACCCGATTGGGTTTAGGACACTATTTCAACACCGCGAGCGCGGGTGGGTCCAGTGCGCGCCGGCCGCGGCGGATTTTCGAGGTTTTTCGATTTTATACTTTTCGGAGTCGGATTTTGGTTCTATAAAAGCCATTAATGTCAAATTTTCACGGACTGACTCCGTATTTGTTTTATGTTCAATTTCTAGCTTAGTTTTCCCCAAAAACCATAGATCTAGGTTTAGTTTCTTGCATCAATTTCTTCAACATTAGCCACTTAATTTATTTATTTTCACGATTTCTTTCCAACGGAATGACGAACCGACCGGAGAATTGATTCAAGCACTATTGGTAATTTTATTTTATTTTCAATTATCATGTTTTCTTCCAATTATTTCATGATTTCTTGTGTTCTGATTCAATTATGCATAGCTAAATTTCCTAACATCTAAATTATGCGGTGGAATTACAAAATTAATGCTTGAATGATGATCTAGGGATGAAAACCTAGATCAGCAAAGTTATGCACCGACATATATTTCTTAATTCCATTGAAGGTCCATCTTGAGAAAACTTACCCACAAGAGCATATCGAAATGGTTTTGCAAAACGATCTATCAGTTTTTGAGGAAATTTTATTGCCAATTCCTCCTTATACGAAGAGATTTCCGGCCTTGGTAATGTTCATTTTTTTTGGATCTCCTTGCGCAACTGCAGCATCATAGGAGGGAGGGGCTGGAGGGCCAGCCTCCATTTATGCGTAACTTCTCCAATGCTAAATGATTGGGTTGTAAGCGTGACGTGAATTAAAGAACTGATTTTAGATCCAATTTGAGGTTGCGTAATTGCGTTCAAGGAAGAGGACGAGAGAAATCTAGTGAGAGAAATTCTCAGTCCGTCGATTAGATTAATTAATTATGTGTTTCAAATCGTGGTAAAATCAAAACGAATTTCAAGTCGTAGTTTCCGATATGCACGATCGAGTGTCTCGAACGGTGTTGTGAATTAGATTTGATCTCAACGAATCAAAAAAGCAGAAAAACCTATGATGCATCCTTGGTTACTTAGGATGCGGCCTGACCCGGAAAATTTCCGAATCGACTTTTCCTGCGTTTTGGATCTTGATTCACGTATTGTATATCCAACAAATAAAAGACAAAATATAAATTGGCAACATCACTTTGCATTCCAAGAAGTTCATACGTCAACATCATCGCACTAATCAGCATGTACCTGCCAATATTCCTGGGGAGGTGAGAGTACATAACAAAGGGGTAAGTACAGTTGTACGACTTAGTAAGGGCGAAAGAATCGGGTTAAAGTAAAACATGTATGTATCTACATTCACTGCCATTTATGTTATTAAGCGCGCACTCCCCTCTACTAGCCCATCTAGCCCATCAAGTAAAACCTCGATCATATTAGGAATTTGTTACATTATGATTTAATGACACTTTGCTTGATGATGGTATGCACAAAGACATGTTCAATACATCCTATGACACATACCGTTCTTTGTGGACTATTCCATACTACAAAGCTAAAAATGTGTCTCGCTGAGGATCACAATGTTTTACTCCCTCCGTCCCAAATTGTTTAAGACTTATTCATTTTATGGATGTCTCAAAATAAGTCTCATAACTAATATTTAAATTAAAAAGTTCTTCTTAAATTTCTAAAATGCCCACATAACCACACTTATTAAGAAGATTAATGACAATAAAAGAATGCTATAATTGTAAAGTAGTCATGTTTTTAATGACTAGACAAACTAATAAATGACGTCCCCTTAAATCAATGTCTCAAACTAATTAGGACGGTGGGAGTATCTTTTAGACACATCAATTCTTGTTATTACGAAGTTAACTAACCATCCATATTAATTCAAATAAAACGATTTTTAAGGACACTTAATTATAGATCATTCTACATTATCCACTTATCACATAGCACATGTAACGAAGACTACTAAATCAAACGTCCCGCAAGGTTTAGAGACACATCTTCCGGTACTCACATGTTTCTTCCCCGTAGAAGGTCTCGCCACGGTGATGTGACGAGGCTACCATAAGCCGAGCTTTATGCTTTGCCACATTACATATAATGTCCCAAAGGACATACACATCACATAAGGGCTTAACGCACATGTAAAAATCATAATTATGTAAATTCATGCGCGGATGCGTGCTTTGCCATCTCGGGCGCACGCATGACCCTTCGTGTCCGTGGCCCAAAGCTCCGGCGCACATCCGGATTTTCAAGACCATTTTGTTTCTCAAAATTTCCTTTATGGCTCATGCATGAACCCCTCAGGCGCACGTCTCGAATTTTAGGAGCATTCCGTTCACAATTCACACTTTAGGCACACGCCTGAACCGAATTTCTGCAAAATCTGCATATTCAACCTGTACAAAACTGTTGTACTAATTATCCCAAAATCCACACAAAAACCGTTCCAAACATGCAATTATAATTTATACTGCTAACATCATAAACCAAATAACAAAATACGATTTAACAAGAAAATAACCCGATTACGAACACCCCTTGATTTTTGCAACTTGATTCCAACTCGAACTCCTAAACTTCGACTTTCGGATCAAACAATTTATGGAATCCTACAACAAAATCACATCTACGATTACTATGACTTGATGTTGTCTCGCGGTGGCTTGAATTATCTAAAGTTTCAACAATTCAATTAGAGCTGATTCGGTTTCTACTCCTCCCAACATTTTTTATTTTCATAGGGAAAACCGACGGTTGAGGGGTGTGGTTTTCAGACATCGGATTAACTTCCAATTAATTAAAGAAATTAACCCCATAATTATTAATAAAAGCTTAATTAGGATAATTTAAATCCTTCAAATTACATTTTTACCCTTATGTAGAAATTAGGGATTCTTTCTTGAGGGGAAGGAGAATCGGGATTCTGCCCTTCTAGAAAACAAAAAGCTAACTATTCAAAAGCTCATGTTCTGCTGTTTGAAAAAAAAACTAAACTCTGAAGTATCTACGAAGATACTTCAACTTTTCCGATTCTGCTGTTTATTAGCGACTTGAATTTTTCTGTTTGAACACAATTTATAGCTTAAGTATACAAATGTTTAGGGTAATTCTAAGAATGGATTGCGCAAATCACCATCATCTTTCGGTCAAGTTTGGGACTTGCCACTCATATTTAGATTTGACAATTTTGCCACCTTTGTTTTGCAAAAATCAGACCTATCTTTTGGTCAAGTTTGAGACTTATCACTTATCTTCCGATTTGACAATTTTGACACTTATGTTGTGTCATGTTTTGCAAGAATCACCATTTTTAACATAAATGGAAAATACGCGACCGAGCGCCACTCTCTTGTGAATCTAACAACACATCATTTAACACATCCTTGTTAATATTTATTTGGGTAATGAGGGAGAAAGACACCAACATTTCATCAATTAAGGAGAATGACATGTTTTTGAAATTTTCGCATAAATGACAAAACTATTTTTATTTTTTATTTTCCTGGCCCCATCCCCCCACCTAAAAAAACCAACACACTTTCTCTATTTTCCATCTTTTTAAACACGTATATATTTCAATCTACAATTCCAAATTTGAAAAAAATTTCATCAATTTTTTAATTTTTTCATTCTCTTTATTTTGATATCACATTCAACATATTCCGAGGTGATTTCAGAAAATCAGCTGTCGAAATTCACTATTGTTCGAAATTCACTGTCGATATTCACTGATTTTCGGGATTCACTAGAGAGATTCACTTAGTGAATTTTGACAGTGAATTTTACGAAAAACAATGTAATTATATCGAATCAAGTATCAAAACGAAGAGCATCAAAAAATAAAAATTTTAGTGCAATTTTCATTACGTTGGGTGATCGAGATCAAAAGATACGAGCGTTTAAAAATCGGGGAGGAAAGAGAAAAAAGAAAATAAAAAGTTCCCAACAGGCGCGCGTATTTTATTTTTAATTATTAATTATTAATTTTTTGGTTTTGTCCTACAGGCTATAAAAAATATAAAAGTTGTCATTCTCCTATAAAAAAAAATGTATGGCTGTCTTATTACTCAAAAATATTCCAAAAGCTGACCTTCTCCCTAATTCTCCTTATTTATTATATATTTTAAACTCATTCCCGACAAAAAAACATTTTTTTTTATTTTTATTTCTCAATTTTATACAATGCGTTTTCACTATTTATTTCATTTTCCCAAATTGCATTTCATTCCCAACTCGTCGTCATTCTCAAATCGTGAGGAACAAAAACCTTATCTTCTAAGAGAGATGAAGGCTGTTGAAAAAAACGTGGATAAAAACTGTGTAGTCGACAAATCTAGGTTTTATTAATTGAAGAGAGGAGGATTTAATGGAATTAAAAAGCATCAAAGTTAATTATAAAAATAAAATATACATATAAAAAAATGTTCTGATAGATTGAAAGCGCGTTAGATTTGCGGGAGAGTGAGACTCGGTTGCGTATTTTCTTTCAAATTAATGAAAAATTTGAAAATGGGTGATTTTTGCAAAATACAATACAACATAGATGACAAAATTGTCAAATCTAAAAGTCTCAAACTTAACCGAAAGATGATGGTGATTTGCGCTATTCACTCTAATTCTAAAGGTTTGTTTGAACATTTGTGATTGACCTGTTTTTTGGCAAAGAGCTGGTTGAACATTTTTCTGATTCTTCTGTTTTTTTTTTTTAGCAAATAGCAACTTGAACACAATTTGTAGCATGTCTAATTCTAAATATTTGATTTTGTGTCCAGGTTAAAATGTCGTTGATTCAAATGATACTTTGGTTCGTGGCATACCACCCATTTTATTGTCTATTTAGATTCGCCGATTGTTTACTAAATTGGTAAGTTGGTAATACTCTGTACATTTTGACTACAATAACATTTTAATTACACTGTAGAGTATTTTGATTACAATAACATTATTTGATTACATTGTAGAGTATTTCGATTACATTTTGGATTCACACCTGTATTTTTGTGTGGTTACAGGACTAGGGTGTATGTCCAGGTTACCACTTCTAACGTCACCGTTGCTGCGTTCCCGATAATCCTTTCAATTGATGTTTTATCGGGGAAATTTCGCAATGCGAACCATTTGTTGAGCTATGCCGTCCATGCTTTTAATTGGATAGTAATCCTTAGCTTTATTAAAGGGCTAGATGGTTGGGCTTGGGTACTTAAAATGGCCATGCTAGACTGCAACCAAATGAGAATTGGTTGGGGTGAAGTTGTGAAACATACTAGCATCCATATTGTGGTACCGGTGTTATACGACGATTGATGTTTACTTGATGTTGTCATGTCGTATAGGCCTTCATCGGTCAGTGCATGTCGTCACGTCAATCATCAGCGTCTTCGGGACATTCGTAACAACTTGTCTTGATATGGTAGAGTATCTCAGGTTGCTAAAATGAATACGGTACGCATTTTGTTATATCTTTGAAACCCTTGATCAGAAGAAACCTGGCTTGCTCTTCCTTGTTTCTTCTTCTGAGTAAAAGGACCCTTAGATCTCCAGGTTGGCCTATCATGAATCTTTTGTTTATTGAATATTAAAGAATTAATTTAGTGATATTCTTCTCAATATCCTTCCTCTAACTCTATAAGTTGACCCTGCCAGAAATGATAGTTAAGTATTTCTCAATATGCAATAATAGTTAACAAAATTTAGTATTTGCATTTCTTGTATTGCTGTTTTTTTTTTTCTAGATTTATTTGATATTTCAACTGAAAAGTTTGCAATTTTTTCTTCAGGTTGAGTCTCTCGGGATTGACGTGACTGATTTGCTAGAGAAATTAGATGATGCGAGGCAACAGGAGACAAGACATATCTGGTTAACTATTATGACGCGCAGAGTCTATTTTTAGACTATAATTGCAAGTCATAATATCAATACCTGCCAATGGGAAATGATAGTTATTTATTAACTTGTTTAAATCACATGGTATGTATATAGCCTGCAATAAATTATTTTAAAATGCAACAATTTACAGGTGAGTTGTTTCAAAAAGAATGTAGAAGAAATCAAAAACATACTATATACAATATTTAGAACTCTTATTCAGTTCTAACACAAACATGAAAATAAACAAATTAATGATAAAATAACTTACAAATTATACGGGGTAAATCGTGTTTGATAAGAGATTTTTGGCTCGTGTTTGACAAGAGATTTTTGGCCTCTTCCATGAGGCTGTCAATATTCTCATCTTGGATCAATGAGTCTTGCTTAGTTTGTGAATAATGAATGAGTGCATGTATATATAATATATGAAAGGTAGAGATCAATTTTGAAAAATAAAGGAACATAGGGACCACAAATGTAATTTTCTAACTTATGTAACGAGTAGCTAGTGTGTTTACCTTTCCTCTGTCCTTGAAACCATATGTCCTTTAAATAGTTAGGATACTTTATAGAAGGTTCTAAAGTTCCTCGAAAGTTTTAACTTATGTTTTCAAAAACTAAAAAGGTTTGCTTATATATTATAGCCTTACAATTGAGATTTCGCGTGCACACATCCATAACATCACGATATTTTTCTTGTGACAACACTTACACACAAAAGAAACGGTTAATAAAAAGTGTTTTTAAGTTAGAGACTAATCATTACACAACACTCGATGCGTGATAAATATCATAACTTAAAACATAATAAATATAATAAGTTAAGCTTACCCGTAAAGCATTTGTGAATCGGGTCAAATTAGAACGGTGTACCGAACTGCGATCGGATTTTTTTTCCTCCTCATTTCCTTCTCTTTATGTTCTTCTTTTCCGACGCCATTCACACCTTCATTGTGGTGTCCTAAAAATAGATTTGTTGTAATACAATGACCAACTTGTTTTTGTTTAGCATGAGGCTAAACTTCTACAGTTATATTTTTTTTTTATCTCAGGCAACATCATACAAAATCTGTTGTTTAGGCATTAAGTAACATTGATTTTTAATTTTTTTTAAATAAATCCTTTTATCAATCAATTACAAAGCTGAATACGATTTTCAATGTATTGTCGTGGTAAAAATATCATGATGCTATTAAAAACACTTTTTATTAGTAGTCTTTTGTGTGTGTGTTTGCGTTGTCACGGTAAGAATATGCTTGCATGTGCATGCGTAATCTCAATCGTAAGGCCCTCCGTTTCAAATTATAACTCATCTAGGTGTTTTTTTTTACACAGATTAAGAAGGTGATTGAATGTCATAAATTTGATGATTGAATGTCATAAATTTGATGGTTAATGTCTAATGTCCCTTGACTATCATTAATGCAAGAGTTGTTAAGTAATGAAAAGTTGTTGGATTGATAATAAATTAAAGGTAAGATAGAGGAAAAAAAATAATAAATTGCGGTGTCTAATGTTCAATTGGTAGTGTAGAATAACTTATATTGTGGGACAAAACTAAAGATGTAGTATATGCAAACTTTTTTTTTTTTTGAAACATAAGCTAACTTTTAGGAAGCTTTACAACCTTCAAGGAAGTTTTTGAAGAAAATCAAAATACACAGACAAAAGACTCAGAAACTGATTTTATTGAATTGATGAATGAATCTAATGCTTGGCCTTTATCTCCTTATATAGGTGATAAAGGATACATTTCAATTTTCAAATAAATAATTATTCTATCATAAATTCAAGAACAACATCAATCTTTTATTTAAAACAACTTCTATCCAATCTAAAATATAACATCTCTATCTTTTTCAAACGGCATCGTTTATCTCTTCGAACTCCACGATTTTTTTTTTCTATTACCCTCCCTCAAACGTTGTCGGGGTTGGAGGTAACGTTTGCTAGTCGACGAAGAAGATTTGGCTTTTTTTGACACCCACGACATTTGACTCTTGGCTCTTAGCCTGTGGCTCTTTCTTTTATTGTCGAAAAAATCTTTGCAATTTACTACAGTGACTGCATACGTACTCTCTAATTTGCATGTGTTTGACGAAGAATATGTCTTTCTTGATTCGCATCCATGAGAAATGGATATAGAATGGATGCCAACGAAAAGTAGAGGCTATATGTGAGATATTGATTTATAAATAATAAGTAAATAAAATTCCGGACTGATAAATAATAAGTAAATAAAATTCCGGACTATTATATGCAACGAAAAGGAATCTGACTCATAAAATTGCAATCGAACAATTTGAACATACAAATATGTAAAAATGACAGTGGAATATTTTTCCGGATAAAAAGGGCATATCCTTATTCCCTTGTGATAGTGGAACATTAGATTAGGGGTCAGTTTCACTGCAGCAAACATTGGATTTGGGGTTATGAATAGTGGATTTGTCATTATCACCCAATTTATATTTTCACTATCTTGATTCTCATTTTCCACCCCCCCCCCCCCCCCCTTTTCTTCTTCTTTTGTCCTTTTAAACCAATCCCCCAAACAAAAATAACTCCACTACCGCCTTCTAATTGTGCTTTTTTTTGTTTAATTGTGCTTGAAGTGGGTTTGAACTCAAGTCCTTCCTCTCTGATACGAAAATCAAAATACATAGACGGAAGACTCAGAAACTGTTTTTATTGAATTGATGAATGAATCTAATACTTGGCATTTATCTCCTTACATAGGTGATAAATGATACATTTTAATTTTCAAATAAATAATTATCCTATCATAAATTCAAGAACAACATCAATCTTTTATTTAAAACAACTTCTATCTGGTATGTAGCCCCAGCATTCTTAATGACCGGCTTTTAATGAGCAAGTCATCCACGTATACCTCCATGTTTCTGCCGATCTGTTTTGCAAAAATTTTATTGACTGCCCTCTGGTATGTAGCCCCAGCATTCTTAAGTCCGAATGGCATGGTTACATAACAGAAGGTGCCAAACTCTGTGATGAACGCCGTCTTGTCTGCATCTCGAGGATCCATCAAAATCTGGTGGTACCCCTTGTACGCATCTAAAAAGGCAAATACCTCAAAACCGATGGTCGAGTCCACTAACCTGTCGATTTTGGGTAATGGGTAAGAGTCCTTTGGACAGGCCTTATTCAAATCGGTGAAGTCCACACACATGCGCCAACTACCATTTGGTTTTTTCACCAATACTGGATTAGCCAGCCAATTGGGATATAACACCTCTTTTACTATGTTGGCCGCTAACAGCTTACCGACTTCAGACTCGATGGCTTCCAATCGGTCTGACGCGAAATTTCTTTTCTTCTGTTTGACTGGCCTTTTGGCCTGGTCAACTTCGAGCTTGTGAATCGCGATATCCGTTGGAAGACCGGGCATATCTGAAGCTTTCCATGCAAAAACATCTCGGAATTCCGTCAGCAAGTCGATCAATAATTGTTTTTCCTGAGTCGGTATCCAAACCCCGACTTGGACATTTTGCTCTTCTCGCTCCCCCCATAGGTCAACATTTTCGACCGCCTCGTTTGAAGCCCGGATTTATCTTCCTCTTCCTCTCGGGATCGCTTCTTCGATAAGGACTTGCCGCACCGCCGCATTTCCATTCATAATAATAGAATTGCAACTCCCGGCGACTTCAATATCCCCTTTGACCTCGTGAGAACCATTTCGAGTTGGGAACTTCATACCGTTATGGTATGTCGAAATGATGGCTCGTAACTCGAAGAGGGCGGTGTCGCCCTAAGATTACATTGTATGCGGAGGGGGCTTTCACGACCACATAGCTTAACTCAAACGTCCTCCCTCTCTCCCCATCTCCTACCGTCGTCAATAGCTTTATGGATCCCAACGGGTGGACCGCCCGCCCCGTGAACCCGAACAATGTGGGAGGCTATAGGGATCAAGTCTTTATCTTTCAACTTCATTCCTTGGAAGGCTGGGTAATATAGGATGTTAACTGCGCTGCCATTGTCGATGCATACCCTCGACACCCTGGTGCGACTTATTACTGCCTCTATCACTAGTCCTTCGCTGTGATTCCTCGACTTGGGAACGTCATCTCTCGGTCCATACCCGACCTCCGTCGAAAGTCTTTGTTGCTTTCCATATCTCGAGCTGTCTTCCGACCCCTGACTGGCTCGCTCTTTTTCCGTTTCCCCCGGCCCAAATATGGTGTTAACATAATTGTTCGGCCGGTTGTCTTCATACCTGTCCCGACCATGGTTATCTCTATCAGCATCTGGAGATCGATCTCGTCGTCTCTGATGATCTCTTCCCCGATATCCATCTTGGTCGGGATTCTTTCTCTTCGTTTCTATGCCCTCTTGGGCTCGTATAACGAGTTCGTCGATAACCTCATCCACCGGGCCTTCTTGGATGCAGGCTTCGATGTCTCTCTTTAAATCCATGCAGTCATCAGTTGCATGGCCTATGTCCTCGTGGAATTCACAAAACTTGTTTGACCTCCGCCTCTCTCGAGGTTTCTTGATCGGTGGAGGCCTCTTTGCTAGGTTCTTTGATACCATGATGGACAGTATCTCTGATCTCGATCGGTTGAGAGGGACAAAGTCTTTATCTTTCTTTCCTTTTTTCTCTGACCGATCCGAGACAGATGCTTCAACTCGATTAAACACAGAAGGTTTATCGACTCGGTCCCAAACAGAAGCTTTCCTCTCGGCTTCATGCTGTCGAGGTTGACTCTTTCCCGACCCTCGACTCTCTTTCCTTGGATCCATCCATTCGGCTTGGGTGTGTCTGCGCACTGCCTCTTCGCCTTGACAAAATCTGTGGACCACGTTCACACACTCGTCCATAGTTCTCGGGAGAGTTCTACTCAACTTTTCGTATAACTTGGTATTTCCAAGCCCCCTACAAACGAAGTGATCAGAAGTCTGTCTTGAGGGTCCTTTACTTGCATTGCTTCAATATTGAACCGTCTTAAATATTCTAACACCGTTTCGTCTCTAAGCTGCCTCATGTTCATGAGGTGCGTCTCACTTAACTGGAACTTTTTGTTGACGATAAAGGCGTCTCTGAACTTTCTGGCCAACATGGAAAAACTGGAGATCGACCCGGGCCTCAACTTTGTAAACCACTCTCTGGCTCGACCTACGAGCAGAGTCTCGAATGCCCGGCACCGCATCTCGTCTGGCACCCCATCTAACCTCATCTGCGATAGATACCTATGTAAATGGTCCTCCGGATCGGTGGTGCCATCGTAAGGCTCTATCTTTGGAATCTTAAACCCCTTGGGTCTAGGAAAGCTTTCAATCTCCTTAGTGAAAGGAGATTCTAAGGACAATGAAACCTTGTCTTTTCCCAGAATCACGTCTAACTCGCGTCTGGCGCTATCCTCTGCATCCCTTTGATGCTTCTGATGAATTTCCTTCCTCCGTTTTTCAACAGAGCTAGAGGATGCGCTGATCTCCTGAAGCTGGGCTGGGTTAGGTTTAGGCATGTTAATATTTAAACCTCCTTCACTGTTTTTGCTGAGGATTTTGTCTGCTGAGGACTTCTTGCATGATCTTTTGCCGAGCGTCGATGTCTTGACCTCGCCAATTGATCCACCAACAATTGTCGTTCGGGGCTAGATCCGGCGTCTCGCTTCAAAGGATTTTCCCGGATCGGTTCCGTGTTCTGCTCTTTCTGACCCTGCGCCTCCACGCCCACTTCTTCTTCTAACTGCAGATTTTGCGGATCTGTGTTCTTGGAAGTGGTTCTCCTGGGTGGTTTATCCTTTGGCGGCATGTTCTCGGCGTATTCAACGATTGAAGGCCCTCCTTCTAGCGCCAATGACGATGACAAATTAGTCACCTATGAAGATCCGGGTTACTCTTCTTAGAATGATGAATAACCAAGAACCCTAGCCCAAGAACTACAACATATTTGGCTTTTTGCGGCGCAAAATAAATGCCGGGACTATAGGAATTAAGCGCCGTAAAAACAATCACGACACATAAAATGGCATTTATTTAAGTATTGGGAATACTGGCGTCGGCAATGTTTGCGACACTTTTTTGTTCCGTCGCTAAACTTTTGTGGCAATTATATGACACTTTAGAAAAAGTGTTGGATTTTCTTTTGCGGCACCTTGTCGACACTTTCCTAATTTGTCGAATTTCTTTTATGGCGGTTTTTCCGTCATTTTGCACTTTCTTTGTGGCAAATGTACTGACACTTTTTCGTTAAGAATGACACATTTTTATGGCACTTTACCATCATTTGTTCCATATGCAATAGTTTTTTTAGTAATTTACCGACATTTGTTTTTTTTTTTTTTAATGATTTTTGTAACAATTGTATGTTACATAGTCAATCTATCCATTTTGTTTTTATGACAATTTTTTTGAATTATAATACATTTGTTGGGGATCTAGTAACCAACTTTATTACACACAAAATTGTTGGGCATGTTTAGGTTATAACTTACCCATATATGAGTAAACTTGGCCATCAATGTCATAAATTTCAAGAATCTCACTAAAAGACACTGTCAATATAAACAACACCTGAATAAAATTGATATTCAAGAGTTGAAAACATAGATCAAATTCTCTTGCTACATTCAATAGTAACAGTAGTTTTGCCCTTGGGGAGTTACCCAAAAGGAAAAATTAATAATTTATCAAGTTGAAGAATTCACCCCAAAGATAATTCCTAGCTTTAGCCGCTTACTTTCTCCATAGTCTTCCTTCATCTTGCAAGTAGCTAAGTAGCTAACCACATCGAGCATCAACGTTAAGTAACTTCAGCACCATTTCTTGATCCACTCGCTTTCATTATTTTGACATTGCTTGCAAGTTTAAAACTCCAAGCAGAATATCGTATCCTTGCGTTAAAACATTTTATAGGCGAAAATCTGACCAAAAAAGAACAGAAATTTCACAATGTTAAATTGTAATACATTCACTTATAAGATTACGTACACAATATAGATTCCCACCTTTCTCATCAAGTTCAACTTGACTATTCTGCTCTGCAAATCGGTCTAACTCCTTCTTACCCTTTTATACATCGTGAAGAGTATTCGCATCACTGTTGTTCCCTCCCACACAATGAAGTTGCATCACCATATGTTGACTCCTAACTGATGGTGCTTACCTTGGCGATATTTTTGCAATTTGAGAAGTTCGTAATATAGCTCCAAAAGACTCTGTTGATGTCCATTTCAATATTTGCATCATGTTATTAACAAAATTAGCTATAATTGTGTCAACCATCTCAAATATTAAAACACAAATGCATAAGCTGAATCAAATGCAGACACACACATTGTAGCCAAATTTAAATAATAACATCAGATACACCAATGCATGCTAAAATAAACATCGAGACAAATAGTATCACACATACAAGTTGAGGTGTTTTTTTCACCTACAAGGAAAAACAATGAAAGCTAATATAAGAGAGTATGTGAGATATTACAAAAACAGCGAATTGTCTTATATTCATGCGAGTACTCTCATATTAGACTTGTAACCAAGAACATAAGCATCTAACCTTAGAAATACATTTCTCTTCACATATATAATGTACTTCTTGTGCGATAATATATTGTCTTCATCGGCGTCCAAAATATAAATTTAAATTCACAAAAGAAAAAGCAAATAAGGAAACCAAAGGGAAAGCAACGTTTCAAATGATCCTCGAAGGAAACAAACTAATATGTTATGAAAATATCAGTTATGTGCAAAATCATTCGACAATTTGATGACTCAATAATACTCATTTCCTGTTCAGATGAAAACAAAATCAGTGGAAAAAACAAAAAAACAATCAAAATTAGCTATTTTTATGGAGGAAAACAAAGTGATGTACCTATGACTTTGAACAGTTTAGCATATCTTAGCTCTGAACAATTTCGCCTTAGATGAAATCACACAACAAATCCCAGCAAGATGAACAATTGATGCATATTTTAGTAAAACAATAACATTATGGCATAAGTAAAAAGGGAAACCTTTGTTCGAATGCGATGAATCAGAACTTCTTATTGATGGGAAGGATAAGTTTAGTTTTACCATAAAGTGGATGATAATTCAAAGAATACAAACATGAATACATAAATTAACAAAGAAATAAAAAAAAATGTAAAGATTCTGATCCTAAAATGTTTCTAACATAATATGATGCATTGCTGTAGCATTTCACCCTTTGCATATTTTGTACTCTTGAAAAAGAAAGTGTAGTGTTTGCAAAAAAAAAAAAAAAAAAAAAAAAAAAAAAAAAAAAAGTGTAGTAGTACCTTTATAAAAGGAGTAAGATGGGCATTGTAATGACCAAAGCTTTTGTACCCCGGCTAAAGGTAGACATTCTTGGCCATCTTCTTCGGTAACTTTAAAAACATGTGTACCGTTATATATGATTAAAACACACCAAATTAATGTCCATCTAGTTTAAAAATGATACTGTAATTCCATAAAATGAAATAGTAAACAAAACTTAAGAGGGTTTGCAACAATAATCAAATATGACCTATAAAAACATTGGGTAACCTAATGGGGCAGATCCTTTTCACCATCCAGATGCAAAATACTCAAACATCTACCTCTTAATAGACAATATGAATGCAATGTTATGAAAAACCACAAGTTCGGGTCAATTTATGAATGGTTGCAAGATTATGTATCTAGTAGTAGTACACGGCTAATAATAAACACATATGGTGTACATTCCACATAACATTTGCTTACTATCAAGACTCTTAACAAAGATACTCAGGATAACACTATCCTTAGTGTACAAAGGGACCCAACTTCACACTTGTAAACCAAGCAGAGAAGTGTATGCAAAGTACCTGAGTAGCAAGCAATTGAGTGAAGCTCGTGGTGCACATCCTCAGGCCATGTGCCCATGTCAAATATTTCACCACATCGGTCCATAAAACCGAATTTCTCGAATTTCTCGAATTTCTTTTAGATACTCAGCATGATATCGTATTGTGTACAATATATAAAGGTTTTGAAAGAGAAATTTTCAACGCCTGAACTGTCCTCCAAAGAGACATTCTGAACCTAAAAGACATGGGGTCACCAAGCAGGGAAAGTGTGAGGATTGAGGTTACATGAAAGAAAATTTATTTATTAAAAAATCACCAAAGAAATGGACTTACGCACACAACATTTTCTTGCTCTTCGTTGCTCCTGCAATAAGAGGAAACGTTTCCAAGTGATACTCAGCTGAAAATAAATAGTTTGTGTACGTTAAAATCAATATTTGATAACCCGTTATACACGTGCTTACAAAACCATAGTATCCAGCTACAGAACTACAAAAATCCAAACATACCCCATCTTCTCATTGCTTTGAATCCAAGATGTAACCTACCATTTCATGTTAGTAACATATTTTTTAATACCAAAAACTAAGAATAAACTATTAAAGTGATTTCCCTAAGCTTCAAACCAATTCAATCCATAAAAACATAGTTTGCATAATAAGAGTCAAATCCATATATCAACTAATTACCCTTCAATGGTTCCATGTCTGCAAAAAAGTGTAAAGGTAAATTAGAAAGCCAAAAAAAAAAAAGTGTAAAGGCTATATAGTAAACTGTTGATTTGAATGGAAAGCCGTCATATTCCCATTATATATGGCTGATTCGTGGCTTCGGTAATCGTTATTGTAGGCTGAAATTCAACTTCGTTAGTTTCCATCTGTCCATAATGAGTAGATCACAACTTCTTCTCTATTTTGCTTGAATGTTGAGCTCATATTCTGCAACTGTTTTGGAACATTTTTTCTTTAAATCATTCTGGATGCAGTAGAGATAGAACAATGCATTATGTACATTAATATTTAAAAACATAAGTGACAGAAAACATCAAGTGTACCAAATCTTCAAAAAGATTGCTCAAACGATAAATATAGAGTTTTGATCAGTCTCTCCCCACCGGGAACAAACATAAGAAGATGCCACATGTTTAGAGAGAATGGAAAGCAGAATTGTACATATTGACGACTATGGAAATGCTTCATCGGCCATACAATCAAATCACCCACTGAATCAACTCTCTGTCACCTTTCACCCCATGGATGGCTGCAATGAAAAAAGCCCATCATTTGAATAGAGATATAACCACATAAGAGAATTATTTGTGTCGATTGTATTGTTGTATCCATCATTGTCTAAACATGTACAAAATAACACATAAAGGATAACGTAATAGAAGCATAAAACTTTTAAGGCTAAGCGCTACTGCTTCAGAAATACATATCTTTTCAGAAATGCAATTGCTTCCTTCAGAAATGCATATTATTGCACTACATTGTCTGTAGAAGTGCCCCAAAAATACTCATTAAAATATTACTATAGAAAACAAAACATAATCCAAAAACCTACACACAAAAAAACCTCCAATTACACTGAAAAAAAGAAAAAAAACTCCAATTGATTCCTTCGATTGGCCGATTCCCGAACTTCGAAGACGGAAATCATGAAGAACCTGCATAAACAAACAGAAGGAAAATATTGAAACTTACTACATCCACCATTGTCGGTTCCAAGTAAATGAGACTGAATATTCATTTCCCCAAACGCATCCCTCATCCACGGGATAATCTGATGTTCACAATTCACAAATCCCAAATCCCTGAAAAGAGGAATGGATGAAAGAAACATAAGTACTGCAACTGGGTAATAATTACAAAGCTTTCGATTGGAAAAATAAGAAGGACTAAGAAAAAGATTCACGTGAATGGAACGCACAGGAATAGCTGCCGCCGCCGCCACCTCACAGCCGGCATCAATGGAGCTGGAGCTGCTATCAGTGGAGGGACGACAATATTCATAATTTGCTGACTTCTTTATGAACTTTATACAATCGGCGACAGCTTCAATCTGATGCGGCTCATACGGTTGATTTTGATAAACATTATTCTTCAAATCGGGCGATCGTCTTTCATTCCTCCCGCCGCCGCCGGTGGTGGTGACATTAGCAGCCGAAAAACAGCTTCCTGGACTCGATCAAACAACGAAATACGATATTTCGGACGGCTGTTTTTTCTGGTCCAGTTGTTGGTGCTGCTGCCGCCTTTCGTCCTTGCCGGCATACAAAAATGGTTTCTTACGTTGAAATTTCTGGCTGAGGCATTTTGTTTTCCAAATTTTGGGCAGAAGAATGGAAACCGCTGAGACTTTATGGAAGGAATAAGAATTAAACTATGGAGTGGGTTCAGGACTACGTGGGGGAGAACGGATCGGCGTGGGTGCAGAAGGAAGGAATTTTTCTTTTTTTTAATCATGTAAAGAAACGGGTATGGGTCGGGTCAATCGCCCAATACAGGTCAATCGACAGTTTTTCGATTGAAAATATAATATAAGATATGTATGATATAAATGAAACATAAAAATCGTATCGGTAATTTGTTTTAAGGTTCATCAGTTATTATATGTAATTAAAATATGTTTCAAAAAAAGGTAATACAAACAAATTAAAACTTCGAAAAAAATATAATACAAACCAAACATATTGGATTACAATGATTAAAGTTGATCGGGCTTGATTGACTATGCATTAGAGGTTCAGTGAACCCGATTAAAAGGTCTCTCGGTTGATCGGGATTAATCAATGTTCAAATTGAAGTTAAGCTAGCCCAATTACAATGATTAATGTTGATCGGACTTGAGCGGCCATCGCTTTGAAGTTTAGTTAACCCAATTATAGTTTTTATGCTTGACCAAGCTTGATCGACCATAAATTTGGTGTTCAGGTTAACCCAATTACAATGTTTTGGGTTAATTAAGCTTGATCGACCGTCAATTCAAGGTTCAATTAACCTTATTACAGTGTTACGGCTGACGTGTTTGATCGACTGTCAATATGTGGTTTAGTTAACCCAATTACGAGTTTTAGGGTTGATCGAGCTTGATCGAATGTCAATTTAATGTTCATTTAACCCGATTACAATGTTTGGGGTTAAGCAGGCTTGATTTACTTTTAATTTAAGGATCTCTTAATTAACTCGATTACAGTGTTTTTGCATGTTCAGGCTTGATAGATACTCGATTTAAGGTTCAGTTAACATTATTACAATGTTGAGGTTGTTAGAGCTTCATCAACTGTCAATTTAATCTTCATTTAACCTTATTACATTGGTTAAGGTTGATCGAGCTTTGATGGACTGTAAATTTGAGGTTCAATTAACCCAATTAGAGTGTTTATGGCTGATCATGTATGAGTGATTGTTAATTAATTTGATGTTTAGCTTACCCAATTATAGTGTTTCTCGATTATAGCTTCTTAGTATGATTGGGCATAATCAAAGTTCAAATTGAAGTTCATCGAACCCAAATACAATTATTAAGGTTGATCGGGCTTGAATGACAATCGATTTGCGGTTCAGTTAACCCAGTTACATTCTTTTTGGTTCATTAGGCTTGATCGACCATTAAAATTATGTTCAGGTTAAGACAATTATGGTGTGTAGGTTGATTAGGCTTGATCAACCTTCGATTAAATGTTAAGTTATCATGATTTTAGTGTTTCGGTTGATCGTGTTTGATCGGTCAGGTTCACTTAACCCGATCTCTGTGTTTAGCATTGATCGGGTTTGATCGATTGTCAATTTGATGTTCACTTAACTCATTACAATGTTTGGGTTTGACCAAGCTCAATCTACCATTAGTTTAAGGTTCACTTAACCCAATTACAGTATTTTTGGTTGCTCAAGCTTGATCGATTGTCAAATTAAGGTCTAGTTAACCTAATTACATTGTTGAAGTTCATGCTTGATCGATCGTCAAGTATGATGATGTTATTTTATAAGTCTCATGACAATTAGTTTATTTCATTTTTATTTAATATTAATATTCACTATTATTTCAGCACTATATATTATGTAAATAATTTAAAGTAATTATATAAGTTCTTTTTTTTAGGAAATTATATAAGTGCTTTAAAACCGAATACATAATACTTTGAATTTATTGAGCTTGATATATATATATATATATATATAGAGAGAGAGACTTTATGTGCAACGGTTGTAAGAAGGTTGTAACAAGTGGCATACATTAGAGCCTCTTATTTTTACTCTCTTTCACATAATACACTTTTATCGTGTGTGAGAGGTTAGAAATGAATGGTTGTAATGTATGCCACTTGTCATACAACCTCTTACAACGGTTGTATTATAAAATTTGTCATATATATATATATATATATCGAAAAAGTGCATACACGACATATTCGAATGTGAAAATGATAAAACAAAACAACAATTTTCCATAAGACAAAACGGAGTGAAAACAGAACCGGATTTCATTTCTTTGAAGTCCACTTAATGTAATATCCAACAAAATAGATCAATTAAGTTGTAACGAATTTCGAGAATTGACTCACCAAAGTCGATGCAATGCGGAAGTAAAAGTTGCACATCGGAAGGACAAAGTAGATCCGTATGAGGTAGATCGGTCAACACAGCTTTTCTCTTTAATGATGTCAAAACAAATCCACTTGATTCGTTTCGGGCTTAAGACGCACGGGAGCTCAACGAACTATTCGGCAAGCATAGTTACACGAAATGCGAGAGATTACACTATGAAATATAATTCAAAATTTCCTTTTACCAATTCAATGATCCACGATCTGGATAAAATGTTCCTGGTACCACACGATCATTGTTTATTCATTACACCTATGAGACATTAACATCAAAAGTTTTTCCAAAGAGCTTTGAAGATTTATGGGGTGCATTAAAAATAGTCTTTTTCAAGGTCGTTTAAGCGATCAAAAACAATTTCCTTCGAGCATGTGCATAACATTGCAAAGAAATGACTAAACGTGATCAAAAAAATTATGTTTATTAATGGTTTTGAGCACACAATTATCATCCCATTAGAATTCTCATTACCGTGTACCATCTTTCGTATTGATAGAAAACTACCGTTGATTTCTTACAAATACACATGAACCAAATACACAAGGTGATTTTTTACTTCAATACCTCCCGCCTATTTCATGAAATTCCCAAGACTGTTTAGCATCCAATTTGTTTCAAAGAACACATATATTCATCGGTTTGCCATTAGTATCACATCACAATATCAAAGTAGATATATCATCTAAATCACCAATGCAGTAATGCTTGAGCATCTGATGGTGCGCAAATACAAAATACCAAAACCACAACACGATTTCCTTAAGGAAAATGATTCCAGGGCGAACGGATTATATTTTTTTTAATTAAATATATTTTGAAATAATAAAGTCCATCTTTGTCATAAAACTTAGGCACTTTGTAATACAATAGGCATACTAAATGAAGCAAATCCTCTATATTAGAATATGCCTCGCTTATCATTCGTATAGACAACTCGTCATGTGAAAAATGATTTGGAAATTAAGACAAAAAAGAAGCATGGAGAAAAATGAATTAAGGAAGATAGAATGAAAAATTAGAGAGAAAAGATATATCACCTAGTTCGGTCCCGCAATTTTGTTGTTATTTTTGGAAGGGAGGTCATGCAATATTGTTGATCCAAACATTGCAATGAATAGTTGTTCAATGACTATCGAACAAAAAAATACACATTAATTGTGTGAAATGGAAAACAACGAATGAATGAGCGAAAGAGGAATCATACCTTATGAAGTTGCCGTCATGGAATCGAGATCTTCTTTCGGGCGATCCTAGAAATCTTGGTTTTATGGCATAAACCTTTGTTAGCCCTCTCGCCATTCCCGGACACTCGCTCAACTATTGAGAAGGGCCGTTTCGCTAACGAGAGGCCGCCTTAAAAAAACGATTCATGGGTCCGAAGATGTAACGATTGTGTTCCTATGAAACTGCAAGAAATGGTGTAGTACCATTGGAATATCAAATATGATACGTTACTTGTAAACTATTATGCAGAAGAACATAATTAACTTGATCTGAAACCTATCCTTACATACAAAAAATTGGGTAAGTGAAAATGACTCGCCTTTCCTCACAAACATGTCTTGGTAAAGAATGTTCTATAAGCATATATTCTTCCCATGTTTCACAACATTGAACATCAGTTTCTCACAAAAACAAACTTTCATAGACATTATGTGAGAACATTAACACCGTGAGGAATGAAATGGCCTATGGTAAGTCATATAAAAAAACCTTTCAATCATGTACACAATCCGACAACACCGTACTTACGTTAGATACTTAAAATATAAAGAAAAAATTAGTCATATAAAAAAAAGTAAAATCCAAATGGATTCAGCATAAGAAAACATGTCTACCTGCAAGAAGCTCATGTTCCACCGGCTGGAGATGGATACCAAACCGGTAATGATGCACAATATTGGAATCATTTTCATTCACATATTTGCATGCAAATTAGATTGTCAACAATCAACAACAAAATTCAACGAAAAATAAAATGTGTCAGTTGTTGCTTCTTCTTACGAAATAGAACATAAGATGGAATTAACGAAATAACCTCTCCCCTGTGAAAAAAAAGGTCTATCTGGTAGGTTACACTTTTCGGTCAAAAAACAGAAAAATTGAATAGAATTTTTATGCAAAGATAAGTCCTTTTAACACTTGACGTACACTTTAAAACTGGAATGAATTGAACAAAATGGAATATTATACATGGATGATACTCAAGTAAGGGAGGTTTATTCAGGGGAGTAAAGAAGATGAAGCGAACAATATTTTTTTTAAAGTAACGGCGCATTTTATGTTGGACAGATAAATTAGACATGATAGTTACACAGGAGATCCCGCACCCATCTTTATCACAGTGTCTTTGGCTTCCCATCCTTATCTCGCTCATATCACCTTTCGGTAACGGTCCCCGCATCACAAATATGACCGACACAGCTTTGGTGCTTCGACCGCCTTTAATTGCAACATGTTTGTTTTTAAGCTTCAGGACTCACTTTCTCTCTGTGAATCACATTGTTCATTTTTTTTTTAATTTCACCAACATTGACATCAAAGTCTCAATACAGAACAAATGTATGTGCATAATTCATTAAGAAAAAAAAAACAAAAAGATATGTACTGCACAATGCACACAAAACCATGCCATGCCGTTTACTATAAAATCGTTCAATCTGTTCATTACTTCTGAAACAAAAACAAAACAACCGTACGAACTTCATTGAAAATTACTCAAAATTTTCCGATTTCTACAATTGCAGGAGGCACGATTACTCAAAAACTCTTACTCTTGATGCAATGAATATGTTATCGTTGTCGCTGAATTCCTGCAAGCTATTACACGGTGGCTTCTTTTCATTTGGTTTAGAAGCATACTGAAGCAGATATCGGGAAAACCCACTCTCAATCTCGATTTTCATGCAATCACTGCAACAGTATTTCATAATAAAAAGAAAAAAAATTAAAACTTCCTGAAATCGCTGAGCAATTTTGTGCTATAGGGCTTTGCGATTTGGAATCGATAGGGGCCTTTGTTGTCCTTATGGTCACTGAAATAATCAATAAGCCTTCATTTTTCCTCTGAAACGAAGCCATGAATTGAAAATGTAGATTAATATGGTTTATTTTGCGGAAAACATAAAAAAGATAAAGAAGAAAAAAATCCTAGAAATGAATATGCAAAGTGTTAACTGATCGAACATGCCTACCAGAATAAAGCTTATCTGTGTTGAGCACCACATTTCTCATCTTCACCCTTCATCATGAAAACAGAATACGGGATGGCGAAATAGGGTTTTTGTGATCGTAATGCTTGAATAATGGGGTGAGAAAAAAAGGGAAGTTATAGGAGGATTTAGGGGAGTGGGGGAGATTGAGGGGCGTGGGGAATTGAGGAATTAACTGGGGGAGCAAAAACGTGGGGAATTAACAAACACACTATTCCCACTAACAAACACACTATTCCCACTAACAATCCATTATCCGTTTTTTAATAATATTTTTCTTTTATTTTCTACCGGGTTTTCGGGTATGGAAAACGGGTTTTATAGTGTTTTTTCCGGGTCAATTAACGGGTAATTGGGTTAAAACCCTTCCTCTATATATATATAGTATAGATATATATATACACATACATACATAAATGATGTGCATATGAACAATAGTATAATTATTGTTTTTGTATGTATCATACATTTATATGTGTATTTATAAGTGTGTTTTTTAAATAAATATATTTGCAATATTTATTACTTTTTTAGTAGGAGAAACAATTTCTTAATGATGAAGCAAAACAATAGAATTACAAAGATTTTGATAACTTATCAGTCGTATAATAAAAATTCGATTTTAATTAATAAGAAGTGTGGTAGGCTAGATGGTATAAACATGAATTTTAACCTTTATATTATAGGTTCGATTCTTGCTGCCATCATATTTTTCAAATTATTGTTTATCATATTGTGTTTGTTGATAACCAATTTGTCATAAAAAATCATTTTTCAAATTACTGTGTATTATATTGTATATATATAGTATTGTGTTTGTATATTTTATAAAAAAACATATTTTTCGTTTTCTTTTTAAAAAAAAAAAAATAGTATTGTGTTTGTATATTTTATAAAAAAAATATTTTTCAGATACATCCCATTAAAATGATAGGTCCACGTAAATGTTCTACAGAGATTCTCACCAATAATAAACAAGCATAGTAAGCTTAATTGGAATATTTATTATTGTATATAGTATTGTATTTCATTTTTATTTTTTAAAGGATTTAGAAAATGTGAGAAAAGTCTTTTGTTTTTGTAGCATAATACACGCACACACAAACTATTTTCGTTGTATTGGGCATAAGATGCGACAATTGAGAAATATTATGCATTTGGCAGCATATCGCTAAAATGCCACAATGTTGCCGGTAGTTTTTTTGGCATTTATATGTAGTGCCGGAAAAGTGACGTATTTTATACAACATAACGTTAAACTGACACAAAAAATGTCACGAATCCGTGACATAAATAAAGAGCGTCGGTTAATTGTCGGTAATTCACGACATAAAAGAATATGTCGTGGAAATGTCGTACTTTAGTGGCAATTAATAACTAGTGCCGGAAAATATACGGCAAATATTAAAATGCCGCAAAGAAAGTGACGCCAAAGGCCTGTTTTGTTGTAAATGGTCCTCCGGATCGGTGGTGCCATCGTAAGGCTCTATCTTTGGAATCTTAAACCCCTTGGGTCTAGGAAAGCTTTCAATCTCCTTAGTGAAAGGAGATTCTAAGGACAATGAAACCTTGTCTTTTCCCAGAATCACGTCTAACTCGCGTCTGGCGCTATCCTCTGCATCCCTTTGATGCTTCGATGAATTTCCTTCCTCCGTTTTTCAACGAGCTAGAGGATGCGCCGATCTCTGAAGCCGGGTCAAGTTAGGTTTAGGCATGTTAATATTTAAACCTCCTTCACCGTTTTTGCCGAGGATTTTGTCTGTCGAGGACTTCTTGCATGATCTTTTGCGGAGCGTCGATGTCTTGACCTCGCCAATTGATCCACCAACAATTGCTTTGTTTCGGGGCTAGATCGGCGTCGCTTCAAAGGATTTTCCCGGATCGGTTCCGGTTCTCCTCTCTTTCGACCGTGCGCCTCCACGCCCACTTCTTCTTCTAACCGCATTTTTTGCGGATCCGTGTTCTTGGAAGTGGTTCTCCTGGGTGGTTTATCCTTTGGCGGCATGTTCTCGGCGTATTCAACGATTGAAGGCCCTCCTTCTAGCGCCAATGACGATGACAAATTAGTCACCTATGAAGATCCGGGTTACTCTTCTTAGAATGATGAATAACCAAGAACCCTAGCCCAAGAATAAAGAGGGGCGTGGGTGTGTTTATGGCTGAATCTAAGTGGTATTCTTAGATTGCCTACGTATCCTGTTATATGTCCAGGAATCAAGCCGTACGTAGTTCCTGGAACCTAGTATTTATAGAGACAATGCCCGACCTAACCCTAATATGAGTCGGCTATTAGCTATTGTCGTATTTACCCTTAATGGGCCTTACCCCTCGCCCAAGTTATCCCGTGTGGATAAGTGGGCCGACGTAGCCGGTGTGGACTCGTTCCCGACTTGGAGATCCGCCCGACTTAGGGTGATCAAGTCTGGAACTATCGCCCTGCACTGCTCGTAAATCGATCATCGTACCCTCGGGTCTCTGGCTTTGCCTTGGTCTCGAGGGTCGACATGCTTGCCATGGCCTCCAAGTCGATCGTTCGACTTGCTGGCCTTAACTGGCATGCATTCCTTAGCACGTGTACATACTGTAGGACCTACTCGATGACTGTATCTCGAGGTGTGTAAACCGGTATCGTCACTATCCAATCTAAAATATAACATTTCTATCTTTTTCAAACGGCATCGTTTATCTCTTCGAACCCCACGATTTATCTTCTATTAGTTTTTTGTTTTGAAAACATAAATCAACCCTACTCTTTTTATCTTCAAAGGAGGAAATCTCGGTAAAGAGATTGAAGTACGTAGAAGATTAAGACAGACTGATGGATCAAAGATGAGAATATATATTGACTTCTTTATGGAAGAGGGCCGAAAATCTCTTCTCAAACACGATTTACTCCGTATAATTTGTAAGTTATTTTATCATTAGTTTATTTATTTTCATGTTTGTGTTCATTACAAATGAATAAGAGTTACAGCATTTCTAAAGTCACAGTAACTACATATTCTATATAGGATGTTCATATTGTATATAGGATGTTTTTGGTGGACATGCAAGGACGGAGCCATGATTTCAACTTCGAATGCGCTAATAGACAATTTTCAAATTATCGGGTGGACCGTATTAACATAAATTGAAGGATTAATTAAACCGGACTACGTAAATTTTTTAGTGTAATTTTTTTTCATTCGGATGGGTTTAGCCCCCTCAATTCCTACATGGCTACGTCCCCGTGAACATTTACGATTCCTTCCGGATTTTTTGGAAGATTCATCGGTACTTACCGTCTTCTTTATGGTTTCGCTTAATGCTGGGTTTTACAGATATGCATACTGGATTGTTAGCTTAAGCATCGGTATTTGGTGTCTTGCATGTGTCACTGAAAAGTTGATCGATACAGTATTGTAACACTGGCCGTGGAGCGAGCTGCAGGCATGGTCAAAAGATCCCTACAACCCTAACCAAACATCGTCTTGGGATATGTTTTACCGTTTAGGGTAAGCAAACAATTTGAAGCGACAAATACTAGTCCATAATGTTTGTCATTTTCTATGTTGTTTAACTTTTACTTGCTCTTGTAAATACGGGTCGCAAGAATTCGAGGATCCAACCGAAAGAGAGGATACGTAATGCAGTCGCGTAAATTCGAGGATCCAACAACGAGAGGGCACTATGGTAGCCAAGTTTAAAAATATATATATTTGACTGGGGGTTTCACAACCTCGAGGATGAGATGATACTTTGGTTCCTGGCATTACTATGTACCCGTACTACCCCGTTTTTTTTTTTTTTTTTTTTTTTTTTTTGTCCTTTTACGTTCCGCAATTGTTTTTTAAATTGGTAAGTTGGAGGGCAAAACTAACCTTTCTCAAAACTCCAACTTTCTTGTACCAAAACGATCCTCTTGTCCCGTTGATTCCAAATCTTCAAACGATTCTGAAAACCGATACCAAACTTGTGAGAATTTTGGAATAATGCTCATTGTCTTGCTTGTGTTCTTCTTTTCTTTTTCTCTGATGCTAATTTCGAACTCTTTTTCTCTTGAAACCACAAGTCTGGCAACTTCCAAGTAAGGGGAGTAACTCCTGTTAATGGGAGGTTATTCTTTTTTCCCAAATAAAACTTCCACACATAATTATAATTAATATCCTTTAAATTATAATTAGATCCATTAACTCCCATTAATTACAAGTAAATCCTCTTTTAAATATATGTATTTCGAAATACATATACAAAATACTTAAATCCATATTTAAAATTAAACATAATATTCCGTTCTCGCAAAAAGAAACGTCTGTACTTTCTTGAAAAGTCGGGATATTACAATATATGCTTGTAATTTTTTCCCAAGAACGCATGTTTTTTTAAAACAATAAAGGCGTGTTTTGGTAATTAATATGGTGATAATTGTGAATCAATTTTGGTATCGTGTAATTATAGAATGTTTGTGGTGTAATATATATATATATACTAACTAGTGGAAATGCTCACGCCGTGCAAGGCTCGGCGTGCCCGTTAAAGGTGTAAACGTAGAAGTAGAGGATATTTTTACATTCATAGAAATTATACAGTCATGGATTGTATTAATACAAACCGTTTTGGTTCAAAACATACATCAGTTTAGTTACCATAAGTTACAAAAGATAGTGGAATACAATCATTGCAAGCATCTATAGTTATGTATATTACTACACCATCAAACTTTATCCATGATAAAAGATAATGTTGGTAATATACTAACTATATTTTCCCACTATAGCAAAGTTTGGGTTTTAAAAAGCATAGACTACAACCATGATCGCATTTTAATACATAAACATACACCAATTCTTAATCATTGGATAATTGAACATTTATTAATAAAATAATAAAGGAATTCCATTTTAAATAGGTATTACGTGTGCATCTATATAGGTCTGGTCTTTAACAACATACCTATTGAATCATATACGTTTTATTTTTTACAACAATATTATACTCGAAATCATATATTTATTACGCTATGGTTTAGGATCATTATTCTACTCGAATGTAATAAATACGATTTGGAGTATACTTATTAGTACAAATTTAATAAATATGATTTCGAGTATAACAAGTAATAGTATGACTCATAAAAAAAACAACAGTATCACAATAGACACCAAAAACATATATATTCATGTAAAGCTTTGCATTTTACCTATATATATTGCTAGAGTTACTCTATTTAACAAAGTTAAAAAAAATCACGTGGGCCGAAATATTTTTCTATCGGTAGAATTCAAAGTATTACATTTTTTAACGGGATCCATAAACTAAGTGGAATGTAAAGTCTTACAAATATTAACGGGATCCATAAACTCATTTAAGTAAATGTGGATCCACCAATATATAGATATCTACATCTTATATATATTGCTATAGGTATCTAAAGTTACTCTATTTAATAAATATGATTTCAAGTGTAACAAGTATATGACTCATAAAAAACAATAGACACCAAAAACATAAATATTCATGTAAAGCTTTGCATTTTACTTATATATATATTGCTAGAGTTACTCTACTTAACAAAGTAAAAAAAATCACATGGACCGAAGTATTTTTCTATAAGTAAAATGCAAAGTATTACATTTTTTAATGGGATCCATAAACTAAGTAGAATGTAAAGTATTATATTTTTTAACGGGATCCATAAACTCATTTAAGTAAATGTAGATCCACCAATATATATGTATCAACATTTATTATATATATATTGCTATAGGTATCTAAAGTTACTCTATTTAACAAAGTAAATGAAAAAAAAATTCACGTGGGACGAAATATTTTTTTATAGGTAGAACGCAAAGTATTAAATTTTTTAACGGGATCCATAAACTAAGTAGAAGAAAGTATCCACCAATATATATGTATCTATATTTATATATATTGCTAAAGTTATTCTATTGTTTTAAAAAAAAAAACATGATTTCGAGTGTAACAAGTAAATGTAGATGTACATCCACCAATATATATGTACCTACATCTTATTTATATATATATAGTATTGTGTTTGTATATTTTATAAAAAAAAATATTTTTCGTTTTCTTTTTAAAAAAAAAAAAACAGATACATCCCATTAAAATGATAGGTCCACGTAAATGTTCTACAGAGATTCTCACCAATAATAAACAAGCATAGTAAGCTTAATTGGAATATTTATTATTGTATATAGTATTGTATTTCATTTTTATTTTTTAAAGGATTTAGAAAATGTGAGAAAAGTCTTTTGTTTTTGTAGCATAATACACGCACACAATAACTATTTTCGTTGTATTGGGCATAAGATGCGACAATTGAGAAATATTATGCATTTGGCAGCATATCGCTAAAATGCCACAATGTTGCCGGTAGTTTTTTTGGCATTTATATGTAGTGCCGGAAAAGTGACGTATTTTATACAACATAACGTTAAACTGACACAAAAAATGTCACGAATCCGTGACATAAATAAAGAGCGTCGGTTAATTGTCGGTAATTCACGACATAAAAGAATATGTCGTGGAAATGTCGTACTTTAGTGGCAATTAATAACTAGTGCCGGAAAATATACGGCAAATATTAAAATGCCGCAAAGAAAGTGACGCCAAAGGCTTGTTTTGTTGTAAATGGTCCTCCGGATCGGTGGTGCCATCGTAAGGCTCTATCTTTGGAATCTTAAACCCCTTGGGTCTAGGAAAGCTTTCAATCTCCTTAGTGAAAGGAGATTCTAAGGACAATGAAACCTTGTCTTTTCCCAGAATCACGTCTAACTCGCGTCGGCGCTATCCTCTCGCATCCCTTTGATGCTTCGATGAATTTCCTTCCTCCGTTTTTCAACGAGCTAGAGGATGCGCCGATCTCTGAAGCCGGGTCAGGGTTAGGTTTAGGCATGTTAATATTTAAACCTCCTTCACTCGTTTTTTGCCGAGGATTTTGTCTGCTGAGGACTTCTTGCATGATCTTTTGCAGAGCGTCGATGTCTTGACCTGCCAATTGATCCACCAACAATTGCTGTTCTGGGGCTAGATCTGGCGTCTGCTTCAAAGGATTTTCCTGGATCGGTTCCAGGTTCTGCTCTTTCTGACCGTGCGCCTCCACGCCCACTTCTTCTTCTAACTGCAGATTTTGCGGATCTGTGTTCTTGGAAGTGGTTCTCCTGGGTGGTTTATCCTTTGGCGGCATGTTCTCGGCGTATTCAACGATTGAAGGCCCTCCTTCTAGCGCCAATGACGATGACAAATTAGTCACCTATGAAGATCCGGGTTACTCTTCTTAGAATGATGAATAACCAAGAACCCTAGCCCAAGAATAAAGAGGGGCGTGGGTGTGTTTATGGCTGAATCTAAGTGGTATTCTTAGATTGCCTACGTATCCTGTTATATGTCCAGGAATCAAGCCGTACGTAGTTCCTGGAACCTAGTATTTATAGAGACAATGCCTGACCTAACCCTAATATGAGTCGGCTATTAGCTATTGTCGTATTTACCCTTAATTGGGCCTTACCCCTCGCCCAAGTTATCCTGTGGATAAGTGGGCTGACGTAGCCGGTGTGGACTCTGTTCCCGACTTGGAGATCTGCCCGACTTAGGGTGATCAAGTCTGGAACTATCGCCCTGCACTGCTCGTAAATCGATCATCGTACCCTCGGGTCTCTGGCTTTGCCTTGGTCTCGAGGGTCGACATGCTTGCCATGGCCTCCAAGTCGATCGTTCGACTTGCTGGCCTTAACTGGCATGCATTCCTTAGCACGTGTACATACTGTAGGACCTACTCGATGACTGTATCTCGAGGTGTGTAAACCGGTATCGTCACTATCCAATCTAAAATATAACATTTCTATCTTTTTCAAACGGCATCGTTTATCTCTTCGAACCCCACGATTTATCTTCTATTAGTTTTTTGTTTTGAAAACATAAATCAACCCTACTCTTTTTATCTTCAAAGGAGGAAATCTCGGTAAAGAGATTGAAGTACGTAGAAGATTAAGACAGACTGATGGATCAAAGATGAGAATATATATTGACTTCTTTATGGAAGAGGCTGAAAATCTCTTCTCAAACACGATTTACTCCGTATAATTTGTAAGTTATTTTATCATTAGTTTATTTATTTTCATGTTTGTGTTCATTACAAATGAATAAGAGTTACAGCATTTCTAAAGTCACAGTAACTACATATTCTATATAGGATGTTCATATTGTATATAGGATGTTTTTGGTGGACATGCAAGGACGGAGCCATGATTTCAACTTCGAATGCGCTAATAGACAATTTTCAAATTATCGGGTGGACTGTATTAACATAAATTGAAGGATTAATTAAACTGGACTACGTAAATTTTTTAGTGTAATTTTTTTTCATTCGGATGGGTTTAGCCCCCTCAATTCCTACATGGCTACGTCCCTGTGAACATTTACGATTCCTTCCGGATTTTTTGGAAGATTCATCGGTACTTACCGTCTTCTTTATGGTTTCGCTTAATCTGGGTTTTACAGATATGCATACTGGATTGTTAGCTTAAGCATCGGTATTTGGTGTCTTGCATGTGTCACTGAAAAGTTGATCGATACAGTATTGTAACACTGGCCGTGGAGCGAGCTGCAGGCATGGTCAAAAGATCCCTACAGCCTAACCAAACATCGTCTTGGGATATGTTTTACCGTTTAGGGTAAGCAAACAATTTGAAGCAGCAAATACTAGTCCATAATGTTTGTCATTTTCTATGTTGTTTAACTTTTACTGCTCTTGTAAATACAGGTCGCAAGAATTCGAGGATCCAACTGAAAGAGAGGATATTGTGTCTGGTCGCAGAAATTCGAGGATCCAGCTGAACGAGAGGGCACTATGGTAGCCAAGTTTAAAAATATATATATTTGACTGCTGGGTTTCACAACCTCGAGGATGAGATGATACTTTGGTTCCTGGCATTACTATGTACCCGTACTACCCTGTTTTTTTTTGTTTTTTTTTTTTTTTTTGTCCTTTTACGTTCCGCAATTGTTTTTTAAATTGGTAAGTTGGAGGGCAAAACTAACCTTTCTCAAAACTCCAACTTTCTTGTACCAAAACGATCCTCTTGTCCCGTTGATTCCAAATCTTCAAACGATTCTGAAAACCGATACCAAACTTGTGAGAATTTTGGAATAATGCTCATTGTCTTGCTTGTGTTCTTCTTTTCTTTTTCTCTGATGCTAATTTCGAACTCTTTTTCTCTTGAAACCACAAGTCTGGCAACTTCCAAGTAAGGGGAGTAACTCCTGTTAATGGGAGGTTATTCTTTTTCCCAAATAAAACTTCCACACATAATTATAATTAATATCCTTTAAATTATAATTAGATCCATTAACTCCCATTAATTACAAGTAAATCCTCTTTTAAATATATGTATTTCGAAATACATATACAAAATACTTAAATCCATATTTAAAATTAAACATAATATTCCGTTCTCGCAAAAAGAAACGTCCGTACTTTCTTGAAAAGTCGGGATATTACAATATATGCTTGTAATTTTTTCCCAAGAACGCATGTTTTTTTAAAACAATAAAGGCGTGTTTTGGTAATTAATATGGTGATAATTGTGAATCAATTTTGGTATCGTGTAATTATAGAATGTTTGTGGTGTAATATATATATATATACTAACTAGTGGAAATGCTCACGCCGTGCAAGGCTCGGCGTGCCCGTTAAAGGTGTAAACGTAGAAGTAGAGGATATTTTTACATTCATAGAAATTATACAGTCATGGATTGTATTAATACAAACCGTTTTGGTTCAAAACATACATCAGTTTAGTTACCATAAGTTACAAAAGATAGTGGAATACAATCATTGCAAGCATCTATAGTTATGTATATTACTACACCATCAAACTTTATCCATGATAAAAGATAATGTTGGTAATATACTAACTATATTTTCCCACTATAGCAAAGTTTGGGTTTTAAAAAGCATAGACTACAACCATGACTGCATTTTAATACATAAACATACACCAATTCTTAATCATTGGATAATTGAACATTTATTAATAAAATAATAAAGGAATTCCATTTTAAATAGGTATTACGTGTGCATCTATATAGGTCTGGTCTTTAACAACATACCTATTGAATCATATACGTTTTATTTTTTACAACAATATTATACTCGAAATCATATATTTATTACGCTATGGTTTAGGATCATTATTCTACTCGAATGTAATAAATACGATTTGGAGTATACTTATTAGTACAAATTTAATAAATATGATTTCGAGTATAACAAGTAATAGTATGACTCATAAAAAAAACAACAATATCACATGACACCAAAAACATATATATTCATGTAAAGCTTTGCATTTTACCTATATATATTGCTAGAGTTACTCTATTTAACAAAGTTAAAAAAAATCACGTGGGCCGAAATATTTTTCTATCGGTAGAATTCAAAGTATTACATTTTTTAACGGGATCCATAAACTAAGTGGAATGTAAAGTCTTACAAATATTAACGGGATCCATAAACTCATTTAAGTAAATGTGGATCCACCAATATATAGATATCTACATCTTATATATATTGCTATAGGTATCTAAAGTTACTCTATTTAATAAATATGATTTCAAGTGTAACAAGTATATGACTCATAAAAACAATAGACACCAAAAACATAAATATTCATGTAAAGCTTTGCATTTTACTTATATATATATTGCTAGAGTTACTCTACTTAACAAAGTAAAAAAAATCACATGGACCGAAGTATTTTTCTATAAGTAAAATGCAAAGTATTACATTTTTTAATGGGATCCATAAACTAAGTAGAATGTAAAGTATTATATTTTTTAACGGGATCCATAAACTCATTTAAGTAAATGTAGATCCACCAATATATATGTATCAACATTTATTATATATATATTGCTATAGGTATCTAAAGTTACTCTATTTAACAAAGTAAAAAAAAAAAAAATTCACGTGGGACGAAATATTTTTTTATAGGTAGAACGCAAAGTATTAAATTTTTTAACGGGATCCATAAACTAAGTAGAATGCAAAGTATCCACCAATATATATGTATCTATATTTATATATATTGCTAAAGTTATTCTATTGTTTTAAAAAAAAAACATGATTTCGAGTGTAACAAGTAAATGTAGATGTACATCCACCAATATATATGTACCTACATCTTATTTATATATATATATATATATATATATATATATATATATATATATATATATATATATATATATATATATATATATATATATATATATATATATATATATATATATATATATAGTATCTAAAGTTACTCTATTTAATTAATATGATTTCGAGTGTAACAATTAATAGTATGACTCATAAAAAAAACAACAGTATCACAATAGACACAAAAAAACATATATATTCATGTAATGCTTTGCATTTTACCTATATATGTTGGTAGAGTTACTCTACTTAACAAAGTAAAAAAAAATCACGTGGGCCGAAATATTTTTCTATAGGTAAAATGCAAAGTATTACATTTTTAACGGGATCGATAAACTAAGTAGAATGTAAAGTATTACATTTTTTAACGGGATCCATAAACTCATTTAAGTAAATGTAGATCCACCAATATATATGTATCTACATCTTATATATATATATATATATATATATATATATATATATATATATATATATATATAGGTATCTAAAGTTACTCTATTTAACAAAGTAAAAAAAAAAAAAAATCACGTGGGCCGAAATATTTTTCTATGATAGAATGCAAAGTATTACATTTTTTAACCTGGATCCATAAACTCATTTAAGTAAATGTACGTCAATCAATATATATGTATCTATATTTATACATATTATTAAAGTTATTCTATTGTGCTTTAAAAAAAAAAGAAAAAAAAAACTAACAGCTGACACGTGTCGGCGACGAACTGCGCGTGTGTCGAGCGGGAGAACACCAACAATTGAAGGAACAGGAGACGTGGAGCTGTTTGGAGGCTTTGGGTCTCTTTTAATAAGATATACAGCTTGCCACGTGTCAGCAGGAGAACACCAACAATTGAAGGAACATGAGACGTGGAGCTGTTTGGAGGCTTTGGGTCTCTTTTAATAAGATATAGATATAGATATATATATATATATATATATATATATATGCAATATATGAAAGAGACCCTTCAAATTGATATGCAAAATATATATTAGTGGAAGTCACATTGAGATGAATAGCGGCACGAATGATCTAATCTATCTATCTATTTATCTATATGTTTTAGAAAGCGTTTAAAATCAAGTTTTAGGGGCCTAAACCCGAAATCAACATGTTCTTTTGTGTATCTCCTTCGATAAAATCCATTCAATGGTAAGTGTAAATGCTAAAAAAAAAACTCTTTTAACGAAGAAGCCCGTGCTTCTTTTGTTGAAATAAGTATTAGAGATATAATTAGATTTAGATTATATATTTTGATATTATGCATTTATGGTGATATATTCTGTATTTATGGTTATATATTAAGCTCCTACAGAAGCCATGCGAGGCTTATATATTGTAATGCTTTCTATTGAATAATAACAAGCCTTTCCTCATTTTCACTATTCTATCAATAAGAACAAACGATTTGATTTGGCATTTCTTAAGAATCGATTTGGCAAAATCTCCTATTTCGTATATCGGAAAAAGAAATGATTCCGCAGTTTCGGGATTACTATCGGTACCATACTCAGAGGCTGGCAGTCCAATCAATGGTCGTCTAGAACTTTGACGAATAAAGTCTGATATTCGACCTACTAGGAAAAACCGATTATCACACTTTCTTGGTGACTCCAACTGTGGGCAGCTTGAACTCCCCCACTCAGACTCAGAGACGACTCCGGATACAGTCGGGCCGAATTTGTGGTTTCGGATACAGGCTCCCCACAAAAATTGAGCATCATTCTAAGCATACAAAAACATTCAAGAAAACAAAACAATCAAGAAAATTTGGCATACCTATCAGTACGATCTCTAAGTCTCCTAAGAAACTTTTCATTATCATCTTCAACAACTTTAAGAATACTTTCCATCAAATTCTTCTTTTCATTAGGACCGAGATCAGTAACATCAACCTCGTTCATCAAAACTCTTCCATTACTAACCATTTGTTTAAGCATAGCTTTCTTCAAACGATCATAAGTAGGCAACCTCTCAATTGCAGCCCACTTAAGCTCTTCTTCATCATCAACCATTTCTCTCCTCGTACTATTCCGAACAAAAACATCAGATTGTCCGTGCCAAACATCCCTTATAGTTATACTATGTGATCTCCAGCTTCCTCTGCTGTTTGACATCCTTGACATATCATCACCAGTAAACGCAGCCATATTGCTGTAATATGTTTGTGGGGTTGACTCAAGTTGAAGTCCTGTTCATGTATGAACAAAGAGAAAAAAAAGAAACCTTCTTTGTGTTTGAAAAAATGACTGAATGAATGAAATGAACTTCTGGGATGCTGAATACAGGGGAATATTATATCTTGTAGTGATCTTTGAAGCAGCCCTTAGACGAAAGAGCTGAGAAAAAGTGGACTTTGAGTTAATGGAATGATGATGGAGGACTATATATATAGATAGATACAGAGATATATGTATTGGGGTGGGGGTGTGGAGTGGGGGTGGGGTGGGGTGGGGTTGGGGGTGTATATGTTAGTGACAGTTAAAGGTAAGAAAACTTTTTTTTTTTTTTTTTTTTTTTTTTTGTTGTTGTTGTTGTTGTTGTTGTTGAATTTGAATGAATATAATGGGTCAAAGAGGGCGTACGCGCCATTGGGTTCTCACGGTTGAATATGGTGGGGAATAAATTGTGGTGCCAATTCCATTGTGGATCAATTAATAACTAGTAATGGGAGAAAATGGAAAAAAAAAAAAATATAATGCTACTGACACAACGGTAGAATTACCAGTGCATCATATTTTTAAAAAAATCAATTTTAAGTTTAACTTTGACTCTGGAAAAATCGAATTTCAGTGTTGTGTCGTGAAAATAGGTTTGATCTAATGTCACTAACAATGTTTTTTTTAAATCCTTTTTTAGAATATGTTTCGTTATATGATGTAGTAACTACGTGCCGAAATATGCTTTTACTTCATTCTCAAAAATGAAGAGATTTATGGTCTGTCAGTCTGGACGAAATGTATTAATTAAAAAATAAGTGATAGATAAAATAATTCAATTGCTTTGTTTTACACGTGGAATAATGTAATTAATTAAATAGTGGTGAGAAATGGATGATAAGGTGAGGTTGAATGAGGTGGCTTAAGGAGTTTGGTGAGGTAAAGCTAGGGTGTTATGGCACTCCCAACAGAGTCCCTAAATTTTATTTCTAAAATAATATAAAATAATACATATCTTTATTTTACAACATCTCAATTCAAAAACCTCTACAACAACATCCATATCCTTATCCTTATAACATTTCAAATAATATTAAATAATACATATTCTACCTCACAACCCTATTTATACACATTAAATATTTATTATTTCACTCCAGCAGCATCCGTACCCCTATCCCTATAATTTTTAACAATTAAGTATGTTTAGGGCAGTGAATAGTGCATCCCCATAAGTAGGGATGCACTGTTCATATCCCTAAATATAAATAGGGATAGGGCATCTGCTGTAGGAGCTATTTGAGGCAAAAACTCTATTTTTTATTTTCATTTTAGGGATAGGGCACCGTATGCGCTTCGCGGGAGTGCCCTTAGGGTGGAGTGGGTAGTCTTGTTAACGAGCCGAGCCGAGTAGCCGATGTTCAAGCTCGAGCTCGTTTGTAATCGGGTAGGCTCGGCTCGGCTCGTTAACACAAACGAGCCTAAAAACCTGTTCGAACTCGGCTCGATAAGTATTAAAAATGTTCGAGCTCGAGCTTGAGCTCGAGATCAAGCTCGCGAACAGAGCTCGAACTCGAGCTCGGCTCGTTCAATAGTATTTTTTTCAAGGGAATGATTTGTTTATTATATCCAATATCCATTATTCAACCCAAAATACTCGTTTAATCAAACATCCACAAAATATTTGTTATTTGTTAAATTATTTATGTGTATATATTCCCTCAAAAAAATTATTATGTGTATATATGATTTATACTTATTATTTATATTATATATTATATAAATTCGCGAACACTAACAAGCGTTCACGAGCAGACTCGTGTTCGATCGTTTAGTAAACAAGCAGGAGAATCTGATCGAGCTCGGCTCGATAGCATAAATGAACGAGCTTAAACGAGCCAAATTCGAGCTTTATTCGTGAATGCTCGGTTTATTTAACAGCTCTAGGAGTAGGATAGGAAGGGTTAAAAGTAAAGTAAGGATGGGGTATGGGTAGTGTAAAGGCAACAGTGAGGCAGGGTTAGGTGATAATAAGGTGGGCGTGAGGGAGTGGGGTGAGGGTGAGGGAAAGATGGTAGAGTTGTATAGGGTGAGTGAAGCGAGGTAAGGTGGGGTAAGAGTGAGGTAAGGTGGAGGTGTATAGCACGGTGATGGTTTATGGTGGTGTTGGGTAAGGATTCATGAAAGGTAAGGTGGGAGGAGGAGAGGGTCTGAACACATTTTAAGGTGTAGTTGGATGTGTGCGGTTTAAAGGATATAGTGTGGGGTGGTGGGGTGACACTGCATAATATGGTAAGGGTAGGGTGAGCATATATGTGGTTAGGGTGGGATAAGACGGTTTATGTTTTTGTAATTTTCATTCCATGATTATTACAATGAAAAATAAAGTTTTTTTTGTCCATTTCGCCGGAATGAAATGTCACTTCATTCCATATGAATGGAATGGAATGAAACACATTTGTTTATCAAGAAACAGGTTATATATATATATATATATATATATATATATATATATATATATATATATATATATATATTATCATCATAATTTTTTTTGTTAAATCTGTTTACTTATGACAACAATGTAACTATGCTTGAGTAAGTCAATGACACTGTTAGTTAAATATCAAACGCTAAGAAAAAGTCAAATTTTGACAACATGGCAAGCTAGGAAAAAGTCAAATCTTCATATGGGGATAATTTTCATCTACCAAATATTTACTCAGAATATCCTTTAAAAATATATAATAAAACACTCTCAAGAAAATGATTTTTTTTTAACAAAATTCATAAAAAAAAAATTAAAAAAAAATAAAAAAAACCTGGTGAATGGAGTCAACAACAATATTTCAAAGGAAAAAAAAATGAAATCAGGAAAAGTCAATAAAAAAATCATGGATCGGCTTAAAATATGAATTTGAAACATTCTAATGAAAGTGGCCGTTCAACTATCAATAGTCATCATTTTGACTAGGAATGCAATACTCTATATCATAGTACTATTAGTTAATACAACAAAGTTGAGGGAAATACTTACGGGGATAGTGTATTTTGAGGTGAAATAACGGATGAAACGATCAGAAATCATATAAACTGTGTGGTTTATAGAGCTTCACACTGTATCTCTGCACGTGTGAAGACACAATGCAAGTGTTTTCCCAAAGTTGATACATATCCAACCAATGAAGGGACACTGGACACGAGTTCTAACCAAGATCCGATAATTATTTTTGTATTAAAACGCTGTAGTTTATTATTAATAAAATATATAAATATTATTTTCGTATTATTCAAATCTTTAATTTTGTTCTGAAATCCGAGTGGATCAAATTTCTGAATCTACCACCCTATACATACAATTTAATATACACTTGATACATAAATTGACTACATATAAATAATAATAACTCAACAAGACAATAACATTCATCTAGTAATTAATGTGATAAATACACTTTTAATCCATTATTATTCTTATTTTTTTTTCTCAAAACTTGCTTATATATTTCATCGATATTTTTGGTTCTCTAACTATACTTTTTGTTACACTTTTATGACACTAAACAAAAGCATAATGTCTCACTTTTAACTTTATTACATGTGTCACGTATCTCGTAACCATTAGTTGAAAAATAATTAAAATGTAATGCTTCTAGTCTCTTATATTTGTTAAAATTGAAATAGACATATTTCTCAACAAAAAAAAAAAAAAAAAGAAGAGTTATTACATCATTTTCAATTTGACAAGATGATAAAGTTTCATAAATAGATACTACGACTTAAATCATGAATCTAGAAGAATGGTCAATAATAAAACAGGAAGATAAAAAAGGACTCTTTGGCGCATAGTATAGTTGATAATATCCATTAGTTTATCAATCATTTTCTTTGATCATTTCTTGCTGACGTGATAAAAAAAAGTTATTATCCGTACTTTATAAATAACACCTGCAACTCTATTTATTTTGTAAATGAATTATGAAAATAGTTTTTTTTGTAAAATAAGGTGACGTCCCCCTTCCGGATATCGAGTCATTATTTATGGGAAGAACCCGACACGTAACTTTTAGAGAAAACTCTGAAACTCTCGTAGACCTGACGTATTATCAAAGTATTAGAGCTATGCGGACAGGGACGAAACCAGAAATTGGTGACTGGGTATGCTAATGGGCTATATTTATATGATTGGGTGAGCTGGAATAAGACAACTAACTGTGTTGGACTGAATTATATAAGGTTTTTGATGTACCGAAAATAAAGATCGGGTGGGCATAGCCAACCCCTGGGTACATCCCTGGATGCAGAAGAAAAGAAACATGCAGAGACACGAGAAACAGACTCTCAGTGTTTTTCATAAAACACAACTCAAAACAACAATACTGTTGTCAAACTAAAACTATGAATAACTAAAAATAAATGATAACATCAATTACAACTCAACGTGACCAGAAAAGAAACTACTAACTACTTAGCGCTCGTGTCTTATTCAAGCGAAACAACAACAACAAAAATGACACTAATAAGACACAAAGAACTTCAAAACTTTATTCCTAAACTTGTCCTCTAAGCTCGGCATCACACTCTTCATGAACTTGCATATCTTATTATTACAAAGAAATGAGTGAGCACTAGTTAGATGTTCATTAAGGAGTAGAATATCAAAACTAGCGATTCATGTTTGTCAAGTGGAAATACATGACATGAATCTTCTTACCAAGTTTTCAAAAGAAATAATTTAAAAATAATCCATAATATAACAATCCACTTGAGAAAACATCATAAATGCCCAAAACATGATCCTACACCTAGTGTATCTAATTACTTAACATACGATTACGTTCAAATTTACATGTATCTAGTAATATTACATAAACAAACGAGCTTACACGTTGCGGAGCGGAATTTATGCATGATGTCGGTTTTTGATGCATCCATAGCCGGAACAAAGTTTTAACCGAGTATTCAAGGGTACAACACAATGGTGAAACCCCACTAGAAAGCCATAAAATGCAACATGAGAGGTACACTCTATGATACCCGGATGGTACATCACGTTTTTTTATCTAGTATATAACCATGAATAACCGTCTTCACATAACAAATAATAGCACATAAGTCATGTTCATTGTTAATTCTTTTTAACCGCTTTTATGTTAGCACATAAAAGGTCAACACCAAGGTACCTCCAAAACCTAATCTTCATCCACTAAACGAAAGCATATAAAACAAATTACAGAAATTTCTAGAAAATACAGAATACTTGAAAATATTTCGTAGAATACGGAATAAGCCCAAAACAGAACCAAAACTTTTTCTGGATATTGTTTGGCTCGCTGCGACGGGCTTGGGCAGATTTGTTTCCTCACCAGCCGTTCCCAACTATTTATCTTATTTGATTTATCATCTTTTGAGCATTTTGAACTCGATATAAAAAATAGAACTTGAAAACCATAGCAATTAAACCTAGATTGCAAAAGCCAAAAAAATCAAATTTTATATTATAAGAACTAAGGAGAATGTTCGTATATTATGAATAAATGGAGAAATATTCGGCCTGAATAATTCCATATATGGATTGTAAGGACTAATTTTCGACCAAAAAAAGAACGAATATTCGGGAACAAGTGAAGTCAATACGTGAAACATGAGTATTTTTAATTAATTGATTCGTTTGGACGCGGATAATTCGTGAACAATTCACAAATTTACTAACTATATTACATCCGTATTCCACAGTAAAAACAAAATAATGTGATATATATCAATTATTATAACTTTTTACGACGGTTGTATTATAAATATGTCCATTATGTTTAATGTCTTGTGAAACATGAGATGGTGACCTTTTTTCCCTAGTACAATTGCCTTTTCAAACATGAAATTCCATTTGGGATATTTTTCATTGCATCTTTATAGTTGAGATGTGTACAATAAGACATACATTCAACACTCTCAAACCAATAATAGAGATATTTTTGTAATCAAATATCTCATTTTAAAAAAAACAATATGATAGCTAAAAAAGAGAAAGTCAAGAATCAAGTCAATAACAATATTGTTATTGAAATTAAAAGTCAAGGACATGGACTTGGCATTTGTTAGATCATTATTGAAGCATTCTAATTAGACTTGGTATTACTAAGAAAATTCAACAAATGCAATAGCTATTACTTAATTAAAAGCTCTATCATTCGTCCTATCTGTATTATTATTATTATATATAATAAAACATGAACCAGAAAAAATCTTTAGATGGTGACTCCACACGAGATTGGATTCCCTACGTACACTCTTGATGATCAAGTGGTGTTCATCTTTGTCCTATGTGTTGAAAAATGAAATCAAGTGGATATGAGGGTATTCAATCTCGACTCCACACTATGTAAACATTTTCCCGTATAAACAAGAGCCGGGTGGGAACGTTGTAATTGAAGAAATTTATCCAAATTAAAAAATAAAAAATTGTATTTGAATTTGTCAATTTTCATTGAAATTTTGATTTAATTCGAAAAAAAAACAAGAGTTCTATATAAATGCATCATATCAATGATATCATGAGGCAAAACATTTTTTTTAGGGGAATTAACTAAAAATAATAATAAAGATACAAAATAAAATAAATTAATAAAAAATGCTTTTTTTTAAGGAGAATTAGGAATAAGGACTTGGAATATTTTTTAAGAATACGTAAGCGGCCCTAACGTTTTTACATAGGGAGAATGACAACTCACATAATATTTATAGTCTGAAAGACAAAACACAATAAAAAAAATTAAAAAAAATCGACGCAGGACCTGGATGCTGATCCAGTTTTTTTTTTTTTTTTTTTTTTTTTTTTTTTTTCTCTCTGATTTTCAAACGATTATATCTTTTGATTTAAATGTCCAAACGCGATGAAACTTTCACTGAATTTTATTTTTTATTTTTTAATGCTCTTTGTATTGAGACTTGGTTCGATATAATTACATCGTTTTTCATGAGATTCACTGTCGAAATTCACTCAGTGAATCTTCCCAGTGAATCCCGAAAATCAGTGAATATCGATAGTGAATTTCGAACAATAGTGATTTTCGACAACGGATTCTCGGAAATCACGTCGGAATATGTTGAATGTGGTCTCAAAATAAAGAGAATGAAAAAAAATGGTGAAAGAATTTTTAAATTTGGAGTTCTAAATTGAGAGATATGAGTTTAAAAATATGGATGAGAGAGAAAGTGTATTGGTTTTTTTTTTTTTGTTGCAAAATATGCCGCCAGAAATTAAAAATAAATAAATAAAATAGTCTTGTTCGCAAAAATTTCAAAACATGTCATTTTCCCTAATTGATGAAATATTGATGTCATTTTACTTCATTCCCCCCCTTTTTTTTATGACATAGACAACTGAACGGAGTATTATATTCAAGAATCTGAAGACCACCATAAAAAATTTGTTAAATTTTTGCTGACATGTAACTTATAAAGACACCTGAAAATGAGGAACAAGATGCAAGATTGAATTATAAATAAGTTGATGAAAAGGATCTGTTATAAACATACATATAATAAAGAAAAATACTTCATGCGTTCCTATTTAACTGTTATAGTTGTCAAAAATAAAAATTTATTTTTATCCGTCGTAGTTACATTTCCAAAACACTATTTATTGTATTTCTATACCTCTTCGTACCCTTATTCATTAAGGGGTGAGAGATTGAAAATCATTACATTAATTATATATTCAAGATATGTTATTGTTATTTTGATGTTAATTCAAAACATTAACTACTCTCTTTAATATGTGTGTTTGTAACAACTGCGACAGTTAAATAGCAAAGTAGGGAATAATGATAAGAGAAAATATATGCAATTGGTAATGATTAGTAATATATTATTATCGTAAATGAGATTTACAAATATTTGTCCAAAGGCATCACTCATTGATAAAAGAATGAGTTCTTATAATAACAGTCTTAAGTTAATTTCTTATCTTTTAGTTAAGTTATCTCAGCAATAACAACTGTACAAACAGTTCTTTTTTCTTTTGGATATTCGACCATTGAAGTATATGTATTGAGTGATTTACATATATTTCATAATATTCAATATCATAAGATAAACTATACATTAGATATTGAATATTTCCATATCTCAGCAAGATAATAAAAAGAAAAATATACATTAGATATTGAATATTTCCATATCTTAAGATAATATCTGTAAGATAATAAAAATATTCAATATCTGTCAGATAATAAAAAGAAAAATATATGTACTTATGATATGGAAATATTCAATATCATAAGATAATAAAAAGAAAAATAGTTTTATGATAACAAGATAAACTTTTTTCTTTTGGATATTCGACCATTGAAGTACATTTCCGAAATTTAACGATCGTATCTTATAATCTGGATGTCATGCTCTCTCGGAATAACATATTTGTTCCCACTTTGCAAATATTCACGAGAGCTAGACATTCCTTATAAGAAGGCCATTTCGGATATTCAATCCTAATCATAGGATACGCAATTCCCGGACGAACTAACATGTATACTCCGCATGTTTCAGTATCATACCCAATCACTACCGCACGATCGCCCAGTGGCTAGGAGAAACCTCAATAGTGTCAAAGCATGACAATCCACACCGTGATGCCATGAAGACTCTGGTCCAAAGGATAATTACACAACCGTCACATATTGTGACACTTGATGTAAGTGGGTCAGTCTAATGTACGCATTCTCTAATACACGTCCACGTACAGTCCAAGTGTCTCTACACTTTGATAGGCGAGATCTATCACTGCCCTAAAGACAGAAGACATCTAATACGTGCTAGCATGTTCATACTATCAATGCCCTGTTTAATAGTGCATCAACCTAGAGACGTTTAAGTATCAAACTTATTAAAGTGATTAGAGATCTCATCAACCATAATCGCATATCATGGTTTCTCTATCACAGTTTAATACTAAGGACGTCATCATATAACAATTCATAATTGGTTCATTAAAAGAACATATATATAACAACAGAAAATCCATTTAGTATATATATATGTATAAACACAAAGAAATAGTAGAAATGATCCGACCCGGTCGGATCTGGTCCAACCCGATTGGGTTTAGGACACTATTTCAACACCTGCCAGGCGCGGGTGGGTCCAGGTGCGCGCCAGCCGCGGCGGATTTTCGAGGTTTTTCTGATTTTATACTTTTCGGAGTCGGATTTTGGTTCTATAAAAGCCATTAATGTCAAATTTTCACGGACTGACTCCGTATTTGTTTTATGTTCAATTTCTAGCTTAGTTTTCCCCAAAAACCATAGATCTAGGTTTAGTTTCTTGCATCAATTTCTTCAACATTAGCCACTTAATTTATTTATTTTCACGATTTCTTTCCAACGGAATGACGAACCGACCGGAGAATTGATTCAGCACTATTGGTAATTTTATTTTATTTTCAATTATCATGTTTTCTTCCAATTATTTCATGATTTCTTGTGTTCTGATTCAATTATGCATAGCTAAATTTCCTAACATCTAAATTATGCGGTGGAATTACAAAATTAATGCTTGAATGATGATCTAGGGATGAAAACCTAGATCAGCAAAGTTATGCACCGACATATATTTCTTAATTCCATTGAAGGTCCATCTTGAGAAAACTTACCCACAAGAGCATATCGAAATGGTTTTGCAAAACGATCTATCAGTTTTTGAGGAAATTTTATTGCCAATTCCTCCTTATACGAAGAGATTTCCGGCCTTGGTAATGTTCATTTTTTTTGGATCTCCTAGCGCAACTGCAGCATCATAGGAGGGAGGGGCTGGAGGGCCAGCCTCCATTTATGCGTAACTTCTCCAATGCTAAATGATTGGGTTGTAAGCGTGACGTGAATTAAAGAACTGATTTTAGATCCAATTTGAGGTTGCGTAATTGCGTTCAAGGAAGAGGACGAGAGAAATCTAGTGAGAGAAATTCTCAGTCCGTCGATTAGATTAATTAATTATGTGTTTCAAATCGTGGTAAAATCAAAACGAATTTCAAGTCGTAGTTTCCGATATGCACGATCGAGTGTCTCGAACGGTGTTGTGAATTAGATTTGATCTCAACGAATCAAAAAAACAGAAAAACATATGATGCATCCTTGGTTACTTAGGATGCGGCCTGACCCGGAAAATTTCCGAATCGACTTTTCCTGCGTTTTGGATCTTGATTCACGTATTGTATATCCAACAAATAAAAGACAAAATATAAATTGGCAACATCACTTTGCATTCCAAGAAGTTCATACGTCAACATCATCGCACTAATCAGCATGTACCTGCCAATATTCCTAGGGAGGTGAGAGTACATAACAAAGGGATAAGTACAGTTGTACCTTAGTAAATGGCAGAAGAATCGGGTTAAAGTAAAACATGTATGTATCTACATTCACTGCCATTTATGTTATTAAGCGCGCACTCCCCTCTACTAGCCCATCAAGTAAAACCTCGATCATATTAGGAATTTATTACATTATGATTTAATGACACTTTGCTTGTTGATGGTATGCACAAAGATATGTTCAATACATCCTATGACACATACCGTTCTTTGTGGACTATTCCATACTACAAAGCTAAAAATGTGTCTCACTGAGGATCACAATGTTTTACTCCCTCCGTCCCAAATTGTTTAAGACTTATTCATTTTATGAATGTATTAAAATAAGTCTCATAACTAATATTTAAATTAAAAAGTTCTTATTAAATTCCTAAAATGCCCACATAACCACACTTATTAAGAAGATTAATGACAATAAAAGAATGATATAATTGTAAAATAGTCATGTTTTTAATGACTAGACAAACTAATAAATGACGTCCCCTTAAATCAATGTCTCAAACTAATTGGGACGGTGGGAGTATCTTTTAGACACATCAATTATTGTTATTACGAAGTTAACTAATCATCCATATTAAGTCAAATAAAACGATTTTTAAGGACACTTAATTATAGATCATTCTACATTATCCACTTATCACATAGCACATGTAACGAAGACTACTAAATCAAACGTCCCGCAAGGTTTAGAGACACATCTTCCGATACTCACATGTTTCTTTCCCGTAGAAGGTCTCAGTCACGGTGATGTGACGAGGCTACCATAAGCTGAGCTTTATGCTTTGCCACATTACATATAATGTCCCAAAGGACATACACATCACATAAGGGCTTAACACACATGTAAAAATCATAATTATGTAAATTCATGCGCAGATGCGTGCTTTGCCATCTCAGGCGCACGCATGACCCTTCAGGTCCGTGGCCCAAAGCTCCAGGCGCACATCTGGATTTTCAAGACCATTTTGTTTCTCAAAATTTCCTTTATGGCTCATGCATGAACCCCTCAGACGCACGTCTCAAATTTTAGGAGCATCCCGTTCACAATTCACACTTTAGGCACACGCCTGAACCGAATTTCTGCAAAATCTGCAGATTCAACCTGTACAAAACTGTTGTACTAATTATCCCAAAATCAACACAAAAGCCATTCCAAACACATACCCAAACATGCAATTATAATTTATACTGCTAACATAATAAACCAAATAACAAAATACTACGATTTAACAAGAAAATAGCCCAGTTACGAACACCCCTTACTTGATTTTTGCAACTTGATTCCAACTCGAACTCCTAAACTTCAACTTTCGGATCAAACAATTTATGGAATCCTACAACAAAATCACATCTGCGATTACAATGACTTGCTACCAACATCAAGTTACCAAGATTTGTCAAAGTTTCACTTAGAATCTAAAGGGGTTCGCAAAACTTACCAAATGGATTGTGACGAAAACTATTCGGAACGACCTCCTTGATTTGCTCGCGGTGGCTTTAATTATCCGAAATTTCAACAGTTCAATTAGACAAGACGGTGGAGATTCCCTTTCCAACTTTTCCTCACATTTTCATTTCTCCCTGATTCGGTTCCAACTTCCAACTCCTCCCAATTTTTTTTCCCCCTTGGGAAAACCGACAGGACCGAGGGGTGTGGTTTTCAGACATCGGATTAACTTCCAATTAATTAAAGAAATTAACCCCCTTAATTAATTAATTAGGATAATTTAAATCCTTCAAATTACATTTTTATCCTTATGTAGAAATTAGGTATTCTTCCTTGAGGGGAAGGAGAATCGGGATTCTGCTCTTCTAGAAAACAAAAAGCTAACTATTCAAAATCTCATGTTCTGCTCTTTGAAAAAAAAAAAACTAAACTCTGAAGTATCTACGAAGATACTTCCACTTTTCCGATTCTGCTGTTTATTAGGGTAATTACGACTTGAATTTTTCTGTTTGAACACAATTTATAGCTTAAGTATACAAATGTTTAGGGTAATTCTAAGAATAAATAGCGCAAATCACCACTATCTTTCGGTCAAGTTTGGGACTTGCCACTCATATTTAGATTTGACAATTTTGCCATCTATGATTTGTAAAAATTACACCTATCTTTTGGTCAAGTCTCAAAACGAAGAGCATCAAAAAATAAAAAATTTAGTGCAATTTTCATCACGTTTGGTGATATAGATAAAAAGATATGAGCGTTTGAAAATCGGGGAGGAAAGAGAAAAAAGAAAATAAAAAGTTCCCAACAGGTGCGCGTATTTTTTTTTTTTAATTTTTAATTTTAATTTTTTGGTTTTGTCGTTCAGGTTATAAAAAATATAAAAGTTATCATTTTCCCTATAAAAAATGTGTGGTTGTCATGTTACTCAAAAATATTCCAAAAGTTCGAATCCCTAATCTCCTTATTTATTACTCCCTCCGTCCCGTATTATAAGTCCCTTATTTATTATATATTTTAAACTCATTCCCGATTGAAAAAACATTTTTTTAATTTTAATTTTTATTTCTCAATTTTATACAATGCGTTTTCACTATTTATTTCATTTTCCCAAATTGCATTTCATTCCCAACTCGTCGTCATTCTCAAATCGTGAGGAACAAAAACCTTATCTTCTAAGAGAGATGAAGGCTGTTGAAAAAAACGTGGATAGAAACTGTGTAGTCGACAAATCTACGTTTTATTAATTGAAGAGATGAGGATTTAATGGAATTAAAAAGAAATCAAAGTTAATTATAAAAATAAAAAATATATATAAAAAAAATGTTGTGATAGATTGAAAGCGCGTTAGATTTGCGGGAGAGTGAGACTCGGTTGCGTAGTTAACGGGAAATTTGAAAATGGGTGATTTTTGCAAAATATAATACAACATAGGTGGCAAAATTGTCAAATCTAAAAGTCTCAAACTTGACCGAAAGATGATGGTGATTTGCGCTATTCACTCTAATTCTAAAGGTTTGTTTGAACATTTGTGATTGTGCTGTTTTTCTGGCTGGTTGAACATTTTTCTGATTCTTCTATTTTTTTTTTCCTGGCATACTATGCATTTTATTGTCCATTTAGATTCGCCGATTGTTTACTGTTTTTTTTTTCCTGGCATACTACGCATTTTATTGTCCATTTAGATTCGCCGATTGTTTACTAAATTGGTAAGTTGGTAATACACGGTACATTTTGACTACAATAACACTTTGATTACATTATAGAGTATTTTGATTACATTGACATTATTTGATTACATTGAAGAGTATTTCGATTACATTTTGGATTCGCACCTGTATTTTTGTGTGGTTACAGGACTAGGGTGTATGTCCTTCTAACGTGACCGTTGCTGCGTTCCCGACAATCCTTTCAATTGATATTTTATCGGGGAAATTTCGCAATGCGAACCATTTGTTGAGCAACTATGCTTGCCCTGCCTCCTTAAATTATGTGTTTGAAGCCGTCCCCGCTTTTAATTGGATAGTAATCCTTAGCTTTATTAAAGGGCTAGAGGGTTGGGCTTGGGTACTTAAAATGGCCATGCTAGACTGCAACCAAATGAGAATTGGTTGGGGTGAAGTTGTGAAACATACTAGCATCCATATTGTGGTACCGGTGTTATACAACGATTGATGTTTACTTGATGTTGTCATGTCGTATAAGCCTTCATCGGTTAGTGCATGCCGTCACGTCAATCATCAGCGTCTTCGGGACATTCGCAACAACTTGTCTTGATATGGTAGAGTATCTCAGGTTGCTAAAATGAATACGGTACGCATTTTGTTATATCCTTGAAACCCTTGATCAGAAGAAACCTGGCTTGCTCTTCCTTGTTTCTTCTTCTGAGTAAAAGGACCCTTAGATCTCCAGGTTGGCCTATCATGAATCTTTTGTTTATTGAATATTAAAGAATTAATGGAGTGATATTCTTCTCAATATCCTTCCTCTAACTCTATAAGTTGACCCTGCCAGAAATGATAGTTAAGTATTTCTCAACATGCAATAATAGTTAACAAAATTTAGTATTTGCATTTCTTGTATTGCTGTTTTTTTTTCTAGATTTATTTGATATTTCAACTGAAAAGTTTGCAATTTTTTCTTCAGGTTGAGTCTCTGGAATTGACGTGACTGATTTGCTAGAGAAATTAGATGATGCGAGGCAACAGGAGACAAGACATATCTCGGTTAACTATTATGACGCGCAGAGTCTATTTTTAGACTATAATTGCAAGTCATAATATCAATACCTGCCAATGGGAAATGATAGTTAAGTATTTCTCAATATGCAATAATAGTTAACAAAATTTAGTATTTGCATTTCTTGTATTGCTGTTTTTTTTTTCTAGATTTATTTGATATTTCAACTGAAAAGTTTGCAATTTTTTCTTCAGGTTGAGTCTCTCGGGATTGACGTGACTGATTTGCTAGAGAAATTAGATGATGCGAGGCAACAGGAGACAAGACATATCTGGTTAACTATTATGACGCGCAGAGTCTATTTTTAGACTATAATTGCAAGTCATAATATCAATACCTGCCAATGGGAAATGATAGTTATTTATTAACTTGTTTAAATCACATCGTATGTAAACATAAACTACTATTACAGTTACAAGACATCAAAATTAAGTTAGGAAGTATATAGCCTGCAATAAATTATTTTAAAATGCAACAATTTACAGGTGAGTTGTTTCCAAAAGAATGTAGAGGAAATAAAAAAACATACTATATACAATATTTAGAACTCTTATTCAGTTCTAACACAAACATGAAAATAAACAAATTAATGATAAAATAACTTACAAATTATACGGGGTAAATCGTGTTTGATAAGAGATTTTTGGCTCGTGTTTGATAAGAGATTTTTGGCCTCTTCAATGAGGATGTCAAAATTCTCATCTTGGATCCATGAGTCTTGCTTAGTTTGTGAATAATGAATGAAATGCATGTATATATAATATATGAAAGGCAGATATCAATTTTGAAAAATAAAGGAACATAGGGACCACAAATGTAATTTTCTAACTTATGTAACGAGTAGCTAGTGTGTTTACCTTTCCTCTGTCCTTGAAACCATATGTCCTTGAAATACTTAGGATACTTCCTAGAAGGACAAAGGACAAAGGCACTGTGTCCTTTGTGTTAGGATACTTCCTAACACAAAGGATACTTCCTAGAAGGTTCTAAAGTTCCTCGAAAGTTTAACTTATGTTTTCAAAAACTAAAAAGGTTTGCTTATATAATATATTATATAGCCTTACAATTGAGATTTCGCGTGCACACATCCATAACATCACGATATTTTTCTTGTGACAACACTTACACACAAAAGAAACGGCTAATAAAAAGTGTTTTTAAGTTAGAGACTAATCATTACACAACACTCGATGCGTGATAAATATCATAACTTAAAACATAATAAATATAATAAGTAAGCTTACCCGTAAATCATTTGTGAATCGGGTCAAATTAGAACGGTGTACCGAACTGCGATCGGATTTTTTTCCTCCTCATTTCCTTCTCTTTATGTTCTTCTTTTCCGGCGCCATTCACACCTTCATTGGCCCTTTTGCGAAATTGAGTATAAGTTCAACATTTGACTCAGAAGTCGAATTTCAGTGTGGTGTCCTAAAAATAGATTCGTTGAAATACAATGACCAACTTGTTTTTGTTTAGCATGAGGCTAAACTTCTACAGTTATTTTTTTTATCTCAGGCAACATCATACAAAATCTGTTGTTTAGGCATTAGAGTAACATTGATTTTTATTTTTTTTAAATAAATCCTTTTATCAATCAATAACAAAGCTGAATACGATTTTCAATGTATTGTCGTGGTAAAAATATCATGATGCTATTAAAAACACTTTTTATTAGTAGTTTTTTGTGTGTGTGTGTTTGTGTTGTCACGGTAAAAATACCGTGATGCTTGCGTGTGCATGCGTAATCTCAATCGTAAGGCAATATACTGCCTCCGTTTCAAATTATAACTCATCTAGGTGTTTTTTTTTACACAGATTAAGAAGGTGATTGAATGTCATAAATTTGATAGTTAATGTCTAATGTCCCTTGACTATCATTAATGCAAGAGTTGTTAAGTAATGAAAAGTTGTTGGATTGATAATAAATTAAAGGTAAGATAGAGGAAAAAAATAATAAATGTTCAATTGGTAGTGTAGAATAACTTATATTGTGGGACAAAACTAATTAAAGGTGTGTAATGACTTATATTTTGAAACGGATATAGTATATGCAAACTTTTTTGGTTTTTTGAAACATAAGCTAACTTTTAGGAAGCATTACACCCTTCAAAGAAGTTTTTGAAGAAAATCAAAATACACAGACAAAAGACTCAGACAAAAGACTCAGAAACTGATTTTATTGAATTGATGAATGCATCTAATGCTTGGCCCTCCTTATATAGGTGACAAATGATACATTTCAATTTTCAAATAAATAATTATCCTTATCATAAATTCAAGAACAACATCAATCTTTTATTTAAAACAACTTCTATCCAATCTAAAATATAACATCTCTATCTTTTTCAAACGGCATCGTTTATCTCTTCGAACTCCACGATTTATTTTCTATTACCCTCCCTCAAACGTTGTCGGGGTTGGAGGCAACGTTTGCTAGTCGACGAAGAAGATTTGGCTTTTTTTGACACCCACGGCATTTGACTCTTGACTCTTAGCCTGTGGCTCTTTCTTTTATTGTCGAAAAAATCTTTGCAATTTACTACGGTGACTGCATACGTACTCTCCAATTTGCATGTGTTTGACGAAGAATATGTCTTTCTTGATTCGCATCCATGAGAAATGGATATAGAGCTATATGTGAGATATTGATTTATAAATAATAAGTAAATAGAGCTATATGTGAGATATAGAGCTATATTCGCATGCCAACGAAAAGTAGAGCTATATGTGAGATATTGATTTATAAATAATAAGTAAATAAAATTCCGGACTGATAAATAATAAGTAAATAAAATTCCCGACTATTATATGCAACGAAAAGGAATCTGACTCATAAAATTGCAATCGGCCAATTTTGGTGTGACAAAATACACAACGGAAAAATGAGAAAATGTTTTTAGTGAATTGATGAATGAATCTAATTCTTGGCATTTATCTCCTTATATAGGTGATAAATGATACATTTTAATTTTTAAATAAATAATTATCCTAAAAAAATGTTTTATTCCAAAAAAAACAAAAATAGTTTATTGTCAAAAAAAAAACAATTTGAACATACAAATATGTAAAAATGACAGTGGAATATTTTTCCGGATAAAAAAGACATATCTTTATTCCCTTGTGATAGTGGAACATTAGATTAGGGGTCAGCTCCACTGCAGCAAACAGTGGATTTTGGGTTATGAATAGTGGATTTGTCATTATCACCCAATTTATATTTTCACTATCTTGATTCTCATTCCCCCCCCCCCCCCCCTCCCTCTTTTTTTTTTTTCTTCTTTTGTCATTTTAAACCAATCCCCCAAACAAAAATAACTCCACTACCGCCTTCTAATTGTGCTTTTTTTTGTTTAATTGTGCTTGAAGCGGGTTTGAACTCAAGTCCTTCCTCTCGATACGAAAATCAAAATACATAGACGGAAGACTCAGAAACTATTTTATTGAATTGATGAATGAATCTAATACTTGGCATTTATCTCCTTACATAGGTGATAAATGATACATTTTAATTTTCAAATAAATAATTATCCTATCATAAATTCAAGAACAACATCAATCTTTTATTTAAAACAACTTCGATCCAATCTAAAATATAACATTTCTATCTTTTTCAAACGGCATCGTTTATCTCTTCGAACCCCACGAGTTATCTTCTATTAGTTTTTTGTTTTGAAAACATAAATCAACCATACTCTTTTTATCTTCAAAGGAGGAAATCTCGGTAAAGAGATTGAAGTAGAAGATTAAGACAGACTGATGGATCAAAGATGAGAATATATATTGACTTCTTTATGGAAGAGGCTGAAAATCTCTTCTCAAACATGATTTACTTCGTATAATTTGTAAGTTATTTTATCATTAGTTTATTTATTTTCATGTTTGTGTTCATTACAAATGAATAAGAGTTACAGCATTTCTAAAGTCACAGTAACTACATATTCTATATAGGATGTTCATATTGTATATAGGATGTTTTTGGTGAACATGCAAGGACGGAGCCATGATTTCAACTTCGAATGCGCTAATGGACAATTTTCAAATTATCGGGTGGACTGTATTAACATAAATTGAAGGATTAATTAAACTGGACTACGTTTTTAGTGTAATTTTTTTTCGTTCGGATGGGTTTAGCCCCCTCAATTCCTACATGTCTACGTCCCTGTGAACATTTACGATTCCTTCCAGATTCTTTGGAAGATTCATCGGTACTTACCGTCTTCTTTATGGTTTCGCTTAATCTGGGTTTTACAGATATGCATACTGGATTGTTAGCTTAAGCATCGGTATTTGGTGTCTTGCATGTGTCACTGAAAAGTTGATCGATACAGTATTGTAACACTGGCCGTGGAGCGAGCTGCAGGCATGGTCAAAAGATCCCTACAGCCTAACCAAACATCGTCTTGGGATATGTTTTACCGTTTAGGGTAAGCAAACAATTTGAAGCAGCAAATACTGGTCCATAATGTTTGTCATTTTCTATGTTGTTTAACTTTTACTGCTCTTGTAAATACAGGTCGCAAGAATTCGAGGATCCAACTGAAAGAGAGGATACTGTGTCTGGTCGCAGAAATTCGAGGATCCAGCTTTGAACGAGAGGGCACTCTGGTAGCCAAGTTTAAAAAAATATTTGACTGCTGGGTTTCACAACCTCGAGGATGAGATGATACTTTGGTTCCTGGCATTACTATGTACCCGTACCACCCTGTTTTTTTATTTTTATTTTTTTGTCCTTTTACGTTCCGCAATTGTTTTTTAAATTGGTAAGTTGGAGGGCAAAACTAACATTTCTCAAAACTCCAACTTTCTTGTACCAGAACGATCCTTTTGTCCCGCTGATTCCAAATCTTTAAACGATTCTGAAAACCGATACCAAACTTGTGAGAATTTTGGAATAATGCTCCTTGTCTTGCTTGTGTTCTTCTTTTCTTTTTCTCTGATGCTAATTTCGAACTATTTTTCTCTTGAAACCACAAGTCTGGCAACTTCCAAGTAAGGGGAGTAACTCCTGTTAATGGGAGGTTATTCTTTTTTCCCAAATAAAACTTCCACACATAATTATAATTAATATCCTTTAAATTATAATTAGATCCATTAACTCTCATTAATTACAAGTAAATCCTCTTTTAAATATATGTATTTCGAAATACATATACAAAATACTTAAATCCATATTTAAAATTAAACATAATATTCCGTTCTCGCAAAAAGAAACGTCTGCCCTTTCTTGAAAAGTCGGGATATTACAATATATGCCTGTAATTTTTTCCCAAGAACGCATGTTTTTTTAAAACAATAAAGGCGTGTTTTGGTAATTAATATGGTGATAATTGTGAATCAATTTTGGTATCGTGTAATTATAGAATGTTTGTGGTGTAATATATATATATATATATATATATATATATATATATATATATATATATATATATATATATATACTAACTAGTGGAAATGCTCACGCCGTGCAAGGCACGGCGTGCCCGTTAAAGGTGTAAACGTAGAAGTAGATGATATTTTTACATTCATAGAAATTATACAGTCATGGATTGTTATTAATACAAACCCTTTTGGTTCAAAACATACATCAGTTTAGTTACCATAAGTTACAAAAGATAGTGGAATACAATCATTGCAAGCATCTATAGTTATGTATATTACTACAACATCAAACTTTATCCATGATAAAAGATAATGGTGGTAATATACTAACTATATTTCCCCACTATAGCAAAGTTTGGGTTTTAAAAAGCATGGACTACAACCATGACTGCATTTTAATACATAAACATACACAAATTCTTAATCATTGGATAATTGAATATTTATTAATAAAATAATAAAGGAATTCCATTTTAAATAGGTATTACGTGTACATCTATAGAGGTCTGGTCTTTAACAACATATCTATTGAATCATATACGTTTTATTTTTTACAACAATATTATACTCGAAATCATATATTTATTACGCTATGGTTTAGGATCATTATTCTACTCGAATGTAATAAATACGATTTGGAGTATACTTATTAGTACAAATTTAATAAATATGATTTCGAGTATAACAAGTAATAGTATGACTCATAAAAAAAAACAACAGTATCACAATAGACACCAAAAACATATATATTCATGTAAAGCTTTGCATTTTACCTATATATATTGCTAGAGTTACTCTATTTAACAAAGTTAAAAAAAATCACGTGGGCCGAAATATTTTTCTATAGGTACAATGCAAAGTATTACATTTTTTAACGGGATTCATAAACTAAGTGGAATGTAAAGTCTTACAAATTTTAATGGGATCCATAAACTCATTTAAGTAAATGTGGATCCACCAATATATAGATATCTACATCTTATATATATTGCTATAGGTATCTAACGTTACTCTATTTAATAAATATGATTTCAAGTGTAACAAGTATATGACTCATAAAAAAAACAACAGTATCACAATAGACACCAAAAACATAAATATTCATGTAAAGCTTTGCATTTTACTTATATATATATTGCTAGAGTTACTCTACTTAACAAAGTAAAAAAAATCACATGGACCGAAGTATTTTTCTATAAGTAAAATGCAAAGTATTACATTTTTTAATGGGATCCATAAACTAAGTAGAATGTAAAGTATTATATTTTTTAACGGTATCCATAAACTCATTTAAGTAAATGTAGATCCACCAATATATATGTATCTACATTTTATATATATATTGCTATAGGTATCTAAAGTTACTCTATTTAACAAAGTAAAAAAAAAATCACGTGGGACGAAATATTTTTTTATAGGTAGAATGCAAAGTATTACATTTTTTAACGGGATCCATAAACTAAGTAGAATGCAAAGTATCCACCAATATATATGTATCTATATTTATATATATTGCTAAAGTTATTCTATTGTTTTAAAAAAAAAAAAAAACATGATTTCGAGTGTAACAAGTAAATATAGATCATCCACCAATATATATGTACCTATATATATATATATATATATATATATATATATATATATATATATATATATATATATATATATATATGCTATAGGTATCTAAAGTTACTCTATTTAATAAATATGATTTCGAGTGTAACAATTAATAGTATGACTCATAAAAAAAAAACAGTATCACAATAGGCACAAAAAACATATATATTCATGTAAAGCTTTGCATTTTACCTATATATGTTGGTAGAGTTACTCTACTTAACAAAGTAAAAAAAATCACGTGGGCCGAAATATTTTTCTATAGGTAAAATGCAAAGTATTACATTTTTAACGGGATCGATAAACTAAGTAGAATGTAAAGTATTACATTTTTTAACGGGATCCATAAACTCATTTAAGTAAATGTATATATGTATCTACATCTTATATATATATATATATATATATATATATATATATTGCTATAGGTATCTAAAGTTACTCTATTTAACAAAGTAAAAAAAATCACGTGGGCCGAAATATTTTTCTATGGTAGAATGCAAAGTATTACATTTTTTAACTGGATCCATAAACTCATTTAAGTAAATGTACATCAACCAATATATATGTATCTATATTTATACATATTGTTAAAGTTATTCTATTGTGCTTAAAAAAAATATTAAAAAAAAAAGCTAACAGCTGACACGTGTCAAGCTGACAGCTTGCCACGTGTCAGCAGAGAACACCAACAATTGAAGGAACAGGAGACGTGGAGCTGTTTGGAGGCTTTGGGTCTCTTTTAATAAGATATAGATTAATAAGATATAGATATAGATATAGATTAATAAGATATACATATAGATATAGATATAGATATGCAATATATGAAAGAGACCCTTCAAATTGATATGCAAAATATATATTAGTGGAAGTCACATTGAGATGAATAGCGGCACGAATGATCTAATCTATCTATCTATATGTTTTAGAAGGCGTTTAAAATCAAGTTTTAGGGGCCTAAACCCGAAATCAACATGTTCTTTTGTGTATCTCCTTCGATAAAATCCATTCAATGGTAAGTGTAAATGCTAAAAAAAACTCTTCTAACGAAGAAGCCCGTGCTTCTTTTGTTGAAATAAGTATTAGAGATATAATTAGATTTAGATTATATATTTTGATATTATACATTTATGGTGATATATTCTGCATTTATGGTTATATATTAAGCTCCCTCTAGAAGCCTTACGAGGCTTATATATTGTAATGCTTTCTATTGAATAATAACAAGCATTTCCTCATTTTCACTATTCTATCATGGTATCAGAGCTCTAGACTAACGTCTTTCGATCCTGAGCAAGATCTACGAAAAGAATGCCCGGGTGGGGGTTTGTGACATCAATATGATCAAACCCTCACCCCCTCCCAATTTTATTTTATTTTATTTTTTCACGTTGCAATTTTTTTTTATAGTTAATATCCAGATTTTATTTTCCTTTTGAATAAAACCCTAGCCGCCACCGGATCATTGCCGGCATCAATGGCCACCCGTTCAGCTTCGCAACACCGCCCTCTCAGGCCCAAGGAAACAGATCTCGAAGCCGGCTGTAATATTGAAACAGAGCCACCGTCATGGAAGCCGCTTGTGGTGGCGCCACTCATATAAATTAAAGCGGCCGCTTGTGGTGCCCATATAATTTGTTTGGCCTATTGCGGGAAAATGGGATACCTAATTTGTTGGCACTATCACCGCATGGAAAAACAATTAGGAAATAATTAGATTCAACAGTACGAGTATTGAATCCGTGAAGCGGACACTCTTTAAACAAATTAATGGAAGCACTTGGACCAACAAAATCTCGGCAGCATCCCCCAACATGGGTGGTAAAGGTAAATAATGGGAGGTAAACGATTGGGGTAGGCTGAAATATCTGGGACCATATTTTAGGATATCGCCCTCCACATTTTTTTAATTTTTTTTTTTCGCACGGGTATATCCCACAAAAATTTTATTTTCTGCTAGGGTACGTCCCCCTCCCTCCTGTTCAAACAGGTTGATTTCTTTTCTGCAAGGGTATATCCCTCAAATTTTCTTTTCTGCACGGGTAAATCCCAAATTTTTTTTATATGCAAGGGTATATCCCTCCCTCCTGTTAACACAGGTTGACCATCGGTTCTTTTAGGGTATATCCTGAAATCTCGTCCCAGGAGTTCTTCATCCACCCACTACTCATTCCTCCCGGTTACTGTTGAAGATGCATCCAACCGCCATCTGTGAAAAAATGAAAGACAGAATAAAAGACTGGTTTTATTTATTGGAGTAAATTGGTTTTTTTTCATACAGAATGCTTCAGGCCGTAGCCTTGCTTTTATAGATGCTAACTCTTAATCTAGAAGATCAAATGGAAGAGCTGATAAACATAAAGATAAATGCATCCTTATCTCTATTTTAAAGTACAAAAAACTGTTATATCATCATGCCAGGGAGTAGAGCAGCCTTCGGACTCTCAAGTACTTATCCATTTCCAGTTTGAATTGTGCAGGACTCATTTGAAGAAGTTCTGAGGATGGACTGTGATTCAACCGACCCTTATCTCTCCATTCCACCTTATTTCTCCAATCACAGGTCCTTTATCTGTAAATTTTGAATTTATATTTGAATTTCCTCAATTACTTTCAATTATCCGGAATATGTTTGATAAAATGCTTGAAAGAAAACTTCTATTTTGCATGGCCACCTTAGGCCATGAATTGTCTTGCATGAGATAAGTAAATGTCCTGTGTGCATTTGTAAATACCATCAACGCCTACAAGTTTCAAGCTTCATGTCCGCTGCGCTCCCATGAGCTTGAGGGGGGCTATTAGAGATATAATTAGATTTAGATTATATATTTTGATATTATGCATTTATGGTGATATATTCTGCATTTATGGTTATATATTAAGCTCCGTCTAGAAGCCATGTGAGGCTTATATATTGTAATGCTTTCTATTGAATAATAACAAGTCTTTCCTCATTTTCACTATTCTATCAATAAGAACAAACGATTTGATTCGGCATTTCTTAAGAATCGATTTGGCAAAATCTCCTATTTCGTATATCGGAAAAAGAAATGATTCCGCAGTTTCAGGATTACTATCGGTACCATACTCAGAGGCTGGCAGTCCAATCAATGGTCGTCTAGAACTTTGACGAATAAGCGCTAGGGGACTACTTACCATACGAAATTTTCGACTTTACCTACGTTCAAGGTTGCTCTATTGTTACGACAAAAACCATTGTACAACAAAAAGACTTCTGACATTTTTATTATAAGTTATTAGTTGGTATAGAATTAGACCGTAGCTTGCTGCTGAAAAACGTAATAGGCTAGCGCGCTAGCAGAATTGTTGGTGAAAATTTCAAATTCTTAGACGCAACTTACCAAACTTCCTTAATCCCCCAAAGCTTTGCCCTCATTTATTCCAAACTTTATATTACAAATTAATCATCTACCTCAATTTTCGTTCTTTATTATGTCTCAGGTCCGCATCTAAGCTGGCATGTAAAAGGCAAAAGGTTAGATGGGAGAGACGTAAGCTTTGTTTGACTTACTTTTGGTGTATATTGTAATTAGTTTTTTTTTTTTTTTTTTTTTTTTTTTTTTTTTTCCAGATCTCTGATCCACTGTTGAATTTTGAAGGCTTTTGTTTTGGGTGTGTTACATCTGCTATATCACTTGGAATTCAAATGATTAAATGAAAAAAAATATTGTGGAATCCCAATCCAAAAATGTTGCTACACTATATTTTTCAATACTCATCGGATCTTTATTAAACCTAAAAAATCAAAAGTGTAACTACACTACCAACTATTTTGGGAGTTAGAAAAAAAAACACTAGCTATTCCAAGTTATCTTCAATTCCTTTGCTTTGGTGATCGCACGCTTAATGAATACATCTTTCGGGGGGCATTGAATCCCGGTTTGGTGACGCGCCTGGTTACGCCAGTACCAGGTTCTCGTGACGATATCTCGAAATAGGAACTTCCATAAACTCGTATCATTTCCTCCCCACAAATCTTGTTTGAGGCACTAATCCACCCACATGCAAGCGCGGTAAGTACCAAAAAAATTGTCGATGGTGTCTTGGCACAATTATACTCTTCCAGATGGCATGAATCCATCTGCAATCACGGAAAACATGCAGTAAAGTCTCTTCGTGGTTTTGACAAACCGAGCATGTATCATCGTCCGTGACATGCAGGGAGGGCTATTGACTTGAAGCTGTAAGCACATTTTTTGTAATTATTTTTGCATTTCTTTTGATAAAATTTTTGTTTGGTTTAGTGCCTTATTTGATTCTTTTTGAATGGAGTGATGTCACACGTGGTGATAGTGTTAGAACTTCTGCAGGAAAAATTGTCACCAGCAGCCTACAAATAATATGAGAAAAAAGTTGGTTGCATTTTCTCAAATATTCATCAAATATTGATTTGTGGATAAATCGTGTGATATGAAGTGCCGTATATCATTGTTTTTTTCACTTTCTATGCATGGGAGATATTGAAACGTATGACATTGTATTTATTTGATGTCGCAATTTTTAATGCATTTTAAATTTTCGGTGTATTCAAGTGTCATAGCTTTTGATTTTAAGATTTATTTGGTTTATGTTCGTAAGGAGAGTCTCTGTAACCTATTTGATGTGATTTTTTTTAGAATATAGAATACAACCATTCTAAAAAAATTATATCAAATGATACTTTTTATCTCATTTTATTTTAATCTATTTTATGTAGTAGATGTGTATTATGTGAAAAAGAAAGGAAAATTTCTTATGCATTTCATTTGATACAATTTAACTATAACAACCGTACTATAAAATCTCTTTGCTTTCTTAATTTTATGTCACCCCGTGCCTGATACACGGGTTCTTAGGCTAGTCATATTTATGTTCATATTCTTTGGTATAAAAATCAAACCGATTTAATAAAAGAAAACGTAAAACATGATTTTGAAGGACTTCTAATTATAGATCATTCTACATTATCCACTTATCCCATAGCACATGTAACGAAGACTACTAAATCAAACGTCTCGGAAGGTTTAGAGACATGTCTTCCGGTTTCTCCCCGTAGAGGGTCTCAGTCACGGTCATGTGACGAGGCTACCATAAGCTGAGCTTTATACTTTGCCACATTACATATAATGTCCCCAATGGACATACACATCACATACAGGAATGCTATTGCCACATCCGTGTGCCACACGGTGTGCCACAACGGTGATCTTCACCGTTGATGCGCAATCTAGATGATCATCTAGATCTCATCAACGGTGATCACCGTGTGGCGCCGTTGTGCCATCCCGTAGCACCACTCCATCACATAAGGGCTAGCTTAATGCACACGTAAAAATCATATGTAAATTCATGCACATGTGCGCTTTGCCATCGCACGCATGACCCTTCAGGTCCGTGGCCCAAAGCTCCAGGCGCACATCTGGAGTTTTTTCAGGACCATTTTGTTTCTCAAAATTTCCTTTATGGCTCATGCCTAAACCCCCAGACGCACGTCTCAAATTTTAGGAGCATTCCGTCGACAATTCACACTTTAGGCGCACACCTAAACGGAATTTCTGCAAAATCTGCAGATTCAACCTGTACGAATTTGTTGTACTAATTATCCGAAAATCAAAACCAAAACTGTTCCTAACACATATCCAAACCTGCAATTATAATTTATCCTACTAACATCAACAAAATACGATTTAACAAGAAAATAACCCAATTACGATCACCCCTTACTTGATTTTTGTAACTTGATTCCAACTCGAACTCCTAATTTCAACTTTCGGATCAAACAATTTATGGAATCCTACAACAAAATCACATCTACGATTACTATGACTTGCTACCAACATCAAGTTACCAAAAATTTGACAAGGATTCACTTAGAATCTAAAGGGGTTTGCAAAACTTACAAAATGGATTGTGACGAAAACTATACAAAATGACCTCTTCGATTTGCTCGCGGTGGCGTTAATTATCTGAATTTTCAATAGTTCGATTAGACAAGATGGTGAATTATCTGTTTTTTTAGGGTAATTACGACTTGAATTTTTCTGTTTGAACACAATTTATAGCTTAAAAATACAAATGTTTAGGGTAATTAATTCTAAATGTTTGTTTGAACATTTCTGATTCTGCTGTTTTTTTTGGCAAATAGCTAGTTGAACTCTTTTCTATTCTGCTGTTTTTTAGCAAATAGCAACTTAAACACAATTTGTAGCTTCTCAATGATAGTTCTCAATGATACTTTGGTTCCTGGCATTACTATGTACTTCGGTACTACCCATTTTATTGTCCATTTACGTTCGCCGATTGTTTACTAAATTGGTAAGTTGGTAATACTCTGTACATTTTGACTACGATAACAATTTGATTACATTGTAGAGTATTTTGATTACATTTTGGATTCACACCTGTATTTTTGTGTGGTTAATTGTATGTCCAGGTTACCACTTTTATCGTGACCATTGCTGCGTTCCTGACAATCCTTTCAATTGATATTATATTGGAGAAATTTCGCAATGCGAACCATTTGCTGAGCAACTACACATGTCCTCCCTCTTTAAACCATGTGTTTGAAGCCGTCTAAAGGCCATGCTAGACTGCAACCATTTGCACTTCGGTTTAGGTGAAGTTGGAAACATCCTAGCATCCATATTGTGGTGTGTTATACAACGATCGACGTTTACTTGATGGTGTCATGTCGTATGGGCCTTCATCGGTCAGTGCATGCCGTCATGTCGTTCACCAGTGTCTTATTTGGATAACAGGCACATGAAAAAAAAAAATGTAAAGTACTTCAACCCTGATGTTATATGGACGGGTGATTAATGTAGAATCAGTGCACAAGGTAAATTGCATTCCTCTCTTAAACTTTAGGAATTATGTTTTGAGTACTATGAGCACCGTCAGAGAAGATAAAAAAATGTGAGTAGTGTTCATACACATGCACGTAAAAGATCGCGTGGACCATGTATATAACCATGGTTTTCACAGAAAAACACAACTTCCCTCCTTACAAGCATTTTATGGCTAAAGTGAATTGAAGGCATGATGTGTGTGGTAGAATGTTTCGCGATAGGATCATGGAGATATTTCCATGAATGCAGTTATAAAATCTTGTGATCTAAGGTTGGATAAATCAAAACTTAAAAAAAAAAACATAACTGTATGTACTTATTTATTTACTTGTTTAAATCACATCAGTATGTAAACATATTACAGTTACGGGGCATCAAAATTGAGTTTAGAAGTATATAGCATGCAATAAATGGTTTTAAAATGCAACAATTTACAGGTGAGTTGTTTCCAAATGAATACAGAAGGAATTGATGCATCAAAAAAATACTATATACTCACCTCAAAAAAAAAAAAAAATACTATATACTCCCCTCAAAAAAAAAAGAAAATACTATATTCAATATTTAGGACTCTTATTTAGTTCTAACGCACACAAACATGAAAATAAATAAACTAATGATAAAATAACTTACAAATTATACAGAGTAAATCGTGTTTGATAAGAGATTTTTGGCCTCTTCCACGAGGATGTCAATATTCTCATCTTGGATCCATGAGTCTTACTTAATCTTCTTCTCCAATCTCTTTATCGAGAGATCATCCTTTGAAGATGACAGACTATGGATAATTGGAGAGAATTCAAAGACTCAGGAAAAAGGAGAGAGAAGACAGGGTGAGATGTGGTTGTGAATAGTGAATGAATGCATGTATATATAATATATGAAAGGTAGAGATCAATTTTGAAAAATATAGGAAAATAGGGACCACAAATGTAATTTTCTAAATTATGTAATGATTAGCTAGTGTGTGTTTACCTTTACTCTCCATGTGTCTTTGAAGTAGTTACAAAAAGGCACTGTGTCCTTTGTGTACGTAAAAAAAAGTTATCGTGGAGAAGTAATTTTAAAGGTATACCAAGTGGAGGGGTGTGATTAATTCTCACACACTCTCTCACACATAGTAGAGGTGTGTAGGTGTGACATAAACTAATCATACACCTCCACTTGGTAAACCTCTAAAATCACTCCACCACCATACATAACTCTTATCTCGTGTACGTTAGGATACTTCCTAGAAGTTCCAAAGAGCTTCCTAGAAAGTTCAACTTATGTTTTCAAAAACAAAAAAGGCTTGCATATATATTGCCTTACAATTGAGATTTCGGGTGCACACATCCATAACATTATTAAATTTTTACTATGACAACATATACACACAAATCAGCCCTAAAACATTGTCGTTTCTTTTCTGCTATTATGGGTGCTGATTTGAGGGGGGAAATGTACAAAGTTTGGGGTATTACTTTTCAGCTATTTTTGCTGTTGAATTCTGTTGTTGTTGGTGTTAATTTGAGTGGAAATATGTAAAGATTGGAGCTTTATTCTTCTGCCATTGTGGCTGTTTTTTGGACTGTTCTTTCTTCCATTATGGTTTGCCATTTTTGGTGTTTATTTGGGCCTTAATTTCTGCCAATTATTGCTGATAATTTAAGAGAGATATGCAAAGATTGGAGCTTTACTTCACTGCAAATATGAGGAAAATATACAAGAAGCATTTTGTTGAAGGGTTTTTTTTGGGCCTTATATGAGCCTTATATGAGCCAGATATGATATTGTGTCCCTTGAATTAAGCCTTAAATGAGCCTTATATGAGCCAAATATGTCTGCCTTGAAGTAGTCACTTGAATTAAGCCTTAAATGATACAGATGACCTCATATGCAACAAGTTTTCGATACGATGCGTGCGATACGTACGATACGATACGATACATCGTTATTGCGATATTGATACATTATTCTTGTGTTAGTGTAAATGCTGCGATTAAATTCGGCTTTCAATTACTACGTCGAAATGGTATCAAACGCGGTCTCAAAATGAAGATAAAAAAAATATGAACTTTGGTGAAACAATTTTGATGATCGGTGTTCTAAATCAAAAGTTACGGTCGTTTATAAGAAAAAACGCTCCGGTTAATACAACTATTTTTTCATCTTTCAAAATATACGTCGGAAGGGTATCGTATTTGGGCTCAAATTGAAGAGCAAAAAAAACATGAATATTGGTGAAAAAATTTTGATGATCGGAGTTGTAAATCAAAAGTTACGGTTGTTTGAAAAAAGGAAAAAAGGCATATAAACTGCTACAGTAAATATATCATATATGCAAACAATACACGGAAGCTACGCGCGCGTCTCCTAAAGGGTATTTTTGCCCGTCTGAAATTGTTTGTCCTTTTTGCAACTAAAAAAATGTGTGTGTCCTATTTATTTATTTTGTGCCAAAAAGAAGACTTTTGGCTCTTTATCTCAAAATATTATACGTGCCGAGCGTTTCGTTTCCGGGTAAGGACTCGGTATCCGAGAACGGGGCATTACAAAGGACATTATAGTTTTTTTTTGTTGCCCAAAGCGGGGTTCGAACAATGGTTTACATGTCAGATTATAGTCTAGTTCACCACTAAACCGATGCACCTTGTGTCATTATAGTGATTTCATTGTAAAATTAAATATATGACAGGTTTACCCGATATTGTAATCACCTTAAAACTTAATGCATTAAATCACATTCTTAATAATAAATAATTCAGATAAATTGAAATGGAATGAGTATTTATTTATTTATTCAATTTAATTTTTTCCTTACTTGGTAACTCGCGCACTTAACCGAGAATAAAATCCAACAAATCGGATAGACCTTTGCGAGAAGACGAACAAACGAAAACCCAAAACGTCATCCTCTACCACCAACAATGGCCGAAATGGAAGAATCTGAAAAACAACATCGAGTGACACTTCGGATGTCTCAGCCGGTTGGCCAATGTTTCTCTCGGCATTTGGCCTCCATCACAACGCACTCGAGATGCGGTGATTAAACGTCTCGTCGAAACGCCGTCGTCCGAGTCCATTTTGTCCAAGCGCTACGGTGTTGTTCCTCCCGACGAGGCGGTTGAAGGCTGCTACCCGCATTGAAGAGGAGGCGTTTTCCGTAATCGTTGCATCCGCATCCCCGATGAAGATGGTTTGGAGACACTCCGAGCTATTCTAAGGAGATCTCGCGCCGTATGCTTGATATCGTTAAGTCTAGATCTGCTCCGGCCGATTCTTCCGCCGCAGTGGCCGATGATGCCGAGCTCGAGAAGAAACCGGAGGAGGATGCGGCGGCGGCGGCTCCCGACGGTGACAAAGAATCATCATCGACCGTGGAGGCGAGTCCCGATTAGAGGTGCCTATTATTGTAACATTGTTGCTTCATGTGAGACATTCTTCGGGAATGTGTATTTCTCACAAAAGCAAATGGAAGGGAACTCTTGTCTTCCCTGAAAGAAGCCGACCAATCTTCAACAACTATATATTCAAGCTATCTCACAAAACGACACCCTTGATCCGCAATATTCAATCTCTTCCTCAGCGTTACATGTTCTTCGTGTCGTGGCCTTGGTAGGGCGTTTGGTAAAGGTACCGGATTGGGTCCCTCTCTGTCGTGGCTTATCAACACTAAATCTTGTTCATAGTTTCTTAAGAGATGATCGACTTGAGTCCCTTGAAGGTTTGCCAAATTTGGTACAGCTTAGACTTCTTCGTGCTTATGAAGGGGATGCGTTGCACTTTAGGGTTGGATGGTTTCAAAAGCTCAAGTACATAGAGCTCATGAACTTAAGTGGATTGAAATCTATGACAATGGAGGAAGGGACACTGCCTCATTTGGAGGCCTTGTACATCTTGAGGTGCCCATTACTGGAAGAGTTACCTCAAGATATACAAAATTTAAGCAAGCTCCAGACTCTATATTTATTTGATATGCCTAAGAGGATTAGTAAAACAACAATATACCTCTAACCACTTATCTAAATTGAGTAAAATCAATTTTGTTAGACTCCTACCTTATAGGGGTACCACCTTATATAACCGTGACACTGAATTAATAAACAAGAATCAAGCCGTGACACTGAATCTCCAAGGCACACAATAAGCATTATTGTTTAAGAGATGTTTCGCCCATATTAAGCCATTTGGGAATCAACCGCGAAATTCTCTTTCAACATACAATGAAGGTGTTGGATTCAGACGGCGACTCGTCTGAACCAAACCCGAGACACTCAAGAAAGGTTTTCTAATGTTGCTCTACAACAAGTGTATTTTCGACTAGACTCCTTCATGTTTGCATTGAGTATCCTTTTATAGGCACAAAACACCGATTCAGAATTGTTGCAAGTGCAATAGACATCCCTTTTCCGCGTACAGGGCTATGTCTGTTCGTATTGCAAGAGTACTTGACTTCGCAATGCAGGGGTATATCACTTCGTAGATACATGAATCGGAATTGCATCACTTTACTGATGCATGTATCTAACCATAAAATGCCATTGGTGGTGAAATGTCATATTAAGCTATCCTACCTATGCCTTGGCGCAAGGTTAACGCTCAGTATGTATTCAACAATACGACGCATAAAAGAGGACATGATGTGTTCTGCTCTTTATTCCATTTCCTTTCACCTGACTGCATTAAGTTTTTTATCATCCAATCCATTGGAAAGGCTAAAAAAATAGTACATGTCTTAAAGTTGTAGGTCGTGGAATGTTTCTCCCGATCTAATACACCACCACAAAACTTTACACGACTGAATCACTAAAAACGTTGGTGTAACTACAATTATGTTATAACAATTGTGATTATTGATCGGGTCTAAGTAAACTCTAGGGTATATAGTTATTTATTACATAGCACGACTTACTGTCTTATATGGGCCGAAAACACAGGGCAATCAAGACGTAGTCTTCCCAAAACTAATAATAATTGGGTTCAATCTATTCGAAGTTTTGGTCCATTCTTCATTTTATTTCTTCTACTTTGAGAAGGAAAATCAACCAAAATTAGAAAAAGCAATAGCATAATGCAAGGGGAAGCTTCGGGGTAAGTTACCAAAACCCACAATTTTCCACTACTTAAACTTGACTTGGGATTTTCGTTAATTTCCATTGAAAAGTCGCTGATAAGCTCCATTAATCTCTGTATTTTTTCTTCTTCTTAAAACTAGGTTTGAATCCAGCGAAATGTAAGGACTAATTTTCGACCAAAAAAAGAACGAATATTCAGGAACATGAGTATTTTTAATTAATTGATTCGTTTGGACGCGGATAATTCGTGAACAATTCACAAATTTACTAACTATATTACATCCGTATTCCACAGTAAAAACAAAATAATGTGATATATATCAATTATTATAATTTTTTACGACGGTTGTATTATAAATATGTCTGTTTAATGTCTTGTGAAACATGAGATGGTGACCTTTTTTCCCTAGTACAATTGCCTTTTCAAACATGAAATTCCATTTGGGATATTTTTCATTGCATCTTTATAGTTGAGATGTGTACAATAAGACATACATTCAACACTCTCAAACCAATAATAGAGATATTTTTGTAATCAAATATCTCATTTTTAAAAAAACAATATGATAGCTAAAAAATAGAAAGTCAAGAATCAAGTCAATAACAATATTGTTATTGAAATTAAAAGTCAAGGACATGGACTTGGCATTTGTTAGATCATTATTGAAGCATTCTAATTAGACTTGGTATTACTAAGAAAATTCAACAAATGCAATAGCTATTACTTAATTAAAAGCTCTATCATTCGTCCTATCTGTATTATTATTATTATTATTATTATTATTATTATTATTATTATTATTATTATTATATAATAAAACATGAACCAGAAAAAATCTTTAGATGGTGATCCACACGAGATTGGATTCCCAGTATATGTACACTGATGATCAAGTGGTGTTCACCTTTGTCCCATGTGTTGAAAAAAGAAATCAAGTGGATATGAGGGTATTCAATCTCGACTCCACACTATGTAAACATTTTCCCGTATAAACAAGAGCCGGGTGGGAACGTTGTAATTGAAGAAATTTATCCAATTTCAAAAAAAAAAAATTGTATTTGAATTTGTCAATTTTCATAGAAATTTTGATTTAATTCGAAAAAAAAAAAAAACAAGAGCTCTATATAAATGCATCATATCAATGATATCATGAGGTAAAACATTTTTTTTTTAGGGGAATTAACTAAAAATAATAATAAAGATACAAAATAAAATAAATTAATTAAAAATGCTTTTTTTTAAGGAGAATTAGGAATAAGGACATCATTTGGAATATTTTTGAGTAACAGGACAACCCAATGCTTTCTATAGGGAGAATGACAACTCACATAATTTTTATAGTCTAAAAGACAAAACACAAAAAAAAAAAAAAAAAAAAATCGACGCAGGACCTGGATGCTTATCCATTTTTTTCCCCTCTCTTTTCTCTCTGATTTTCAAACGATCATATCTTTTGATTTAAATGTCAAAACGTGATGAAACTTTCACTGAATTTTTTATTTTTTAATGCTCTTTGTATTGAGACTTGGTTCGATATAATTACATCGTTTTTCATGAGATTCACTGTCGAAATTCACTCAGAGAATCTTTCCAGTGAATCCCGAAAATCGGTGAATATCGATAGTGATTTTCGAACAATAGTGATTTTCGACAGCGGATTCTCGAAAATCACGTCGGAATATGTTGAATGTGGTCTCAAAATAAAGAGAATGAAAAAAAATGGTGAAAGAATTTTTAAATTTGGAGTTCTAGATTGACAGATATGAGTTTAAAATACGGATGAGAGAGAAAGTGTATTGGTTTTTTTTTTGTTGCAAAATATGCTGCCAGAAATTAAAAATAAATAAATAAAATAATTTTTCTTTTTACGAAAAAATTCAAAACATGTCATTCTTCCTAATTGATGAAATATTGATGTCATTTTACTTCATTCCCCCTCTTTTTTTATGACATAGACAACTGAACGGAGTATTATATTCAAGAATCTGAAGACCACCATAAAAAAATTGTTAAATTTTTTATGACATGCAACAACTTATAAAGACACCTGAAAATGAGGAACAAGATGCTAGATTGAATTATAAATAAGTTGATGAAAAGGATCTGTTATAAAAATACATATAAGAAAGAAAAATACTTCATGCGTTCCTATTTAACTGTCATAGTTGTCAAAAATAAAAATTTATTTTTATCTGTCGTAGTTACATTTCCAAAACACTATTTATTGTATTTCTATACCTCTACGTACCCTTATTCATTAAGGGGTGAGAGATTGAAAATCATTACATTAATTATATATTCAAGATGTGTTATTGTTATTTTGATGTTAATTCAAAACATTAATTACTCTCTTTAATATGTGTGTTTGTAACAACTGCGACAGTTAAATAGCAAAGTAGGGAATAATGATAAGAGAAAATATATGCAATTGGTAATGATTAGTAATATATTATTATCGTAAATGAGATTTACAAATATTTGTCCAAAGGCATCACTCATTGATAAAAGAATGAGTTCTTATAATAACAGTCTTAAGTTAATTTCTTATCTTTCAGTTAAGTTATCTCAGCAATAACAACTGTACAAACAGTTCTTTTTTTTTTGGATATCAGACTGGGCTCCGAATTGTAAAAGAGCTCTGGGTCAGGTCGAACTGTGATTAAGAGTCAAACTCTTCGGACACTTAAAGATTGACTCCGGTTATTGTCAGGCAGTTGTGGTTGTGGATTCCGGGGTTCAATCCGACCCGGAGCTGTGAAAAACATGGCACCACCAAGAAAGTCGATATTCAACCTCCTCAGAGAAATGGATTATCGACTTTCTTGGTGACTGCCAATTGTCAAAGAGCTCGAGAAGCTTGAACCCGATTAAGAGTGAAACTCTAGGGCACTCAACCTCGAGCTCTTTAACCCTTGCACCACCAAGAAAGTCTGATGTTCGACCTACTAGGAAAAAACGATTATCAAACTTTCTTGGTGACTGCAAGTGTTAAAGAGCTCGGTCGCTTGAACCCCCCCCCCCCCCCCCTCCCCCACTCGGACTCAGAGACGACTCCGGATACAGTCGGGCCGAAATTGTGGTTTCGGATACAGGCTCCCCACAAAAATTGAGCATAATTGGCTTCTATTACATCATTCTAAGCATACAAAAACATTCAAGAAAACAAAACAATCAAGAAAATTTGGCATACCTATCAGTACGATCTCTAAGTCTCCTAAGAAACTTTTCATTATCATCTTCAACAACTTTAAGAATACTTTCCATCAAATTCTTCTTTTCATTAGGACCGAGATCAGTAACATCAACCTCGTTCATCAAAACTCTTCCATTACTAACCATTTGTTTAAGCATAGCTTTCTTCAAACGATCATAAGTAGGCAACCTCTCAATTGCAGCCCACTTAAGCTCTTCTTCATCATCAACCATTTCTCTCCTCGTACTATTCCGAACAAAAACATCAGATTGTCCGTGCCAAACATCCCTTATACTATGTGATCTCCAGCTTCCTCTGCTGTTTGACATCCTTGACATATCATCACCAGTAAACGCAGCCATATTGCTGTAATATGTTTGTGGGGTTGACTCAAGTTGAAGTCCTGTTCATGTATGAACAAAGAGAAAAAAAGAAACCTTCTTTGTGTTTGAAAAAATGACTGAATGAATGAAATGAACTTCTGGGATGCTGAATACAGGGGAATATTATATCTTGTAGTGATCTTTGAAGCAGCCCTTAGACGAAAGAGCTGAGAAAAAGTGGACTTTGAGTTAATGGAATGATGATGGAGGACTATATATATAGATAGATACAGAGATATATGTATTGGGATGGGGGTGTGGAGTGGGGGTGGGGTGGGGTTGGGGGTGTATATGTTAGTGACAGTTAAAGGTAAGCAAACTTTATTTTTTTATTTTTTTTTATTTTTTGTTGTTGTTGTTGTTGTTGTTGTTGAATATAATGGGTCAAAGAGGGCGTACGCGCCATTGGGTTCTCACGGTTGAATATGGTGGGGAATAAATTGTGGTGCCAATTCCATTGTGGATCAATTAATAACTAGTAATGGGAGAAAATGGGAAAAAAAAAATATAATGCTACTGACACAACGGTAGAATTACCAGTGCATCATATTTTTAAAAAAATCAATTTTAAGTTTAACTTTGACTCTGAAAAAATCGAATTTCAGTGTTGTGTCGTGAAAATAGGTTTGATCTAATGTCACTAACAATGTTTTTTTTAAATCCTTTTTTAGAATATGTTTCGTTATATGATGTAGTAACTACGTGCCGAAATATGCTTTTACTTCATTCACAAAAATGAAGAGATTTATGGTCTGTCAGTCTGGACGAAATGCATTAATTAAAAAATAAGTGATAGATAAAATAATTCAATTGCTTTGTTTTACACGTGGAATAATGTAATTAATTAAATAGTGGTGAGAAATGGATGATAAGGTGAGGTTGAATGAGGTGGCTTAAGGAGTATGGTGAGGTAAAGCTAGGGTGTTATGGCACACCCAGCAGAGTCCCTAAATTTTATTTCTAAAATAATATAAAATAATACATATCTTTATTTTACAACATCTCAATTCAAAAACCTCTACAACAACATTCATATCCTTATCCCTATAACATTTCAAATAATATTAAATAATACATATTCTACCTCACAACCCTATTTATACACATTAAATATTTATTATTTCACTCCAGCAACATCCCTACCCCTATCCCTATAATTTTTAACAATTAAATATGTTTAGGGCAGTGAATAGTGCATCCCCATAAGTAGGGATGCACTGTTCATATCCCTAAAAATAAATAGGGATAGGGCATCTGCTGTAGGAGCTATTTGAGGCAAAAACTCTATTTTTTATTTTCATTTTAGGGATAGGGCACCGTATAGGGCTTCTGTTGGGAGTGCCCTTAGGGTGGAGTGGGTAGTGCTGTTAACGAGCCGAGCCGAGCCGAGTAGCCGATGTTCAAGCTCGAGCTCGTTTGTAATCGGGTAGGCTCGGCTCGGCTCGTTAACACAAACGAGCCTAAAAAACTGTTCGAACTCGGCTCGATAAGTATTAAAAATGTTCGAGCTCGAGCTTGAGCTCGAGATCAAGCTCGCGAACAGGCTCGAACTCGAGCTCGGCTCGTTCAATAGTATTTTTTTCAAGGGAATGATTTGTTTATTATATCCAATATCCATTATTCAACCCAAAATACTCGTTTAATCAAACATCCACAAAATATTTGTTATTTGTTAAATTATTTATGTGTATATATTCCCTCAAAAAAATTATTATGTGTATATATGATTTATACTTATTATTTATATTATATATTATATAAATTCGCGAACACTAACAAGCGTTCACGAGCAGACTCGTGTTCGCTCGTTTAGTAAACAAGCAGGAGAATCTGATCGAGCTCGGCTCGATAGCATAAATGAACGAGCTTAAACGAGCCAAATTCGAGCTTTATTCGTGAATGCTCGGTTTATTTAACGGCTTCAGGAGAGTAGGATAGGAAGGGTTAAAAGTAAAGTAAGGATGGGGTATGGGTAGTGTAAAGGCAACAGTGAGGCAGGGTTAGGTGATAATAAGGTGGGCGTGAGGGAGTGGGGTGAGGGTGAGGGAAAGATGGTAGAGTTGTATAGGGTGAGTGAAGCGAGGTAAGGTGGGGTAAGAGTGAGGTAAGGTGGAGGTGTATAGCACGGTGATGGTTTATGGTGGTGTTGGGTAAGGATTCATGAAAGGTAAGGTGGGAGGAGGATAGGGTCTGAACACATTTTAGGGTGTAGTTGGATGTGTGCGGTTTAAAGGATATAGTGTGGGGTGGTGGGGTGACACTGCATAATATGGTAAGGGTAGGGTGAGCATATATGTGGTTAGGGTGGGATAAGACGGTTTATGTTTTTGTAATTTTCATTCCATGATTATTACAATGAAAAATAAAGTTTTTTTTGTCCATTTCGCCGGATTGAAATGTCACTTCATTCCATATGAATGGAATGGAATGAAACACATTTGTTTATCAAGAAACAGGTTATATATATATATATATATATATATATATATATATATATATATATATATATATATATATTGTTTATCAAGAAACAGGTTATATATATATATATATATATATATTATTTATTATCATCATAATTTTTTTTGTTAAATCTGTTTACTTATGACAACAATGTAACTAAGCTTGAGTAAGTCAATGACACTGTTAGTTAAATATCAAACGCTAAGAAAAAGTCAAATTTTGACAACATGGCAAGCTAGGAAAAAGTCAAATCTTCATATGGGGATAATTTTCATCTACCAAATATTTACTCAGAATATCCTTTAAAAATATATAATAAAACACTCTCAAGAAAATGATTTTTTTTTAACAAAATTCATAAAAATAAAAATAAAAAAAATAAAAAAACCTGGTGAATGGAGTCAACAACAATATTTCAAAGAAAAAAAAAATGAAATCAGGAAAAGTCAATAAAAAAATCATGGATCGGCTTAAAATATGAATTTGAAACATTCTAATGAAAGTGGCCGTTCAACTATCAATAGTCATCATTTTGACTAGGAATGCAATACTCTATATCATAGTACTATTAGTTAATACAACAAAGTTGAGGGAAATACTTACGGGATAGTGTATTTTGAGGTGAAATAACGGATGAAACGATCAGAAATCATATAAACTGTGTGGTTTATAGAGCTTCATACTGTCTCTCTGCACGTGTGAAGACACCATGCAAGTGTTTTCCCAAAGTTGATACATATCCAACCAATGAAGGGACACTGGACACGAGTTCTAACCAAGATCCGATAATTATTTTTGTATTAAAACGCTGTAGTTTATTATTAATAAAATTTATAAATATTATTTTCGTATTATTCAAATCTTTAATTTTGTTCTGAAATCCGAGTGGATCAAATTTCTGAATCTACCACCCTATACATACAATTTAATATACACTTGATACATAAATTGACTACATATAAATAATAATAACTCAACAAGACAATAACATTCATCTAGTAATTAATGTGATAAATACACTTTTAATCCATTATTATTCTTATTTTTTTTTCAAAACTTGCTTATATATTTCATCGATATTTTTGGTTCTCTAACTATACTTTTTGTTACACTTTTATGACACTAAACAAAAGCATAATGTCTCACTTTTAACTTTATTACATGTGTCACGTATCTCGTAACCATTAGTTGAAAAATAATTAAAATGTAATGCTTCTAGTCTCTTATATTTGTTAAAATTGAAATAGACATATTTCTCAACAAAAAAAAAAAAAAAAAAAAAGAGTTATTACATCATTTTCAATTTGACAAGATGATAAAGTTTCATAAATAGATACTACGACTTAAATCATGAATCTAGAAGAATGGTCAATAATAAAACAGGAAGATAAAAAAAGGACTCTTTGGCGCATAGTATAGTTGATAATATCTATTAGTTTATCAATCATTTTCTTTGATCATTTCTTGCTGACGTGATAAAAAAAAAGTTATTATCCGGACTTTATAAATAACACCTGCAACTCTACCAAGTGGTTTCTTTGATCATTTTCTTTGATCATTTCTTTGATCATTTTCTTTGATCATTTCTTGCTGACATGAATCTTCTTACCAAGTTTTCAAAAGAAATAATTTAAAAATAATCCATAATATAACAATCCACTTGAGAAAACATCATAAATGCCCAAAACATGATCCTACACCTAGTGTATCTAATTACTTAACATACTGATTACGTTCAAATTTACATGTATCTAGTAATATTACATAAACAAACAGTGCTTACACAGATTGCGGAGCGGAATTTATGCATGATGTCGGTTTTTGATGCATCCATAGCCGGAACAAAGTTTTAACCGAGTATTATTCAAGCGTACAACACCACGTGAAACCCCACTAGAAAGCCATAAAATGCAACATGAGAGGTACACTCTATGATACCCGGATGGTACATCACGTTTTTTTATCTAAGTATATAACCACGAATAACCGTCTTCACATAACAAATAATAGCACATAAGTCATGTTCATTGTTAATTCTTTTTAACCGCTTTTATGTTAGCACATAAAAGGTCAACACCAAGGTACCTCCAAAACCTAATCTTCATCCACTAAACGAAAGCATATAAAACAAATTACAGAAATTTCTAGAAAATACAGAATACTTGAAAATATTTCGTAGAATACGGAATAAGCCCAAAACAGAACCAAAACTTTTTCTGGATATTGTTTGGCTCGCTGCGACGGGCTTGGGCAGATTTGTTTCCTCACCAGCCGTTCCCAACTATTTATCTTATTTGATTTATCATCTTTTGAGCATTTTGAACTCGATATAAAAAATAGAACTTGAAAACCATAGCAATTAAACCTAGATTGCAAAAGCCAAAAAAATCAAATTTTATATTATAAGAACTAAGGAGAATGTTCGTATATTATGAATAAATGGAGAAATATTCGGCCTGAATAATTCCAGATATGGATTGTAAGGACTAATTTTCGACCAAAAAAAGAACGAATATTCGGGAACAAGTGAAGTCAATACGTGAAACATGAGTATTTTTAATTAATTGATTCGTTTGGACGCGGATAATTCGTGAACAATTCACAAATTTACTAACTATATTACATCCGTATTCCACAAGAAAAACAAAATAATGTGATATATATCAATTATTATAACTTTTTACGACGGTTGTATTATAAATATGTCCATTATGTTTAATGTCTTGTGAAACATGAGATGGTGACCTTTTTTCCCTAGTACAATTGCCTTTTCAAACATGAAATTCCATTTGGGATATTTTTCATTGCATCTTTATAGTTGAGATGTGTACAATAAGACATACATTCAACACTCTCAAACCAATAATAGAGATATTTTTGTAATCAAATATCTCATTTTAAAAAAAACAATATGATAGCTAAAAAAGAGAAAGTCAAGAATCAAGTCAATAACAATATTGTTATTGAAATTAAAAGTCAAGGACATGGACTTGGCATTTGTTAGATCATTATTGAAGCATTCTAATTAGACTTGGTATTACTAAGAAAATTCAACAAATGCAATAGCTATTACTTAATTAAAAGCTCTATCATTCGTCCTCTCTGTATTATTATTATTATATATAATAAAACATGAACCAGAAAAAATCTTTAGATGGACTCCACACGAGATTGGATTCTCTCACGTATGCTGACGATGATCAAGTGGTGTTCACCTTTGTCCTATGTGTTGAAAAATGAAATCAAGTGGATATGAGGGTATTCAATCTCGACTCCACACTATGTAAACATTTTCCCGTATAAACAAGAGCCGGGTGGGAACGTTGTAATTGAAGAAATTTATCCAAATTAAAAAATAAAAAATTGTATTTGAATTTGTCAATTTTCATTGAAATTTTGATTTAATTCGAAAAAAACAAGAGTTCTATATAAATGCATCATATCAATGATATCATGAGGCAAAACATTTTTTTAGGGGAATTAACTAAAAATAATAATAAAGATACAAAATAAAATAAATTAATAAAAAATGCTTTTTTTTAAGGAGAATTAGGAATAAGGACTTGGAATATTTTTTAGTAACATGGCAGCCCAATGTTTTCTATAGGGAGAATGACAACTCACATAATATTTATAGTCTGAAAGACAAAACACAATAAAAAAAATTAAAAAAAATCGACGCAGTACCTGGATGCTGATCCAGTTTTTTTTTTTTTTTTTTTTTTCTCTCTGATTTTCAAACGATTATATCTTTTGATTTAAATGTCCAAACGCGATGAAACTTTCACTGAATTTTTTTTTATTTTTTAATGCTCTTTGTATTGAGACTTGGTTCGATATAATTACATCGTTTTTCATGAGATTCACTTGTCGAAATTCACTCGGTGAATCTTCCCAAATGAATCCCGAAAATCAGTGAATATCGATAGTGAATTTCGAACAATAGTGATTTTCGACAACGGATTCTCGGAAATCACGTCGGAATATGTTGAATGTGGTCTCAAAATAAAGAGAATGAAAAAAAATGGTGAAAGAATTTTTAAATTTGGAGTTCTAAATTGAGAGATATGAGTTTAAAAATATGGATGAGAGAGAAAGTGTATTGGTTTTTTTTTTTTTGTTGCAAAATATGCTGCCAGAAATTAAAAATAAATAAATAAAATAGTCTTGTTCGCAAAAATTTCAAAACATGTCATTTTCCCTAATTGATGAAATATTGATGTCATTTTACTTCATTCCCCCCCCTTTTTTTTTATGACATAGACAACTGAACGGAGTATTATATTCAAGAATCTGAAGACCGCCATAAAAAATTTGTTAAATTTTTGCTGACATGTAACTTATAAAGACACCTGAAAATGAGGAACAAGATGCAAGATTGAATTATAAATAAGTTGATGAAAAGGATCTGTTATAAAAATACATATAATAAAGAAAAATACTTCATGCGTTCCTATTTAACTATTATAGTTGTCGAAAATAAAAATTTATTTTTATCCGTCGTAGTTACATTTCCAAAACACTATTTATTGTATTTCTATACCTCTTCGTACCCTTATTCATTAAGGGGTGAGAGATTGAAAATCATTACATTAATTATATATTCAAGATATGTTATTGTTATTTTGATGTTAATTCAAAACATTAACTACTCTCTTTAATATGTGTGTTTGTAACAATAACTTGCGACAGCTTAAATAAAGAAAGTAGGGAATAATGATAAGAGAAAATATATGCAATTGGTAATGATTAGTAATATATTATTATCGTAAATGAGATTTACAAATATTTGTCCAAAGCCATCACTCATTGATAAAAGAATGAGTTCTTATAATAACAGTCTTAAGTTAATTTCTTATCTTTCAGTTAAGTTATCTCAGCAATAACAACTGTACAAACAGTTCTTTTTTCTTTTGGATATTTGACCATTGAAGTATATGTATTGAGTGATTTACATATATTTCATAATATTCAATATCATAAGATAAACTATACATTAGATATTGAATATTTCCATATCTCAGCAAGATAATAAAAAGAAAAATATACATTAGATATTGAATATTTCCATATCTTAAGATAATATCTGTAAGATAATAAAAATATTCAATATCTGTCAGATAATAAAAAGAAAAATATATGTACTTATGATATGGAAATATTCAATATCATAAGATAATAAAAAGAAAAATAGTTTTATGATAACAAGATAAACTTTTTTCTTTTGGATATTCGACCATTGAAGTACATTTCCGAAATTTAACGATCGTATCTTATAATCTGGATGTCATGCTCTCTCGGAATAACAAATTTATTCCCACTTTGCAAATATTCACGAGAGCTAGACATTCCTTATAAGAAGGCCATTTCGGATATTCAATCCTAATCATAGGATACGCAATTCCCGGACGAACTAACATGTATACTCCGCATGTTTCAGTATCATACCCAATCACTACCGCACGATCGCCCAGTGGCTAGGAGAAACCTCAATAGTGTCAAAGCATGACAATCCACACCGTGATGCCATGAAGACTCTGGTCCAAAGGATAATTACACAACCGTCACATATTGTGACACTTGATGTAAGTGGGTCGATCCCAATGTACGCATTCTCTAATACACGTCCACGTACGGTCCAAGTGTCTCTACACTTTGGATTTTGGTTCTATAAAAGCCATTAATGTCATAGGCGAGATCTATCACCGCCCTAAAGACGAAGACATCTAATACGTGCTAGCATGTTCATACTATCAATGCCCTGTTTAATAGTGCATCAGCCTAGAGACGTTTAAGTATCAAACTTATTAAAGTGATTAGAAATTTTATTGCCAATTCCTCCTTATACGAAGAGATTTCCGGCCTTGGTAATGTTCATTTTTTTTTGGATCTCCTTGCGCAACTGCAGCATCATAGGTGGGAGGGGCTGGAGGGCCAGCCTCCATTTATGTGTAACTTCTCCAATGCTAAATGATTGGGTTGTAAGCGTGACGTGAATTAAAGAACTGATTTTAGATCCAATTTGAGGTTGCGTAATTGCGTTCAAGGAAGAGGACGAGAGAAATCTAGTGAGAGAAATTCTCAGTCCGTCGATTGGGTAAATCTCTAAACCTTATTGTTGATTAGATTAATTAATTATGTGTTTCAAATCGTGGTAAAATCAAAACGAATTTCAAGTCGTAGTTTCCGATATGCACGATCGAGTGTCTCGAACGGTGTTGTGAATTAGATTTGATCTCAACGAATCAAAAAAACAGAAAAACCTATGATGCATCCTTGGTTACTTAGGATGCGGCCTGACCCGGAAAATTTCCGAATCGACTTTTCCTGCGTTTTGGATCTTGATTCACGTATTGTATATCCAACAAATAAAAGACAAAATATAAATTGGCAACATCACTTTGCATTCCAAGAAGTTCATACGTCAACATCATCGCACTAATCAGCATGTACCTGCCAATATTCCTGGGGAGGTGAGAGTACATAACAAAGGGGTAAGTACAGTTGTACCTTAGTAAGGGGCAGAAGAATCGGGTTAAAGTAAAACATGTATGTATCTACATTCACTGCCATTTATGTTATTAAGCGCGCACTCCCCTCTACTAGCCCATCAAGTAAAACCTCGATCATATTAGGAATTTGTTACATTATGATTTAATGACACTTTGCTTGATGATGGTATGCACAAAGACATGTTCAATACATCCTATGACACATACCGTTCTTTGTGGACTATTCCATACTACAAAGCTAAAAATGTGTCTCGCTGAGGATCACAATGTTTTACTCCCTCCGTCCCAAATTGTTTAAGACTTATTCATTTTATGGATGTCTCAAAATAAGTCTCATAACTAATATTTAAATTAAAAAGTTCTTATTAAATTCCTAAAATGCCCACATAACCACACTTATTAAGAAGATTAATGACAATAAAAGAATGATATAATTGTAAAGTAGTCATGTTTTTAATGACTAGACAAACTAATAAATGACGTCCCCTTAAATCAATGTCTCAAACTAATTAGGACGGTGGGAGTATCTTTTAGACACATCAATTCTTGTTATTACGAAGTTAACTAACCATCCATATTAATTCAAATAAAACGATTTTTAAGGACACTTAATTATAGATCATTCTACATTATCCACTTATCACATAGCACATGTAACGAAGACTACTAAATCAAACGTCCCGCAAGGTTTAGAGACACATCTTCCGGTACTCACATGTTTCTTCCCCGTAGAAGGTCTCAGTCACGGTGATGTGACGAGGCTACCATAAGCTGAGCTTTATGCTTTGCCACATTACATATAATGTCCCAAAGGACATACACATCACATAAGGGCTTAACGCACATGTAAAAATCATAATTATGTAAATTCATGCGCAGATGCGTGCTTTGCCATCTCAGGCGCACGCATGACCCTTCAGGTCCGTGGCCCAAAGCTCCAGGCGCACATCTGGATTTTCAAGACCATTTTGTTTCTCAAAATTTCCTTTATGGCTCATGCATGAACCCCTCAGGCGCACGTCTCGAATTTTAGGAGCATTCCGTTCACAATTCACACTTTAGGCACACGCCTGAACCGAATTTCTGCAAAATCTGCATATTCAACCTGTACAAAACTGTTGTACTAATTATCCCAAAATCCACACAAAAACCGTTCCAAACACATACCCAAACATGCAATTATAATTTATACTGCTAACATCATAAACCAAATAACAAAATACGATTTAACAAGAAAATAACCCGATTACGAACACCCCTTGATTTTTGCAACTTGATTCCAACTCGAACTCCTAAACTTCGACTTTCGGATCAAACAATTTATGGAATCCTACAACAAAATCACATCTACGATTACTATGACTTGATGTTGTCTCGCGGTGGCTTGAATTATCTGAAGTTTCAACAATTCAATTAGAGCTGATTCGGTTCCAACTCCTCCCAACATTTTTTATTTTCATAGGGAAAACCGACGGTTGAGGGGTGTGGTTTTCAGACATCGGATTAACTTCCAATTAATTAAAGAAATTAACCCCTTAATTATTAATAAAAGCTTAATTAGGATAATTTAAATCCTTCAAATTACATTTTTACCCTTATGTAGAAATTAGGGATTCTTTCTTGAGGGGAAGGAGAATCGGGATTCTGCCCTTCTAGAAAACAAAAGGCTAACTATTCAAAAGCTCCTGTTCTGCTGTTTGAAAAAAAAACTAAACTCTGAAGTATCTACGAAGATACTTCAACTTTTCCGATTCTGCTGTTTATTAGCGACTTGAATTTTTCTGTTTGAACACAATTTATAGCTTAAGTATACAAATGTTTAGGGTAATTCTAAGAATGGATTGCGCAAATCACCATTATCTTTCGGTCAAGTTTGGGACTTGCCACTCATATTTAGATTTGATAATTTTGCCACCTATGTTTTGCAAAAATCAGACCTATCTTTTGGTCAAGTTTGAGACTTATCACTTCTTCCGATTTGACAATTTTGACACTTATGTTGTGTCATGTTTTGCAAGAATCACCATTTTTAACATAAATAGAAAATACGCGACCGAGCGCCACTCTCTTGCGAATCTAACAACACATCATTTAACACATCCTTGTTAATATTTATTTGGGGTAATGATGGAGAAAGACACCAACATTTCATCAATTAAAGGGAATGTCATATTTTTGAAATTTTCGCATAAATGACAAAACTATTTTTATTTTTTATTTTCCCGGCCCCATCCCCCCCCCCCCCCCCCCCCCCCCCCTAAAAAAAACCAACACACTTTCTCTATTTTCCATCTTTTTAAACACGTATATATTTCAATCTACAACTCCAAATTTGAAAACTCTTTCACCAATTTTTTAATTTTTTCATTCTCTTTAATTTGTGATCACATTCAACATATTCCGAGGTGGTTTCAGAAAATCAGCTGTCGAAATTCACTATTGTTCGAAATTCACTGTCGATATTCACTGATTTTCGGGATTCACTGGAGAGATTCACTTAGTGAATTTCAACAGTGAATTTTACGAAAAACAATGTAATTATATCGAATCAAGTCTCAAAACGAAGAGCATCAAAAAATAAAAAATTTAGTGCAATTTTCATTACGTTTGGTGATCTAGATCAAAAGATATGAGCGTTTGAAAATCGGGGAGAAAAAGAGAAAAAAAAAAAATAAAAAGTTCCCAACAGGCGCGCGTATTTTATTTTTAATTTTTAAATTTTTGGTTTTGTCCTACATGCTATAAAAAATATAAAAGTTGTCATTCTCCTATTAAAAAAATGTGTGGCTGTCTTATTACTCAAAAATATTCCAAAAGCTGACCTTATCCCTAATTCTCCTTATTTATTACTCCCTCTCGTCCCGTATTATAAGTCCTTTTGGACTTTTCACACAAATTAAGAAAAATCATAATTGAGTTACTTTTTAATATTTCATGGTAAAATAGTGTATTGGTTTTTGGGATGGACTTATAATATTGCATTGTTTAGTGTGAAAGTGAAAAAACAATGCATTAATCATGTATTGAAATGTGGGAAAGACTTGTATTTTGGACACCACAAAAATGTTAAAAAGACTATATTACGGGACGGGGGGAGTATATATTTTAAACTCATTCCCGACAAAAAACATTTTTTTAATTTTTATTTCTCAATTTTATACAATGCGTTTTCACTATTTATTTCATTTTCCCAAATTGCATTTCATTCCCAACTCGTCGTCATTCTCAAACCGTGAGGAACAAAAACCTTATCTTCTAAGAGAGATGAAGGCTATTGAAAAAAACGTGGATAAAAACTGTGTAGTCGACAAATCTAGGTTTTATTAATTGAAGAGAGGAGGATTTAATGGAATTAAAAAGCATCAAAGTTAATTATAAAAATAAAATATATATATATATAAAAATGTTGTGATAGATTGAAAGCGCGTTAGATTTGCGGGAGAGTGAGACTGGGTTGCGTATTTTCTTTCAAGTTAATGAGAAATTTGAAAATGGGTGATTTTTGCAAAATATAATACAATTACATAGGTGGCAAAATTGTCAAATCTAAAAGTCTTAAACTTGATCGAAAGATGATGGTGATTTGCGCTATTCACTCTAATTCTAAAGGTTTGTTTGAACATTTGTGATTGTGCTGTTTTTTGGCTAAGAGCTGGTTGAACATTTTTCTGATTTTTCTGTTTTTTTTTTAGCAAATAGCAACTTGAACACAATTTGTAGCATGTCTAATTCTAACTATTTGATTTTGTGTTCTAAATATTTGATTTTGTGTCCAGGTTAAAATGTCGTTGATTCAAATGATACTTTGGTTCCTGACATACTACCCATTTTATTGTCTATTTAGATTCGCCAATTGTTTACTAAATTGGTAAGTTGGTAATACTCTGTACATTTTGACTACAATAACATTTTAATTACATTGTAGAGTATTTTGATTACAATAACATTATTTGATTACATTGTAGAGTATTTCGATTACATTTTGGATTCACACCTGTATTTTTGTGTGGTTACAGGACTAGGGTGTATGTCCAGGTTACCACCTCAATCGTGACCGTTGCTGCGTTCCCGACAATCCTTTCAATTGATGTTTTATCGGGGAAATTTCGCAATGCGAACCATTTGTTGAGCTATGCCGTCCATGCTTTTAATTGGATAGTAATCCTTAGCTTTATTAAAGGGCTAGATGGTTGGGCTTGGGTACTTAAAATGGCCATGCTAGACTGCAACCAAATGAGAATTGGTTGGGGTGAAGTTGTGAAACATACTAGCATCCATATTGTGGTACCGGTGTTATACGACGATTGATGTTTACTTGATGTTGTCATGTCGTATAGGCCTTCATCGGTCAGTGCATGCCGTCACGTCAATCATCAGCGTCTTCGGGACATTCGTAACAACTTGTCTTGTTATGATAGAGTATCTCAGGTTGCTAAAATGAATACGGTACGCATTTTGTTATATCCTTGAAACCCTTGATCAGAAGAAACCTGGCTTGCTCTTCCTTGTTTCTTCTTCTGAGTAAAAGGACCCTTAGATCTCCAGGTTGGCCTCTCATGAATCTTTTGTTTATTGAATATTAAAGAATTAATGGAGTGATATTCTTCTCAATATCCTTCCTCTAACTCTATAACTTGACCTGCCAGAAATGATAGTTAAGTATTTCTCAATATGCAATAATAGTTAACAAAATTTAGTATTTGCATTTCTTGTATTGCTGTTTTTTTTTCTAGATTTATTTGATATTTCAACTGAAAAGTTTGCAATTTTTTCTTCAGGTTGAGTCTCTCGGGATTGACGTGACTGATTTACTAGAGAAATTAGACGATGCGAGGCAACAGGAGACAAGACATATCTGGTTAACTATTATGACGCGCAGAGTCTATTTTTAGACTATAATTGCAAGTCATAATATCAATACCTGCCAATGGGAAATGATAGTTATTTATTAACTTGTTTAAATCACATCGTATGTATATAGCCTGCAATAAATTATTTTAAAATGCAACAATTTACAGGTGAGTTGTTTCCAAAAGAATGTAGAAGAAATCAAAAACATACTATATACAATATTTAGAACTCTTATTCAGTTCTAACACAAACATGAAAATAAACAAATTAATGATAAAATAACTTACAAATTATACGGGGTAAATCGTGTTTGATAAGAGATTTTTGACTCGTGTTTGATAAGAGATTTTTGGCCTCTTCCGTGAGGATGTCAAAATTCTCATCTTGGATCCATGAGTCTTGCTTAGTTTGTGAATAATGAATGAAATGCATGTATATATAATATATGAAAGGCAGATATCAATTTTGAAAAATAAAGGAACATAGGGACAAATGTAATTTTCTAACTTATGTAACGAGTAGCTAGTGTGTTTACCTTTCCTCTGTCCTTGAAACCATATGTCCTTGAAATACTTAGGATACTTCCTAGAAGGACAAAGGACAAAGGCACTGTGTCCTTTGTGTTAGGATACTTCCTAACACAAAGGATACTTCCTAGAAGGTTCTAAAGTTCCTCGAAAGTTTAACTTATGTTTTCAAAAACTAAAAAGGTTTGCTTATATATTATAGCCTTACAATTGAGATTTCGCGTGCACACATCCATAACATCACGATATTTTTCTTGTGACAACACTTACACACAAAAGAAACGGCTAATAAAAAGTGTTTTTAAGTTAGAGACTAATCATTACACAACACTCGATGCGTGATAAATATCATAACTTAAAACATAATAAATATAATAAGTAAGCTTACCCGTAAATCATTTGTGAATCGGGTCAAATTAGAACGGTGTACCGAACTGCGATCGGATTTTTTTTCCCTCCTCATTTCCTTCTCTTTATGTTCTTCTTTTCCGGCGCCATTCACACCTTCATTGGCCCTTTTGCGAAATTGAGTATAAGTTCAACATTTGACTCAGAAGTCGAATTTCAGTGTGGTGTCCTAAAAATAGATTCGTTGTAATACAATGACCAACTTGTTTTTGTTTAGCATGAGGAAAAACTTCTACAGTTATTTTTTTTATCTCAGGCAACATCATACAAAATCTGTTGTTTAGGCATTAGAGTAACATTGATTTTTATTTTTTTTTAAATAAATCCTTTTATCAATCAATAACAAAGCTGAATACGATTTTCAATGTATTGTCGTGGTAAAAATATCATGATGCTATTAAAAACACTTTTTATTAGTAGTTTTTTGTGTGTGTGTTTGTGTTGTCACGGTAAAAATACCGTGATGCTTGCGTGTGCATGCGTAATCTCAATCGTAAGGCAATATACTGCCTCCGTTTCAAATTATAACTCATCTAGGTGTTTTTTTTTACACAGATTAAAAAGGTGATTGAATGTCATAAATTTGATGGTTAATGTCTAACGTCCCTTGACTATCATTAATGCAATAGTCGTTAAGTAATGAAACGTTGTTGGATTGATAATAAATTAAAGGTAACATAGAGGAAAAAAATAGTAAGTGTTCAATTGGTAGTATAGAATAACTTATATTGTGTGACAAAACTAAAGATGTATAATGACTTATATTTTGAAACGGATGTAGTATATGCAAACTTTTTTTGTTTTTTGAAACATAAGCTAACTTTTAGGAAGCTTTACAACCTTCAAAGAAGTTTTTGAAGAAAATCAAAATACACAGACAAAAGACTCAGAAACTGATTTTATTGAATTGATGAATGAATCTAATGCTTGGCCCTCCTTATATAGGTGATAAATGATACATTTCAATTTTCAAATAAATAATTATCCTCATCATAAATTCAAGAACAACATCAATCTTTTATTTAAAACAACTTCTATCCAATCTAAAATATAACATCTCTATCTTTTTCAAACGGCATCGTTTATCTCTTCGAACTCCACGATTTTTTTTCTATTACCCTCCCTCAAACGTTGTCGGGGTTGGAGGCAACGTTTGCTAGTCGACGAAGAAGATTTGGCTTTTTTTGACACCCACTGTTACAGTTAATAATCCAATCGAGCTGATTCCAAGTAGCAAGCTGAATTTTTCTCTTAGTCATTTCGTCGAACACATAGACTTGGAGTTAGTTAAGTTTGTTAGGTTTGTTGTAACCACCTCAACCGACAATCGGGTGGTTGATTAGTGCCTAGAGTCTACATATAGTTCATTTACGGTAGCGGTAGGAATCAATTGTATTTTTACAAGTGAATCAATAAAATCAATTTTCCCGCTCTTTTTGTTCTTCAAATTTCCAGATGCTGTTCTTCATGTTCTTTTTGTCATTTTCTTAATTTTTCTGAGTTTCAATCTCAGTTTCAACATGGTATCAGAGCAATCTTCTTAGCTGCATAGTATCTTTTCTTGTTTACAGTGTGGAGCTGTAATCGTATTCGTTTTGTAGTGTGGAACTACAATCTTTATTCAGTTTCTTGTTGATTCTTGCATTTCTTCTTGCAATCGTCTGGAAAATGGCAGAAAACGCAGAAGGAGTTGTGAATCCTTATCATATTCATCATGGTGAGAATCCTTCGGCAGTAATTGTACAGCCTGTGTTGAAAGGGGCAGAGAATTACCACTGTTGGAAGAGAGCTATTTCCATGGTTTTGTCGATGAAGGGAAAACTGAAGTTTGTTGATGGTTCTTTACCAAAACCAGCAGAAAATCACAGAAATTATGAAATCTGGTGTCAATGCAACGACATGGTTTCAAATTGGTTGGTTAATTCAGTGGATACATCAATTCAGCAAAGCATTTTTTGGTTGACTACAGCTCGAGAAATTTGGGTTGATCTTGATCACAGGTTTGGAGTGGGTAATGCTTATCGTTTGTCCAATCTCCAGGAAGAAATCTACGCTACAAAGCAAGGTACAATGTCAGTTGTTCAATACTTCACAAAATTAAAAGGTCTGTGGGATCAACTGGTGATTTTGAGGCCTGTTCCACCCTGCACTTGTGATGCTTTACCAGTTTATAGAGAACAAAATGAAACTGACAGGGTTATTAGGTTTCTTAAAGGTCTTAATGATGTTTATAGCAATGTGAGATCCCAAGTCTTGATGGAAAAACCAATTCCAGATCTTGCTACTATGTTTAACATGGCACTTCAGCATGAAAGTCAGCTGAATTATGCAGATATAGGAGCAGATAAGACTGTCTTGAATGCTCAAGTTACAAGAACCAAACCAGATGGTCAAGATTCTGCAATTCTGTTTTCACAAAGTAATGGTTCATATGGTAGAGGTAATAACAAAGGCACTAGTAGAGGTTTTTCTGGCAATTACAAAAGACCACAGTGCACATATTGTGGCAAAGAGGGCCACACTATTGATAAGTGCTACAAAAAGTATGGCTTCCCCAATGGTTCAAAAGGCAGAGGCAGGGGTCAAATTCAAGCCAATAATGTCAACTTTGATCAAGGCTTTATCCCAGAATCAGAAAGTTCAGATATGGATTCATAACAGCAAGAGTCAGTACAAGCTGCTAACATGATTACTAAATCTCAGTATGAGCAGATCATGAGCATGTTGAGGCATGTACAGATTGCAGATCATTCTGAATCAACACAACCAATGGCCCTCACAACAAATGTTCATCCCACAACTACTTCATCAGGTACTATCTATGACTGGATAGTAGATTCAGGTGCTACTGATCATGTAATTTATTCCATATCCTTGATGACTAACCCTAAACCAGTCACTAATCTGAGTGTTACTTTACCTAATGGTGAACAAACACCTGTCACACACATAGGACAAGTAAAGATTAATAAGAATCTCATTTTAGAAAATGTTCTGTGTGTCCCAAAATTCAATTATAACTTGATGTCTGTTAGAAGATTAACCAATAATGACAAATACTCTATGTTTTTTGGAGCTAATGGTTGCATTGTGCAGGACAATGTCTTGAAGAAAATGATTGGTTCAACTAATTTGGTGAAAGGACTATACATTTTACAAGCTGATTCTACTGTTTCATCTGTTGTTTGTCAGTCTGCTGTGTTGCCTGATTCCTTGTTATGGCACTACAGGCTTGGTCATCCCTCTAGACAAAGATTACAAGTTTTACACAAGTCTATTCCTGCTATCCAATCTTGTTTAGATTCTGATTGTCATGTTTGTCCTTTAGCAAAACAGAAAAGGCATAGTTTTCCTCATAGCATTTCTGTTACAAATAATGTTTTTGATTTCCTGCATGTTGACATATGGGGTCCAAATACTTTCTGTACATACAATGGTGAATATTATATTTTGACTATTGTTGATGATCACTCTAGATTTCTTTGGGCACATTTAATGAAAGCAAAATCTGAAACAAGATCTTTATTGCAAACTTTTTGTAACACTGTTTTTACTCAGTTTAATAAACAAGTCAAAAGAATAAGATCTGATAATGGACTTGAATTCAAAATGAGTGATTATTATGCACAAAAGGGTATTATTCATGAAACATCATGTGTCCACACACCACAACAAAATGGTGTGGTGGAAAGAAAACATCAGCACTTGTTAAATGTAGCAAGAGCACTTAGGTTCCAATCTGGATTTCCAATGTCTTACTGGGGTTTGTGTGTTAAACATGCTGTCATGTTAATCAATATAACACCAACACCTTTGCTGCAAGAGCAAACACCATATTCTATACTGTATGATAAATAACCTAACTACACTGATTTAAAGGTGTTTGGTTGTTTGGCATATGCCACTACAATTGCACAGGGAAGAAACAAGTTTGACAGAAGAAGTAGACAGTGTGTCTATATATGCAATCCACCTCATACAAAAGGCTACACCTTGCTTGATCTAAAAACCAGGGAGTTTTTCACATCTAGGGATGTGATTTTTCATGAACACACTTTCCCATTTTTGACTAGAGATTATATTCCTAACAATGAATCTGTTTTACCTGTTCCCAAGTTTTTCAAATATACACTATGATATGTTGGATTCAAATAGTCTGGTTGAAGACTCAAATCACCATCCTGGAGATGAATCACATACAGATCAGTCTTTATATGCTGGAGATGCAGGTGATGCAGATTATGAAGCATCTCAGGCACTACATGTTCTCACTTCTAATCAAGGATTGAGAAGATCCACCAGAGAAAGAAAATTACCTGCTCATTTACAAGACTTTCACACAGTCATAGCAACAACTACCACACCTCATACTATTGACAAAGTTCTCTCTTATGATAATCTCTCAGAATCCCACAAAGTCTTTTCATGCAATTTATCAAATGATCAAGAACCTAAAACATATCTTGAAGTCAAGCACTACGAGATGAGAATTGGCAAAAAGCTATGCAAGAAGAGCTTGCAGCATTACACAAGACAAATACTTGGAGCATTGTTACTTTACCAAAAGATAAAAGACCCATAGGGTGCAAGTGGGTCTACAGGATCAAAAGAAAGGCAGATGGTACTATTGACAGATATAAAGCAAGACTTGTGGCAAAAGGATATACACAGACAGAAGGAATAGACTTTCTGGAAACTTTTTCTCCAGTGGCAAAGATGTCTACAATAAGATTGTTTCTAAGTTTGGCATCCTTAAACAAGTGGCACCTACATCAAATGGATGTTAATACAGCTTTTCTCCATGGTGACCTAGAAGAGGAAGTATACATGAGGCCTCCACCTGGCCTTCCCGTTACCAAAAAAATCAAGTGTGCAAGCTGATCAAATCTTTATATGGTTTGAGACAAGCTAGCAGGCAATGGAATGCCAAATTGACAGAAGCACTGACACAAGCAGGTTACATTCAATCCAAGTATGATCACTGCTTGTTTACCAAAGGACAGGGTTCCACCTTCATTGCTTTCTTAGTCTATGTTGATGACATAGTAGTTGCAAGTTCAAGTCTTTCAGAAATTCAACAACTTAAGGATCTTTTGCATAAAGCATTCACCATCAAAGATTTAGGTCAACTCAAGTATTTTCTAGGGTATGAAATTGCAAGATCAGATTCTAGAATACTTATGAATCAGAGGAAGTACTGTTTGGATCTTCTGTCAGAATTTGGCTATTTAGGAGCAAAGCCTTCAAACATTCCCATGGATCCTAAGATGAAACTGGAACCAAATGATTCTCCATTTCTGTCTGACAACAAATATTACAGAAGCCTAGTTGGTAAACTTTTGTACCTCAGCAACACCAGACCAGACATTGCCTTTCCTGTTCAGCAATTGAGTCAGTTCTTAGACAAACCTACAGAAAATCATCTAGCTGCTGCTCACAAATTACTAAGATTCCTCAAAGCAGCCCCAGGCCAAGGCATTTTTTTCCCATCTCATGGAAGTTCTACACTCAAAGCCTTCAGTGATTCAGATTGGGCAGGTTGCACTACAACTAGAAGATCAATCAGTGGCTACACAGTCTTCCTAGGCAACTCCTTGATTTCATGGAAAAGTAAGAAACAAACTACTGTCAGTAGAAGTAGTTCAGAGGCAGAATATAGAGCAATGGCTCTTACAGCATGTGAGATTCAGTGGCTTATCTATCTCCTATCAGATTTTCATATCAAACACATACAGCCTGTTCCTCTATTCTGTGACAACAAGAGTGCCACATACATTGTGGAAAATCCTGTTTTCAATGAAAGAACCAAACATATTGAGATTGATTGCCATTATGTAAGGGAAAAATATCAAGAAAAGGTCCTAATTCCAATGCCAGTAAGAAGTGAAGACAATCTGGCAGACATTCTAACCAAACCTGTTGAAAAAGCTGTTTTTACTAAATTATGGCCTAGATACCCTACCAAGAACATATTCCAGCCTACAAAATAATCCAATCGAGCTGATTCCAAGCTGTAGTTATCTACAACTTCAGCTTGAGGGGGGGTGTTACAGTTAATAATCCAATCGAGCTGATTCCAAGTAGCAAGCTGAATTTTTCTCTTAGTCATTTCGTCGAACACATAGACTTGGAGTTAGTTAAGTTTGTTAGGTTTGTTGTAACCACCTCAACTGACAATCAGGTGGTTGATTAGTGCCTAGGAGTCTATATATAGTTCATTTACAGTAGCAGTAGGAATCAATTGTATATTTACAAGTGAATCAATAAAATCAATTTTCCCGCTCTTTTTGTTCTTCAAATTTCCAGATGCTGTTCTTCATGTTCTTTTTGTCATTTTCTTAATTTTTCTGAGTTTCAATCTCAGTTTCAACACCCACGGCATTTGACTCTTGGCTCTTAGACTGTGGCTCTTTCTTTTATTGTCGAAAAAATCTTTGCAATTTACTACGGTGACTGCATACGTACTCTCTAATTTGCATGTGTTTGACGAAGAATATGTCTTTCTTGATTCGCATCCATGAGAAATGGATATAGAATGGATGCCAACGAAAAGTAGAGGCTATATGTGAGATATTGATTTATAAATAATAAGTAAATAAAATTCCGGACTGATAAATAATAAGTAAATAAAATTCCGGACTATTATATGCAACCAAAAGGAGTCTGACTCATAAAATTGCAATCGGCCAATTTTTAGTGAATCAGAAAATGTTTTTAGTGAATTGATGAATGAATCTAATTCTTGGCATTTATCTCCTTATATAGGTGATAAATGATACATTTTAATTTTCAAATAAATAATTATCCTAAAAAAATGTTTTATTCCAAAAAAAACAAAAATAGTTTATTGTCAAAAAAAACAATTTGAACATACAAATATGCAAAAATGACAGTGGAATATTTTTCCGGATAAAAAGAACATATTCTTATTCCCTTGTGATAGTGGAACATTAGATTAGGGGTCGAGTTCCACTGCAGCAAACAGTGGATTTGGGTTATGAATAGTGGATTTGTCATTATCACCCAATTTATATTTTCACTATCTTGATTCTCATCCCCCCACCCTCTTTTTTTTTTTTTTTTTTTTCTTTTGTCCTTTATAACCAATCCCCCAAACAAAAATAACTCCACTACCGCCTTCTAATTGTGCTTTTTTTGTTTAATTGTGCTTGAAGCGGGTTTAAACTCAAGTCCTTCCTCTCTGATACGAAAATCAAAATACATAGACGGAAGACTCAGAAACTATTTTTATTGAATTGATGAATGAATCTAATACTTGGCATTTATCTCTTTACATAGGTGATAAATGATACATTTTAATTTTCAAATAAATAATTATCCTATCATAAATTCAAGAACAACATCAATTTTTTATTTAAAACAACTTCTATCCAATCTAAAATATAACATTTCTATCTTTTTCAAACGGCATCGTTTATCTCTTCGAACCCCACGATTTATCTTCTATTAGTTTTTTGTTTTGAAAACGTAAATCAACCATACTCTTTTTATCTTCAAAGGAGGAAATCTCGGTAATGAGATTGAAGTAGAAGATTAAGACAGACTGATGGATCAAAGATGAGAATATATATTGACTTCTTTATGGAAGAGGCTGAAAATCTCTTCTCAAACACGATTTACTCCGTATAATTTGTAAGTTATTTTATCATTAGTTTATTTATTTTCATGTTTGTGTTCATTACAAATGAATAAGAGTTACAGCATTTCTAAAGTCACAGTAACTACATATTCTATATAGGATGTTCATATTGTATATAGGATGTTTTTGGTGAACATGCAAGGACGGAGCCATGATTTCAACTTCGAATGCGCTAATGGACAATTTTCAAATTATCGGGTGGACTGTATTAACATAAATTGAAGGATTAATTAAACTGGACTACGTAAATTTTTTAGTGTAATTTTTTTTCTCGTTCGGATGGGTTTAGCCCCCTCAATTCCTACATGGCTACGTCCCTGTGAGCATTTACGATTCCTTCCGGATTCTTTGGAAGATTCATCGGTACTTACCGTCTTCTTTATGGTTTCGCTTAATCTGGGTTTTACAGATATGCATACTGGATTGTTAGCTTAAGCATCGGTATTTGGTGTCTTGCATGTGTCACTGAAAAGTTGATCAAAACAGTATTGTAACACTGGCCGTGGAGCGAGCTGCAGGCATGGTCAAAAGATCCCTACAGCCTAACCAAACATCGTCTTGGGATATGTTTTACCGTTTAGGGTAAGCAAACAATTTGAAGCAGCAAATACTGGTCCATAATGTTTGTCATTTTCTATGTTGTTTAACTTTTACTGCTCTTGTAAATACAGGTCGCATGAATTCGAGGATCCAACTGAAAGAGAGGATATTGTGTCTGGTCGCAGAAATTCGAGGATCCAGCTGAACGAGAGGGCACTCTGGTAGCCAAGTTTAAAAAAATATTTGACTGCTGGGTTTCACAACCTCGAGGATGAGATGATACTTTGGTTCCTGGCATTACTATGAACCCGTACTACCCTGTTTTTTTATTTTTATTTTTTTTTGTCCTTTTACGTTCCGCAATTGTTTTTTAAATTGGTAAGTTGGAGGGCAAAACTAACCTTTCTCAAAACTCCAACTTTCTTGTACCAAAACGATCCTCTTGTCCTGCTGATTCCAAATCTTCAAACGATTCTGAAAACCGATACCAAACTTGTGAGAATTTTGGAATAATGCTCCTTGTCTTGCTTGTGTTCTTCTTTTCTTTTTCTCTGATGCTAATTTCGAACTCTGTTTCTCTTGAAACCACAAGTCTGGCAACTTCCAAGTAAGGGTAATTTCGAACTCTGTTTCTCTTGAAACCACAAGTCTGGCAACTTCCAAGTAAGGGGAGTAACTCCTGTTAATGGGAGGTTATTCTTTTTTTCCCAAATAAAACTTCCACACATAATTATAATTAATATCCTTTAAATTATAATTAGATCCATTAACTCCCATTAATTAGAAGTAAATCCTCTTTTAAATATATGTATTTCGAAATACATATACAAAATACTTAAATCCATATTTAAAATTAAACATAATATTCCGTTCTCGCAAAAAGAAACGTCTGCCCTTTCTTGAAAAGTCGGGATATTACAATATATGCCTGTAATTTTTTCCCAAGAACGCATGTTTTTTTAAAACAATAAAGGCGTGTTTTGGTAATTAATATGGTGATAATTGTGAATCAATTTTGGTATCGTGTAATTATAGAATGTTTGCGGTGTAATATATATATATATATATATATATATATATATATATATATATATATATATATATATATATATATATATACTAACTAGTGGAAATGCTCACGCCGTGCAAGGCACGGCGTGCCCGTTAAAGGTGTAAATGTAGAAGTAGAGGATATTTTTACATTCATAGAAATTATACAGTCATGGATTGTATTAATACAAACCCTTTTGGTTCAAAACATACATCAGTATAGTTACCATAAGTTACAAAAGATAGTTGAATACAATCATTGCAAGCATCTATAGTTATGTATATTACTACAACATCAAACTTTATCCATGATAAAAGATAATGGTGGTAATATACTAACTATATTTCCCCACTATAGCAAAGTTTGGGTTTTAAAAAGCATAGACTACAACCATGACTGCATTTTAATACATAAACATACACCAATTCTTAATCAATGGATAATTGAATATTTATTAATAAAATAATAAAGGAATTCCATTTTAAATAGGTATTACATGTACATCTATAGAGGTCTGGTCTTTAACAACATATCTATTGAATCATATACGTTTTATTTTTTACAACAATATTATACTCGAAATCATATATTTATTACGCTATGGTTTAGGATCATTATTCTACTCGAATGTAATAAATACGATTTGGAGTATACTTATTAGTACAAATTTAATAAATATGATTTCGAGTATAACAAGTAATAGTATGACTCATAAAAAAAAAAACAACGTATCACAATAGACACCAAAAACATATATATTCATGTAAAGCTTTGCATTTTACCTATATATATTGCTAGAGTTACTCTATTTAACAAAGTTAAAAAAAATCACGTGGGCCGAAATATTTTTCTATAGGTAGAATGCAAAGTATTACATTTTTTAACGGGATCCATAAACTAAGTGGAATGTAAAGTCTTACAAATTTTAACGGGATCCATAAACTCATTTAAGTAAATGTGGATCCACCAATATATAGATATCTACATCTTATATATATTGCTATAGGTATCTAAAGTTACTCTATTTAATAAATATGATTTCAAGTGTAACAAGTATATGACTCATAAAAAAAACAACAGTATCACAATAGACACCAAAAACATAAATATTCATGTAAAGCTTTGCATTTTACTTATATATATATTGCTAGAGTTACTCTACTTAACAAAGTAAAAAAAATCACATGGACCGAAGTATTTTTCTATAAGTAAAATGCAAAGTATTACATTTTTTAATGGGATCCGTAAACTAAGTAGAATGTAAAGTATTACATTTTTTAACGGGATCCATAAACTCATTTAAGTAAATGTAGATCCATCAATATATATGTATCTACATTTTATATATATATTGCTATAGGTATCTAAAGTTACTCTATTTAACAAAGTAAAAAAAAAATTTCACGTGGGACGAAATATTTTGTTATAGGTAGAATGCAAAGTATTACATTTTTTAACGGGATCCATAAACTAAGTAGAATGCAAAGTATCCACCAATATATATGTATCTATATTTATATATATTGCTAAAGTTATTCTATTGTTTTAAAAAAAAAAAACATGATTTCAAGTGTAACAAGTAAATGTAGATGTACATCCACCAATATATATGTACCTACATCTTATATATATATATATTGCTATAGGTATCTAAAGTTACTCTATTTAATAAATATGATTTCGAGTGTAACAATTAATAGTATGACTCATAAAAAAAACAACAGTATCACAATAGACACAAAAAACATATATATTCATGTAAAGCTTTGCATTTTACCTATATATGTTGGTAGAGTTACTCTACTTAACAAAGTAAAAAAAAAAATCACGTGGGCCGAAATATTTTTCTATAGGTAAAATGCAAAGTATTACATTTTTAACGGGATCGATAAACTAAGTAGAATGTAAAGTATTATATTTTTTAACGGGATCCATAAACTCATTTAAGTAAATGTAGATCCACCAATATATATGTATCTACATCTTATATATATATATATATATATATATATATATATATATATATATATATATATATATATATATATTATATATATTGCTATTGGTATCTAAAGTTACTCTATTTAACAAAGTAAAAAAAAAATCACGTGGGCCGAAATATTTTTCTATGGTAGAATGCAAAGTATTACATTTTTTAACTGGATCCATAAACTCATTTAAGTAAATGTACATCAACCAATATATATGTATCTATATTTATACATATTGTTAAAGTTATTCTATTGTGCTTTAAAAAAAAAAGAAAAAAAAAGCTAACAGCTGACACGTGTCAAGCTGACAGCTTGCCACGTGTCAGCAGGAGAACACCAACAATTGAAGGAACAGGAGACGTGGAGCTGTTTGGAGGCTTTGGGTCTCTTTTAATAAGACATACTAGTGATACTACTTGCCGTGCAAAGCACGGCATGCCCACTACAGAACGTGGATTCTTTAATAGATGGCTAAAAGCATTGGGTTAACGTAGAAGGAAACATGTAGGCAAGAACACCACATAATAGCACATAGATAGCTACATAGATTAACCAACCTGATGACTACCATATCTATGATATGGCATAGTTTACAGGAATACACAAAACATTACAAGCTTGTTGAGGGTTCGATAACAGAACAAACAAGGTTTTTCACTATGTAGGCCCGAAGTTGTGTATATTACTAAACCATTATGTACTATATGGTACAAGTACTAATGGCTATAATATACCAACTGGACTATTAAGCAAAACATGATACAAAACAACAACATTATTTATAGTCATAGATGGCAGAACTTGAATTAGGCATCCTTGTCTTGTTCCTTATTCTTGCTTTTCTTGACTGGACTTTCTCCAACAGGAACTACAGCACCATGTTCTTGACTTAGTGGAATTGGTACACTGTCCACAGCATCAGTAATTTTCTTGCCTGAATTGTCACCAAACAAGAAGGTCCTCTTTGTGGTGGAAGTTGTACATCAAGCACTTTTTTTGGCGGTAGATTCAAATTCAATTTCTTGAAGAATTTCTTTTGTTGTTGGGCTGAAAAGCTGCTTATCACTTGAGCCTTCTCCAACACTTGAATTACCACACTGAGAAACAACACCAGGCTCAGTGAATGTAGCAGCTGCAACCTGCCTTGCTTTAATGACTTCTTCTTGGGTGTAAAGCTTTATTATGGGATATTTCCTCACAGCATTGCCTCTGAATTCAGTGTCAAAGTACTTGACAAAGCAGAAAACTTGTTTCCTATGCAAGAGAGCTTCAATTTGTTGGGTCAACGGAGCACCCTGAAAGAAAAGGGAAAAAGTTGACATAAGAGAGTTTTTTTTTCCTTCTTTAAACACCAAAGTGAGGAGCAAACTACAGGCACATGCTGGGGAAATATAATTTGTACATAAGAAGGGAAAAAATTCTTGGAAAACAATAAGACTACAACAGAATGATTGAAATCAATTTGGTTCATGCAATAAGAAATTTCATGCACTACAGAAACTGTGTAACATGACAAATTGGTTCTAAACGTCAAAAATCTACTAATAAAGAGATCCCTAATGATATTGTATGATGTGTGAAAGGAGGTTTCTACATTCATTATTAGTTGAAGTAATTAGGGGAGCTGGAGCTGTTGTACTTGTACAAGCAAGTTGGTTTATCGGACCTGAAGCTATTGGGGTTCGAGTAGAACGCTTTTCCTTCCATTTTTTTTCTTGCCCTTTCAATGTTTGCATCACACAAAGGCATCATTCCAGGATTTGAACAGCCTAGTAGTGGTCTAATTCCTACATGAACAGGCAATTGTCGGCCTAAAGAAGTGTCAACATAGTTGTGCAAATGGTACGATGAGGTGGGAGATTCTAAAGTAATGCTTCTATTCAATGGAGCGATCACATCAAGGTTTGATTGTAAAGCATTTATGGGCTGGGCCTTAGTTCTATTAGACTTGGGAATACTGGATTGACGAGAATCAGCAAGACTACAAACATTTTGCCCGGTCAACTGACTGGACAGTGCTTTTTTATTAGCAAGCGTGCTTGAAAGTTTAAAGCATAAATTTTGTTTGCGTTTTTTAATCTTCCATCTAAGGATTGCATCATGCCTATATGCCTTAGAAGGGGATACATACTTTTCACCCAGCATGGACTGAAACAAAGACTCTACTTTACCCATGTAACAAGTATTTTATTCCTTATATAATATTTCCAAGTGGTGTAGCCTGATCTAGAAACAACTCTAGAACGAGAAGACAACGTAAAAACAAGAAACAAACAAGTAACACTCTTTAACAAATGAAGCAGGCTTATAGCGTAGCTACTAAGATAAAGGGTTAATACATCAATACATTACCTGTGAAGCAGCCATACTCAGCAGATTTCAGGTACAAAGTCCACTGTCCTAGCTTGCAGCACTCCTGTAGATGCAAACGAACCACAACAAAAGAAATCAGAAACAATACACAAAGGCATAGGTGGCAGCTTATAACCAAAGGATCATAAGGGTGGACAAATACTGTGAAACACAGGAAGAAACAGCTAAAAGCACACACTTTAATTTGATTTTGTTCAAAGAAACCAAGACCATGATATAACCACAAAAACCATGCTGTAACCACTAAAACCAGAACCACATAACAGCAAATAAAGCTACAACCACATAACAGCAAATAAAGCTACAACCACATAACAAAAGGCAATATCCAACCATATGAGCTACAGGCTATTAAGAAAAACACCACAACCATAAGAAGAAGAATGCAAGACTTGACCAAAAAATTGTAGCCTTTAAAAAAGGTAACAAAGCCCGGCAGAAACATGTATGTAACATTTAAAGAAGACTTTAGTACATGTATATGAACCTATAAAATCAGGATGCAACCTAAAGACTTAGAAAAGGCTCTAAAAACGCAGAACATGCTTTGCTCTGTAGTACAGATCCTGAATTAAGTAAATGTCAAGAACACAACACTAACTTAACATGTTAAACATGCAGAAGTTACAGATCATACTATATAGTTAAGTTTCATGCACCGTTTACAGCTGCTCTTCTTAACATCAAGTCATGAGCTTTAACAACATAGGAAACATACATGCAAAGCAGTAATAAATGACAAAAGGCAAGAATAATACCTTTAGATGATGAAAGAGTAAATAGCTTGTTCAAAGACGAAGTTATTGCTGTGGGTATTTCTTGGGCATATTGTCTGCAAAAAAACACCAATGGGTAGTTTTGTCGGTAGCTGTTTATAAAGCAAAGAGAATATAAAGAAGTGAAAGAGCTAAAGACAAATCAACAACCCAAAAACCAACTTTAAATAATTTATAGGACATGCATAGAATGACAAGCAGCTATTAAACATAAGCAGAAAACATAAATGCATGGAATAAATTTTCTAGGCATCAAGGAGAGGAAATGTTGAAAACCTGAAGATGCAGTGAATTTGTGAGGAGGTTGATACGTATAAGGGGTATTTATGGTGATTTCAGATCTGCAAATTTGTTAGAAAGACCATTAGACAATTTTACTCTTAACCAACAGATAACAAAGTGAATATTAGTAATGAAAGCTACCTATTTAGGTCTAACCCAGAGAAAATTGCTTTCTCTACTATTACACGGTAGGAACATAGCACCGAATTTGTTTTATCCAGTCAATCAGGTAGACCAATGGTTCTTGCTCCTCCTCTTCTGTCATTGACATCACCATGACCCCAAAAGTCTTGCCGGCAGCATTTTTGAAAAAGAAATTGCAGATCTTCTTTGATAGATTTTGAATGAGACTAAGAATGGACAGATACATCTGTATTGACAAGTAGAGAAACGAAAAACCAGAAATCAAAAGGGAAAACCGCCGGATAATAGCATGAAATTCCAATTTCCGGTGTGCAAAGCGGTCGCCCTACCGTTTCTTTTCCCTTTGAACGAGAGGCAGGAGGTTTCAGATGATTTTTTTTTTTTTTTTAACTCTGGACAAAAAAAGAAAACAATACATTATCACCCCCTAGCCCCAAGGTCCCATGTGACATGTGGCAGGTAAGAAAAAGCGTGGCAAGTTCTTGTAATTCTGGAATAACTATTATATATCTTAATAATAACTTATCTTATTACTAAGAGTAAGTTTAATATAATATTACTATATTATACTATAAGATCTTACTCTTATAATAAAACGGGAAAATGAAAAACGGAAAAAGCATTTTGAAATAATTGTACACTGTAAGGGGCATCTCTGTATTTGTATATGTCTACGAAACACCGACACTTTAATCGGGTCGACGTGCGTCTTGCCCAACGTAAGACACGACACAACACGTCCCGACACCGTGTCCAACAGATGTCGGATGATTAAATGATTATTATTTAAAACTTAAAAATCTGACACGCCTCAAAAACACTGTCGACACTCCACGACACTCGTGAACCTATTTTTTAAATTTATTTTTCTTTATTTAAGTTTTTCTCAATGAAACCGTTAATAGACACGATTTTCTTATCACATGTATATTTTTCTTGTTGATAAACAGTAATTTGTAGTCGTTGAAATTTTTTGAAGGTCAACAACATTTTTTTAGCATTATATAAAGGTCGAATATTTATTTTACATACTCATAGAGTTGATCTAACATGTCGGTGCCGTGGCATGTTTCTAAACTTTGCAATCAGTCATATCGTCGTGTCCGTATCGTGTCGTGCAACGTGTTTGTGGAACATAGATCTGTGTATTAAACCACTATTTCTTGGTCTTACCAATTAAAAAAAAAAAAAATTAAAAAAAAAAAAAAAAAAACCAACAGCTGTCGAGCAAACAACTGAGGAGCAAATTTTCACCAAAGAAGAAAACACTATCGTGGCCCATTTGTGGGGGCATTATTTTTTGCTCTTACTAAGAGTAAGATATATATATATATATATATATATATATATATATATATATATATATATATATATATATATATATATATATATATATATATATATATATATGTGCAATATATGAAAGAGACCCTTCAAATTGATATGCAAAATATATATTAGTGGAAGTCACATTGAGATGAATAGCGGCACGAATGATCTAATCTATCTATCTATTTATCTATATGTTTTAGAAGGCGTTTAAAATCAAGTTTTAGGGGCCTAAACCCGAAATCAACATGTTCTTTTGTGTATCTCCTTCGATAAAATCCATTCAATGGTAAGTGTAAATGCTAAAAAAAACTCTTCAAACGAAGAAGCCCGTGCTTCTTTTGTTGAAATAAGTATTAGAGATATAATTAGATTTAGATTATATATTTTGATATTATGCATTTATGGTGATATATTCTGCATTTATGGTTATATATTAAGCTCCCTCTAGAAGCCTTGCGAGGCTTATATATTGTAATGTTTTCTATTGAATAATAACAAGCCTTTCCTCATTTTCACTATTCTATCATGGTATCAGAGCTTTAGACTAACGTCTTTCGATCCTGAGCAAGATCTACGAAAAAGAATGCCCGGGTGGGGGTTTGTGACATCAATATGATCAAACCCTCACCCCCTCCCAATTTTATTTTATTTTATTTTTTCACGTTGCAAATTTTTTTTATAGTTAATATCCAGATTTTATTTTCCTTTTGAATAAAACCCTAGCCGCCACCGGATCATTGCCGGCATCAATGGCCACCCGTTCAGCTTCGCAGCACCGCCCTCTCAGGCCCAAGGAAACAGATCTCGAAGCCGGCTGTAATATTGAAACAGAGCCACCGTCATGGAAGCCGCTTGTGGTGGCGCCACTCATAGAAATTAAAGCGACCGCTTGTGGTGCCTATATAATTTGTTTGGCCTATTGCGGGAAAATGGGATACCTAATTTGCGGCACTATCACCGCATGGAAAAACAATTAGGAAATAATTAGATTCAACAGTACATATTGAATCAGAAGCGGACACTCTTTAAACAAATTAATGGAAGCACTTGGACCAACAAAATATCGGCAGCATCCCCCAACATGGGTGGTAAAGGTAAATAATGGGAGGTAAACGATTGGGGTAGGCTGAAATTTCTGGGACCGTATTTTAGAAAATCGCCCTCCACATTTTTTTTTTCGCACGGGTATATCCCACAAAATTTTAATTTTCTGCTAGGGTACGTCCCCCTCCCTCCTGTTCAAACAGGTTGATTTCTTTTCTGCAAGGGTATATCCCTCAAATTTTCTTTTCTGCACGGGTAAATCCCAAATTTTTTTTTATGCAAGGGTATATCCCTCCCTCCTGTTAACACAGGTTGACCATCGGTTCTTTTAGGGTATATCCTGAAATTGCGTCCCAGGATTTCTTCATCCACCCACTACTCATTCCTCCCGGTTACTGTTGAAGATGCATCCAACCGCCATCAACGCCTACAAGTTTCAAGCTTCGTGTCCGCCGCGCGCTCCCATGAGCTTGAGGGGGCTATTAGAGATATAATTAGATTTAGATTATATATTTTGATATTATGCATTTATGGTGATATATTCTGCATTTATGGTTATATATTAAGCTCCCTCTAGAAGCCATGCGAGGCTTATATATTGTAATGCTTTCTATTGAATAATAACAAGCCTTTCCTCATTTTCACTATTCTATCAATAAGAACAAACGATTTGATTCGGCATTTCTTAAGAATCGATTTGGCAAAATCTCCTATTTCGTATATCGGAAAAAGAAATGATTCCGCAGTTTCAGGATTACTATCGGTACCATACTCAGAGGCTGGTAGTCCAATCAATGGTCGTCTAGAACTTTGACGAATAAGCGCTAGGGGACTACTTACCATACGAAATTTTCGACTTTACCTACGTTCAAGGTTGCTCTATTGTTACGACAAAAACCATTGTACAACAAAAAGACTTCTGACATTTTTATTATAAGTTATTAGTTGGTATAGAATTAGACCGTAGCTTGCTGCTGAAAAACGTAGTAGGCTAGCACGGCTAGCAGAATTGTTGGTGAAAATTTCAAATTCTTAGACGCAACTTACCAAACTTCCTTAATCCCCCAAAGCTTTGCCCTCATTTATTCCAAACTTTATATTACAAATTAATCATCCACCTCAATTTTCGTTCTTTATTATGTCTCAGGTCCGTATCTAAGCTGGCATGTAAAAGGCAAAAGGTTAGATGGGAGAGACGTAAGCTTTGTTTGACTTACTTTTGGTGTATATTGTAATTAGTTTTTTTTTTTCCAGATCTCTGATCCACTGTTGAATTTTGAAGGCTTTTGTTTTGGGTGTGTTACATCTGCTATATCACTTGGAATTCAAATGATTAAATGAAAAAAAATATTGTGGAATCCCAATCCAAAAATGTTGCTACACTATATTTTTCAATACTCATCGCATCTTTATTAAACCTCAAAAATCAAAAGTGTAACTACACTACCAACTATTTTGGGAGTTAGAAAAAAAAAAAACACTAGCTATTCCAAGCTATCTTCAATTCCCTTGCTTTGGTGATCGCACGCTTAATGAATACATCTTTCGGAGGGCATTGAATCCCGGTTTGGTGACGCGCCTGGTTACGCCAGTACCAGGTTCTCATGATGATATCTCGAAATAGGAACTTCCATAAACTCGTATCATTTCCTCCCCACAAATCTTGTTTGAGGCACTAATCCACCCACATGCGTGCGCGGGAAGTACCAAAAAAATTGTCGATGGTGTCTTGGCACAATTATACTCTTCCAGATGACATGAATCCATCTGCAATCACGGAAAACATGCAGTAAAGTCTCTTTGTGGTTTTGACAAACCGAGCAGGTATCATCGTCCGTGACATGCAGGGAGGGCTATTGACTTGAAGCTGTAAGCACATTTTTTGTAATTATTTTTGCATTTCTTTTGATAATTTTTTGTTTGGTTTAGTGCCTTATTTGATTCTTTTTGAATGGAGTGATGTCACACGTGGTGATAGTGTTAGAACTTCTGCAGGAAAAATTGTCACCAGCAGCCTACAAATAATATGAGAAAAAAGTTGGTTGCATTTTCTCAAATATTCATCAAATATTGATTTGTGGATAAATCGTGTGATATGAAGTGCCGTATATCATTGTTTTTTTCACTTGCTATGCATGGGAGATATTGAAACGTATGACATTGTATTTATTTGATGTCGCAATTTTTAATGCATTTTAAATTTTCGGTGTATTCAAGTGTCATAGCTTTTGATTTTAAGATTTATTTGGTTTATGTTCGTAAGGAGAGTCTCTGTAACCTATTTGATGTGATTTTTTTTTAGAATATAGAATACAACCATTCTAAAAAAATTATATCAAATGATACTTTTTATCTCATTTTATTTTAATCTATTTTATGTAGTAGATGTGTATTATGTGAAAAAGAAAGGAAAATTTCTTATGCATTTCATTTGATACAATTTAACTATAACAACCGTACTATAAAATCTCTTTGCTTTCTTAATTTTATGTCACCCCGTGCCTGATACACGGGTTCTTAGGCTAGTAATATTTATGTTCATATTCTTTGGTATAAAAATCAAACCGATTTAATAAAAGAAAACGTAAAACATGATTTTGAAGGACTTCTAATTATAGATCATTCTACATTATCCATTTATCCCATAGCACATGTAACGAAGACTACTAAATCAAACGTCTCGGAAGGTTTAGAGACATGTCTTCCGGTTTCTCCCCGTAGAGGGTCTCAGTCACGGTCATGTGACGAGGCTACCATAAGCTGAGCTTTATAATTTTCCACATTACATATAATGTCCCCAATGGACATACACATCACATAAGGGCTAGCTTAATGCACACGTAAAAATCATATGTAAATTCATGCACATGTGCGCTTTGCCATCGCACGCATGACCCTTCAGGTCCGTGGCCCAAAGCTCCAGGCGCACATCTGGAGTTTTTTCAGGACCATTTTGTTTCTCAAAATTTCCTTTATGGCTCATGCCTGAACCCCCAGACGCACGTCTCAAATTTTAGGAGCATTCCGTCGACAATTCACACTTTAGGCGCACACCTAAACGGAATTTCTGCAAAATCTGCAGATTCAACCTGTACGAATTTGTTGTACTAATTATCCGAAAATCAAAACCAAAACTGTTCCTAACACATATCCAAACCTGCAATTATAATTTATCCTACTAACATCAACAAAATACGATTTAACAAGAAAATAACCCAATTACGAACACCCCTTACTTGATTTTTGTAACTTGATTCCAACTCGAACTCCTAATTTCAACTTTCGGATCAAACAATTTATGGAATCCTACAACAAAATCACATCTACGATTACTATGACTTGCTACCAACATCAAGTTACCAAAAATTTGACAAGGATTCACTTAGAATCTAAAGGGGTTTGCAAAACTTACAAAATGGATTGTGACGAAAACTATACAAAATGACCTCTTCGATTTGCTCGCGGTGGCGTTAATTATCGAATTTTCAATAGTTCGATTAGACAAGATGGTGAATTATCTGTTTTTTTCGGGTAATTACGACTTGAATTTTTCTCGTTTGAACACAATTTATAGCTTAAAAATACAAATGTTTAGGGTAATTAATTCTAAATGTTTGTTTGAACATTTCGATTCTGCTGTTTTTTTTGGCAAATAGCTAGTTGAACTCTTTTCTATTCTGCTGTTTTTTAGCAAATAGCAACTTAAACACAATTTGTAGCTTCTCAATGATAGTTCTCAATGATACTTTGGTTCCTGGCATTACTATGTACTTCGGTACTACCCATTTTATTGTCCATTTACGTTCGCCGATTGTTTACTAAATTGGTAAGTTGGTAATACTCGTACATTTTGACTACGATAACAATTTGATTACATTGTAGAGTATTTTGATTACATTTTGGATTCACACCTGTATTTTTGTGTGGTTAATTGTATGTCCAGGTTACCACTTTTATCGTGACCATTGCTGCGTTCCTGACAATCCTTTCAATTGATATTATATTGGAGAAATTTCGCAATGCGAACCATTTGCTGAGCAACTACACATGTCCTCCTCTTTAAACCATGTGTTTGAAGCCGTCTAAAGGCCATGCTAGACTGCAACCATTTGCACTTCGGTTTGGGTGAAGTTGGAAACATCCTAGCATCCATATTGTGGTGTGTTATACAACGATCGACGTTTACTTGATGGTGTCATGTCGTATGGGCCTTCATCGGTCAGTGCATGCCGTCATGTCGTTCACCAGTGTCTTATTTGGATAACAGGCACATGAAAAAAAAATGTAAAGTACTTCAACCCTGATGTTATATGGACGGGTGATTAATGTAGAATCAGTGCACAAGGTAAATTGCATTCCTCTCTTAAACTTTAGGAATTATGTTTTGAGTACTATGAGCACCGTCAGAGAAGATAAAAAAATGTTAGTAGTGTTCATACACGTGCACGTAAAAGATCGCGTGGACCATGTATATAACCATGGTTTTCACAGAAAAACACAACTTCCCTCCTTACAAGCATTTTATGGCTAAAGTGAATTGAAGGCATGATGTGTGTGGTAGAATGTTTCGCGATAGGATCATGGAGATATTTCCATGAATGCGGTTATAAAATCTTCGATCTAAGGTTGGATAAATCAAAACTTAAAAAAAAAAACCTAACTGTATGTACTTATTTATTTACTTGTTTAAATCACATCAGTATGTAAACATATTACAGTTACGGGGCATCAAAATTGAGTTTAGAAGTATATAGCATGCAATAAATGGTTTTAAAATGCAACAATTTACAGGTGAGTTGTTTCCAAATGAATACAGAAGGAATTGATGCATCAAAAACATACTATATACTCACCTCGAAAAAAAAAAAAAAAAAAAAAAAAAAACATACTATATACTCCCCTAAAAAAAAAATACTATATACAATATTTAGGACTCTTATTTAGTTCTAACGCACACAAACATGAAAATAAATAAACTAATGATAAAATAACTTACAAATTATACAGAGTAAATCGTGTTTGATAAGAGATTTTTGGCCTCTTCCACGAGGATGTCAATATTCTCATCTTTGATCAATGAGTCTTACTTAATCTTCTTCTTCAATCTCTTTATCGAGAGATCATCCTTTGAAGAGGACAGACTATGGATAATTGGAGAGAATTCAAAGACTCAGGAAAAAGGAGAGAGAAGACAGAGTGAGATGTGGTTGTGAATAGTGACTGAATGCATGTATATATAATGTATGAAAGGTAGAGATCAATTTTGAAAAATATAGGAAAATAGGGACCACAAATGTAATTTTCTAAATTATGTAATGATTAGCTAGTGTGTGTTTACCTTTACTCTCCATGTGTCTTTGAAGTAGTTACAAAAAGGCACTGTGTCCTTTGTGTACGTAAAAAAAAGTTATCGTGGAGAAGTAATTTTAAAGGTATACCAAGTGGAGGGGTGTGATTAATTCTCACACACTCTCTCACACATAGTAGAGGTGTGTAGGTGTGACATAAACTAATCATACACCTCCACTTGGTAAACCTCTAAAATCACTCCACCACCATATATAACTCTTATCTCGTGTACGTTAGGATACTTCCTAGAAGTTCCAAAGAGCTTCCTAGGAAGTTCAACTTATGTTTTCAAAAACAAAAAAGGTTTGCATATATATTGCCTTACAATTGAGATTTCGGGTGCACACATCCATAACATTATTAAATTTTTTCTATGACAACATATACACACAAATCAGCGTAAATAAGCCCTAAAACATTGTCGTTTCTTTTCTGCTATTATGGGTGCTGATTTGAGGGGGGAAATGTACAAAGTTTGGGGTATTACTTTTCAGCTATTTTTTCTGTTGAATTCTGTTGTTGTTGGTGTTAATTTGAGTGGAAATATGTAAAGATTGGAGCTTTATTCTTCTGCCATTGTGGCTGTTTTTTGGACTGTTCTTTCTTCCATTATGGTTTGCCATTTTTGGTGTTTATTTGGGCCTTAATTTCGGCCAATTATTGCTGATAATTTAAGAGAGATATGCAAAGATTGGAGCTTTACTTCACTGCAAATATGAGGAAAATATGCAAGAAGCATTTTGTTGAAGGGTTTTTTTTGGGACTTATATGAGCCAGATATGATATTGTGTCCCTTGAATTAAGCCTTAAATGAGCCTTATATGAGCCAGATATGTCTGCCTTGAAGTAGTCACTTGAATTAAACCTTAAATGATACAGATGACCTCATATGCACATTTGCGTCGATACGATACGGTACGATGCGATGCGATATCGATATCGTGCGATACGATATTCTTGTGTTAGTGTAAATGCTGCGATTAAATTCGGCTTTCAAATACTACGTCGAAATGGTATCAAACGCGGTCTCAAAATGAAGATAAAAAAAATATGAACTTTGGTGAAACAATTTTGATGATCGGTGTTCTAAATCAAAAGTTACGGTCGTTTATAAGAAAAAACGCTCCGGTTAATACAACTATTTTTTCATCTTTCAAAATATACGTCGGAAGGGTATCGTATTTGGGCTCAAATTGAAGAGCAAAAAAAACATGAATATTGGTGAAATTTTTTTGATGATCGGAGTTGTAAATCAAAAGTTACGGTTGTTTGAAAAAAGAAAAAAAGGCATATAAACTGCTACAGTAAATATATCATATATGCAAACAATACACTGAAGCTACGCGCGCGTCTCCTAAAGGGTATTTTTGCCCGTCTGAAATTGTTTGTCCTTTCTGCAACTAAAAAAATGTGTGTATCCTATTTATTTATTTTGTGCCAAAAAGAGGACTTTTGGCTCTTTATCTCAAAATATTATACGTGCCGAGCGTTTCGTTTCCGGGTAAGGACTCGGTATCCGAGAACGGGGCGTTACAAAGGACATTATAGTTTTTTTTTTTTTTTGCCCAAAGCGGGGTTCGAACAATGGTTTACATGTCAGATTATAGTCTAGTTCACCACTAAACCGATGCACCTTGTGTCATTATAGTGATTTCATTGTAAAATTAAATATATGACAGGTTTACCCGATATTGTAATCACCTTAAAACTTAATGCATTAAATCACATTCTTAATAATAAATAATTCAGATAAATTGAAATGGAATGAGTATTTATTTATTTATTCAATTTAATTTTTTCCTTACTTGGTAACTCGCGCACTTAACCGAGAATAAAATCCAACAAATCGGACCAGACCTTTGCGAGAAGACGAACAAACGAAAACCCAAAACGTCATCCTCTACCACCAACAATGGGCGAAATGGAAGAATGCGGAAAAACAACATCGAGTGACACTTCGGATGTCTCTAGCCGGTTGGCCAATGTTTCTCTCGGCATTTGGCCTCCATCACAACGCACTCGAGATGCGGTGATTAAACGTCTCGTCGAAACGCCGTCGTCGAGTCCATTTTGTCCAAGCGCTACGGTGTTGTTCCTCCCGACGAGGCGGTTGAAGGCGCTACCCCCGCATTGAAGAGGAGGCGTTTTCCGTAATCGTTGCATCCGCATCCCCGATGAAGATGGTTTGGAGACACTCCGCGAGCTATTCTAAGGAGATCTCGCGCCGTATGCTTGATATCATTAAGTCTAGATGCGCTCCGGCCGATTCTTCCGCTGCGGTGGCCGATGCGAGCACGAGAAGAAACCGGAGGAGGATGCGGCGGCGGCGGCTCCTGACAGTGACAAGGAATCATCATCAGTTGTGGAGACTGAGTCCTGATTAGAGGTGCCTATTATTGTAACATTGTTGCTTCATGTGAGACATTCTTCGGGAATGTGTATTTCTCACAAAAGCAAATGGAAGGGAACTCTTGTCTTCCCTAGAGAAGCTGACCAATCTTCAACAACTATATATTCAAGCTATCTCACAAAACGACACCCTTGATCTGCAATATTCAATCTCTTCCTCAGCGTTACATGTTCTTCGTGTCGTGGCCTTGGTAGGGTGTTTGGTAAAGGTACCGGATTGGGTCCCTCTCTGTCGTGGCTTATCAACACTAAATCTTGTTCATAGTTTCTTAAGAGATGATCGACTTGAGTCCCTTGAAGGTTTGCCAAATTTGGTACAGCTTAGACTTCTTCGTGCTTATGAAGGGGATGCGTTGCACTTTAGGGCTGGATGGTTTCAAAAGCTCAAGTACATAGAGCTCATGAACTTAAGTGGATTGAAATCTATGACAATGGAGGAAGGGACACTGCCTCATTTGGAGGCCTTGTACATCTTGAGGTGCCCATTCTTGGAAGAGTTACCTCAAGATATACAAAATTTAAGCAAGCTCCGGACTACATATTTATTCGATATGCCTAAGAGGATTAGTAAAACAACAATATACCTCTAACCACTTATCTAAATTGAGTAAAATCAATTTTTTTAGACTCCTACCTTATAGGGGTACCACCTTATATAACCGTGACACTGAATTAATAAACAAGAATCAAGCCGTGACACTGAATCTCCAAGGCACACAATAAGCATTATTGTTTAAGAGATGTTTCGCCCCTATTAAGCCATTTGGGAATCAACCGCGAAAATCTCTTTCAACATACAATGAAGGTGTTGGATTCAGACGGCGACTCGTCTGAACCAAACCCGAGACACTCAAGAAAGGTTTTCTAATGATGCTCTACAACAAGTGTATTTTCGACTAGACTCCTTCATGTTTGCATTAAGTATCCTTTTATAGGCACAAAACACCGATTCAGAATTGTTGCAAGTGCAATAGACATCCCTTTTCCGCGTACAGGGCTATGTCTGTTCGTATTGCAAGAGTACTTCACTTTGCAATGCAGGGGTATATCACTTCGTAGATACATGAATCGGAATTGCATCACTTTACTGATGCATGTATCTAACCATAAAATGCCATTGGTGGTGAAATGTCATATTAACCTATCCTACCTATGCCTTGGCGCAAGTTTAACGCTCAGTATGTATTCAACAATACGACGCATAAAAGAGGACATGATGTGTTCTGCTCTTTATTCTATTTCCGTTCACCTGGCTGCATTAAGTTTTTTATCATCCAATCCATTGGAAAGGCTAAAAAAATAGTACATGTCTTAAAGTTGTAGGTCGTGGAATGTTTCTCCCGATCTAATACACCACCACAAAACTTTACACGACTGAATCACTAAAAACGTTGGTGTAACTACAATTATGTTATAACAATTGTGATTATTGATCGGGTCTAAGTAAACTCTAGGGTATATAGTTATTTATTACATAGCACGACTTACTGTCTTATATGGGCCGAAAACACAGGGCAATCAAGACGTAGTCTTCCCAAAACTAATAATAATTGGGTTCAATCTATTCGAAGTTTTGGTCCATTCTTCATTTTATTTCTTCTACTTTGAGAAGGAAAATCAACCAAAAATAGAAAAAGCAATAGCATAATGCAAGGGGAAGCTTCGGGGTAACACTACAAGAAATAACATTTTTTGTGACGAGATTTTTTGGGACGACATAAAACCGTCCCAAAAGCAAAGTTTTTTGGGACGACACGCCGTCCCTAAAAAAATCCGAGAAAAATCCAATTCTGGTGATTTTTTTCGTGGGAAAAATTGGCGCGAACTATTTTTTGGGACGGCAATACATTTTTTGGGACGCAATATTGGAATGGAGGGATTTTTTTTTTGTGGGAAATTTTTGGCGGAAAAATAATTGGATTTTAAGGGACGACAAAGGTATTTTTTGGGACGACATTTGTGCCAGCGTGGAATCCACGTGTACATTATCATTATTCGGGACGACGGCGTCGTCCCTTTAAATATTATTATGTTAACATGTTTCTGTATAACATTTATAATAAAAAAAAGTGATGTTTTAAGGGACGACTATGTCGTCCCTTTAAATATTTCTTTTATTTTATAATTTTTAGAATTAAATTAATAAATTATATTATTTATAATATTTTCATAAATTTAATAAATAAATTATAAAAAAAAAATATTATCCATAATGAAATATTTTTATAAAATTTATCATCAAAAAATAATAATAACTAAATCATTTCTAATAATATTTCTTTTATTTAATAATTTTTATAATTAAATTAATAAATTATATTATTTATAATATTTTCATAAAATTAATAACTAAATCATTAATCTCGGGCTCGTTAATTAGTCGGTTGATGATTTCAAACCCGAGGTTCGTTTGTTAGTTGGTTGATGATTTTAAACCCGAGGTTCGTTACTGAGTTCATGATTTCAAACCCGAGGTTCATTATTGAGTAGTGATTTAAAATCTAAGGTTTGTTAATTAGCCGGTTGATGCTTCAAAGCCGAGCTTAGTTAGTTAGTTTAAGATTTCAAATCCGAGGTTCGTTATTGATTATTGCTTTCAACCTACTGCTCGTTAATTAGTCAGTTGATGATTTCAAACCCGAGGTTCGTTAGTTATCTCAAAATTTCAAACCCGAGGTTCGTTAGTTAGTCGGTTGATGATTCTAAACCCGAGGTTCGTTAGTTAGTTCAAGATTTCAAACCCGAGGTTCGTTACCGAGTTCATGATTTCAAACCTGAGGTTCATTCTTGAGTAGTGATTTAAAATCTAAGGTTTGTTAATTAGTCGGTTGATGCTTCAAAGCCGAGCTTCGTTAGTTAGTTTAAGATTTCAAATCCGAGGTTCGTTATTGATTATTACTTTCAACATAGTGCTCGTTAATTAGTCAGTTGATGATTTAAAACCCGAGGTTCGTTAGTTATCTCAAAATTTCAAACCCGAGGTTCGTTAGTTAGTCGGTTGATGATTCTAAACCTGAGGTTCGTTAGTTAGTTCAATATTTCAAACCCGAGGTTCGTTACCGAGTTCATGATTTCAAACCTGAGGTTCGTTATTGAGTAGTGATTTAAAATCTAAGGTTTGTTAATTAGTCGGTTGATGCTTCAAAGCCGAGCTTCGTTAGTTAGTTTAAGATTTCAAATCGGAGGTTCGTTATTGATTATTACTTTCAACATAGTGCTCGTTAATTAGTCAGTTGATGATTTAAAACCCGAGGTTCGTTTGTTATCTCAAAATTTCAAATCCGATGTTCGTTAGTTAGTCGGTGATGATTCTAAACCTGAGGTTCGTTAGTTAGTTCAAGATTTCAAACCCGAGGTTCGTTACTGAGTTCATGATTTCAAACCCGAGGTTCGTTACCAAAACCCACAATTTTCCACTACTTAAATTTGACTTGGGATTTTCGTTAATTTCCATTGAAAAGTCGCTGATAAGCTCCATTAATCTCTGTATTTTTTCTTCTTCTTAAAACTAGGTTTGAATCCAGCGAAATGTAAGGACTAATTTTCGACCAAAAAAAGAACGAATATTCAGGAACATGAGTATTTTTAATTAATTGATTCGTTTGGACGCGGATAATTCGTGAACAATTCACAAATTTACTAACTATATTACATCCGTATTCCACAGTAAAAACAAAATAATGTGATATATATCAATTATTATAATTTTTTACGACGGTTGTATTATAAATATGTCCATTATGTTTAATGTCTTGTGAAACATGAGATGGTGACCTTTTTTCCCTAGTACAATTGCCTTTTCAAACATGAAATTCCATTTGGGATATTTTTCATTGCATCTTTATAGTTGAGATGTGTACAATAAGACATACATTCAACACTCTCAAACCAATAATAGAGATATTTTTGTAATCAAATATCTCATTTTTAAAAAAACAATATGATAGCTAAAAAAGAGAAAGTCAAGAATCAAGTCAATAACAATATTGTTATTGAAATTAAAAGTCAAGGACATGGACTTGGCATTTGTTAGATCATTATTGAAGCATTCTAATTAGACTTGGTATTACTAAGAAAATTCAACAAATGCAATAGCTATTACTTAATTAAAAGCTCTATCATTCGTCCTATCTGTATTATTATTATTATTATTATTATTATTATTATTATTATTATTATTATTATTATTATTATTATTATTATATAATAAAACATGAACCAGAAAAAATCTTTAGATGGTGACTCCACACGAGATTGGATTCCCTCATGTACACTTGATGATCAAGTGGTGTTCACCTTTGTCCCATGTGTTGAAAAAAGAAATCAAGTGGATATGAGGGTATTCAATCTCGACTCCACACTATGTAAACATTTTCCCGTATAAACAAGAGCCGGGTGGGAACGTTGTAATTGAAGAAATTTATCCAATTTCAAAAAAAAAAAAATTTGTATTTGAATTTGTCAATTTTCATAGAAATTTTGATTTAATTCGAAAAAAAAAAACAAGAGCTCTATATAAATGCATCATATCAATGATATCATGAGGTAAAACATTTTTTTTAGGGGAATTAACTAAAAATAATAATAAAGATACAGAATAAAATAAATTAATTAAAAATGCTTTTTTTAAGGAGAATTAGGATAAGGACATCATTTGGAATATTTTTGAGTAACAGGACAACCCAATGCTTTCTATAGGGAGAATGACAACTCACATAATTTTTATAGTCTGAAAGACAAAACACAAAAAAATAAAAAAATAAAAATTCGACGCAGGACCTGGATGCTGATCCATTTTTTTCCCCCTCTTTTCTCTCTGATTTTCAAACGATCATATCTTTTGATTTAAATGTCAAAACGTGATGAAACTTTCACTGAATTTTTTATTTTTTAATGCTCTTTGTATTGAGACTTGGTTCGATATAATTACATCGTTTTTCATGAGATTCACTGTCGAAATTCACTCAGAGAATCTTTCCAGTGAATCCCGAAAATCGGTGAATATCGATAGTGATTTTCGAACAATAGTGATTTTCGACAGCGGATTCTCGAAAATCACGTCGGAATATGTTGAATGTGGTCTCAAAATAAAGAGAATGAAAAAAAATGGTGAAAGAATTTTTAAATTTGGAGTTCTAGATTGACAGATATGAGTTTAAAATACGGATGAGAGAGAAAGTGTATTGGTTTTTTTTTTTGTTGCAAAATATGCTGCCAGAAATTAAAAATAATAAATAAAATAGTCTTGTTCTTTATGCAAAAAATTCAAAACATGTCATTCTTCCTAATTGATGAAATATTGATGTCATTTTACTTCATTCCCCCTCTTTTTTTATGACATAGACAACTGAACGGAGTATTATATTCAAGAATCTGAAGACCGCCATAAAAAAAATTGTTAAATTTTTGCTGACATGTAACAACTTATAAAGACACCTGAAAATGAGGAACAAGATGCTAGATTGAATTATAAATAAGTTGATGAAAAGGATCTGTTATAAAAATACATATAAGAAAGAAAAATACTTCATGCGTTCCTATTTAACTGTCATAGTTGTCAAAAATAAAATTTTATTTTTATCCGTCGCAGTTACATTTCCAAAACACTATTTATTGTATTTCTATACCTCTTTGTACCTTTATTCATTAAGGGGTGAGAGATTGAAAATCATTACATTAATTATATATTCAAGATGTGTTATTGTCATTTTGATATTAATTCAAAACATTAACTATTCTCTTTAATATGTGTGTTTGTAACAACTGCGACGGTTAAATAACAAAGTAGGGAATAATGATAAGAGAAAATATATGCAATTGGTAATGATTAGTAATATATTATTATCTTAAATGAGATTTACAAATATTTGTCCAAAGGCATCACTCATTGATAAAAGAATGAGTTCTTATAATAACAGTCTTAAGTTAATTTCTTATCTTTCGGTTAAGTTATCTCGGCAATAACAATACAAACGGTCTTTTTTTTTTTGGATATTCGACCATTGAAGTATATGTAATAGGCCTATCCCCGACCCTTCTATCCACCGCAAGCCATCCACCGCCCAACACTAAATCTTCGACAAAACCACGAGGGAACCAATACTCTATTTAAACATCACCAAAACCAAACGAAAAGAACATCAATTACTTTTTATTACATTGAAACTACTCAAATTGCAAAGCAAACTAATACCGAAACTTGACAACTAAGGCTTTGCTATGTCACCATTGAACCCTTCTTCAACTCCACTATCCCGGCAAAAGCCTCCGAGGTTACCCCGCTTACCTCACTTTACTCCGGTGTACTTCTTCCATACCTAAAAAAGAGATTTCACAAACGTGTGAGCTAAAAATAGCCGGTGAGTTCCGGTGTGTGCCCGTGAATTTTTATATACAAAAATAATAGTTACAAAACCCGTTAAAATGTTACAACAAAAGGCTTTTTTTCTTACCCGCACTTAATTGTAGTTAGTACATGGCGAAAATATGATATTTGCAAAAATATAAAGCAATTTTCTTGAAATTAGGCGTACTCAAGTCTGACACCGGTTTACCTTAGCCGATGAGTCATTACCACCCTACTCCAACATGTTTTTCTACCGCACTTCACAAGCAAGCAAGCAATTGCACGACAATTCCGGCCGATTGTCGGGGAAAGGATTCGACTGTCGCTAGTGATCCTCCCAAAAGGCTCCAGCCAACCCCATTGCCCTCTGAACTATGACATAACCGTCGGCCCTTGCTTTCCCGGCCATGCACATGGAACATCGGGGAAAATTTGGTACCATCACTCTAGGACTGTCGATGAGCCAAGGTCAAGAGGCCCCGAGACCGGTGACTAGACGTTCTGCGGTGCAATAACCCCAACTCACCTAGTCGCTAAGAGTTTTGCATCCAGCAGGAACAAGTATTGATTATCATGATGACCTTTTCATTAATTTTATAATGATCGGTGTATGTCAAGACCAAACTTTATAAGACTGTCATGACAATTATTATTCAAAATGGAAGTTAGTATTCAATACCATATACCAAGAAAACACTTAGTGCATAATTTAAACGAGGTACTTGTTAAAATTTATATCCTCCTTAAAATATATTTTGAATAACTATATAATTGTCAACTTATAAGAAATTTAAGGCTAAACTAGTAATGTTTGAAAACCTCTGAATTAAACAATATGACCTAAATATACCGAAGCATTCCAAAAGCATTGGTTTATAAATACATCACGGTTTACTATTACGAAAATAAGAACCAAATTTTTATTTATGTATAAGATGAAATGATAAAACTATCAAAAAATAAATTGAGAAGAATACACACGGTTGCTTTTATATCAAAATAAAAATAACTGATCCCTTTTCTGAAAAAGTCAACATGTGAGGTGCTATTTGTTTCAAAATGTATTTAGATAATACCATATCAAGCTAACTAATTTCTCAAAAAAAAAAAAAATAAATAAATAGGTTGGATCACGTAACATAATACCACCACAGTGTTTTGGTCAGGATAGGAAAAAAAAAAATTAATCATAAAACTACTTTACACACACAACTTACATTTCATAATATTTTTTTTAATATTGACAAGTTGAGAACCTGCTGCTACCGTATCAAAATGACCAAAACTAAGGATATGTATATATATATATATATATTTAATGCTTAGAATTTTGAGGTTTGGCACGTAGCATATAGAGCAAAAGAATAGGACACTACGAGAGAAAAAGAAAAAAAAAAATAAATAAATGGAACTCACATTCAACAATCCTACTCCAGCTATTTCTCATGTTGCCGTCTTTTGGAGAAGAGTTACTTTTTCCTTGTGTCTTTATGAAGTCGGGTCACATGTCCTATTTATACTACTTAGACCTCTATGAATAAGTCCTAATTTAAATATTTAAATTTTCGATTTAACAACTTTATCTTTTATCCCCTAATTTTGATATTAGTTTATCCTCAATTTTGATATTCAAACCTACAATTTATCCTTAAATTAAACACATAATTTGTTACAATTTATCTTCAAAAATCCCAACCACATGCGGTCGGCTGTCATTTTTAACTTAATCATGAAGTTTGAAAGGAAAAAGGCATAGACGTATATATCTATATATATCTATTATATATATATGTATATATAGATATGTATACAACCTAATCATTATCTTTTTGAAAGGAAGAAAAGAGATAGATAGGTAATCATGATTTTGAAAAATATAGAAGGAGTAGACGTGTGTGTGTGTATATATATATATATATATATATATATATATATATATATATATATATATATATATATATATATATATATATATATATATATTTGTATATATATATATATATATATATATATTGTTTGTACGGTCATTTAAAAACGAAAATAATAATGAGGTTATAATATGTTTCTATTTATTTATTTTATAACGGCCACTGTATACCAATAATAGTATAAGGTATATCTCGATAACAGCCCAATATTTTTGGGATGTTACATATATGTATTGAGTGATTTACATTTCCCTTTCGAAATAGTAATAGTGACACAATAAAGTTACAATTGATTTATATATTAGTATTCAGATGTAGGTCGACCGAGTAACAAAAGATAAGGAGCTGAATCGTGTGTGTTTTACTGGCATGTATCATGCTTGGTTTTGTTGTTTATTCTTACTATAGGTATGACGTGATAGATGGCGTGTCGCAACGGTACGAAAATCGGTCAAAACAGAGTTCGTATGCGAAAGTGGCTCAAGAATCAAGTTCGGGATGAAAATCGACACCGGGACAGAAGACCCGAGCGCAAGCCAGGCTAGGTCCGGGCTAAAGAAAAGAAAAATAAAATAAAATTTAAAAAAAAAAAAAAACAAACAAACAAACACTAAAATGTTGTTTTATTAGGATTTATAAAAATGTTATAATGCTTCTCCTTTATATAGGAGTAAATGAAATAACAAATAAATTCAAAAGTATTATTAAAGATAAAATATAATTAGATCCTAACATAAATAATCTTTTATTTAACTGAAACTTTTATCTATCATAGCTATTCTATAATTTTGACACTCATTCATATCTCTTCAATTTTTTTCAAATATTGTCTTCTATTACCCTCCCTCAAACGAGGCCGGGTTTGGAGGCTGAGTTTGTTTGATGGTAATATTTTAGAGGCCATCTCCACTCCGGCGTTTTTTCGGAGTCCATAGTTGTGATATTTTGTGGAGGGGCGGTTTTTCCCGGAGTCCATAGTTGTGATATTTTGTGGAGGGCATCTCCACTCCGGCGGTTCTTCCGGAGTCCATAGTTGTGATTTTTGTAGAGGGCATCTCCACTCCGGCAGTTCTTCCGGAGTCCATGTTGTGATATTTGTGGAAGGCATCTCCACTCCGGAGCATGTATATATGTTTCGGCTCTTCCGGAGTCCTGTTGTGTTTTTGGTTGACTCCTCGGCGCACGTATTTCCGGCTCTTCTGGGGTCTTGTTTTGTTTTTAGGCCTTTGACATCGTTGCCTCCGATTGTGACCGCAAGCGTGGATCTGCATTCCCTGATCACACATAAAAAAAAAAATAGATGTAGAATGATGTCAAAAGAATAGACAAGCTGCTATATGTTACGGTTTTTTTTTTCTTTTCTTATAAATAATTTTTTTAAAAATATATAAATGTAGTCTCAAAAGGAACGAACAGACACAGAATGAATTGGTTGGGGTGAACAAGTTGAGGAAAGAAAAATTGGTTTATTTTGTGCTTTCATTTGCATCAGGGCAAGTCCAACCTATGGTACTAAATCATAGGTATTAAAAGCAAATTTTTGATATCTTTAGACATTATTCATAGGTATCAAATATTCATTTCCATTAGGAGAGTTTAAATTCATAGTATCAATATTTTTTTATTTATTATTTTTTTTTGCAACTATTTATTAAATATTTTGATGATTTGATAGTAATATAAAATATTATTATTGTGCTACTTAATAATTTTTTACCTAATTATAATTATTTTGAAGAATTATATACAATATCTATCGTGTATAAAATTCATATTAAAATACACGGAAATGAATAATAATTTACAACAAGTTGTAGCTAATAAATTTTTTATTTAATAATATTTCTTAAAATATTGTATACTTTCCAACCATCGGATCTGGGTAACGGTGTCATTTATCGAAAAAAAATATGGAAACTTTTGACTGACAAAATGAGAATTAGATTTAAAAGAAGATTGATGTGAAGAAAAAAAAATATGAATGTATTGAATGTGATATGTGGTCTTTATAGTATGTTGTAAAAATTTATAGCCGTTGCATAATATTTCCATTGCAAAAATATATATGGTATACCAAATTTTTTTAACTCAACCAATTACAAAAAAGATCAAAGGAGGGGCACGGGGACAATGCCATGTGCTTGGCAGACAACACTTTTTTGGCCAAAAAATTTTCCACTCGAGTGCGTGTATGGGATTGGAGGGTATTAGCTAAGGGTTTAAATATGTTATCTCTCCTAGGTATCATATCTAATTTTGATACTTGTTAATTCTTCCATTGGAGATGCTAATACCTTACTATAGGGGTCAAAATTTGATTTTGGTCCATACCATTGGACTTACCCTTAAGGACATCATGCAAAAATGTATGGATGTTACGAATAATTTTTTTTCTTTTCGGGTGATGAACGAAAGGAAGTGGAATATGGTAGATAATTAAGAAAATGGTTTTCGGGTGAGGGTTGAGGGTTAAAGATGTTTTGTGTTTTGTGGACACTGTTATGTCAAGCAGCTATGCGGCATGATTATGCAGGTGTGGCAATGACTGATAAATATATTGTATGCCGACGGAAAAAGGATCGGGTGAGGGTTCATCAATGTTAAGACTTACGAACCCTCGCCCCTATCTCTAATACCATAAAGAAAAACAGAATAGAGCAAAAATATAAACACTAAAATGTTGTTGTATTGGGATTTATAAAAATGTTACAATGCTTCTCCTTTATATAGGAGTAAATGAAATAACAAATAAATTTAAAAATATTATTAAAGATAAAATCTAATCAGATCCTAACATAAATAATCTTTTATTTAAATCAAACTTTTAGCTATCATAGCTAATTTATAATTTTGACACTCATTCATATCTCTTCAAATCTTTTCAAATATTGTCATCTATTACGGGCACACGCCGGGTAGAGAGCAGACGAAATAGGAGGATTACAGGGAGGTCTGGTGGGTGTCGGCTTGAAGGCCGAGCGCACGCCTGGTGGGAGGTTTCGAAGGGGGACACGCGGGCAGAATACCCAAGCGCACGCCGGGTGGATCCCCGGGCGCACGCCCAGAAGGGCGGCCAAGGGAGGATCGAGCAAGCAGAACACTCTGGCGGGTGCCAGGTCAGAGGCAGGCATACGCCGATGATGACGTCAGCAGGCACCTGGTGTTAGGAAATCTACGCGGGAACGCAGCGGAATTCAAAAATTCGATTTCTTTTTACCCAAGATCGACTTCGTTTAAGCAATAAACAAATAAGTGGTAGACGGTGGTTACCTTGGTTGATCTAAAAGATCGACGCTTTGACCGTCTAAGGAGAGTAGCGATGCATGGAGCCGCCCAAGCGTTCGGCCTCTACCGCTAGTCCACACGAACAACCCGCCGGAATCCACCATTGGATTGCTACTAGAAAAATCCGGCTGCTAGACCGGCCTTTTCTCTCTCTCAAAACTCTCTCTATTTTTCACAAGAACTATTAGCTCTTGGAGTTATGATGTACAAAAGAGCTTGACACCCACCTCCTACTTATAATGGATGTGGCGCCCCAATGTAGAGTAGAGAGGAAGAAAACCTTTTACTAGTAAAATAAGGAAAATATATCTGATTGATTTATCTCATTAATATTCAATATCTTATATTAAATATATTTCCAAGATATATATTGACAATATCTTATATTGAATATATCTTTATCTTGTTACCATAAATCTATTTTTCCAAAATCTATTAATATCCAATATTAATATTATGGTAATCTTATTAATTAAATTGCACAATACAAGTGTATCTTATACACATTGAAAGTGGCGCCCCTTTGACCAACAAATTGGCTTCCGGAATATTCTTTAATTAATATAATACTATGATTAATTAATTTACAAAATCCATGTGTATCAATATACACAATAAATTTCGACACACATACATTATGTGTATATTTAATTAACCAACATAATTAATATCTTGTATTTAATTTATTCATAATAAATAAATACCACCATATTAATTTACCACTATAACCTTTATAGTCGTGAGATAAAACTTTCCTTATTTGGTTATCAACTATAACCACATTTTAATCCGGCTAGATGTTCATATGTGTGTGACCCGATAGGCTTCCGAATATGTTGGCAGTAGGCACAAAGTGCAAATTACAAAAATGCCCTTCATGTCTAACGATCACGGGAGAGCGTCTAGCAACACACCATGACCCCCAATCATCGGAAGAGTCAAATGCAATGACTACTACCTTTCATGTGAAACAGTTACCGTGTAAGTTACAATCCTATCGCTGCAATAATATCCATACGATCGTATCTCGAGTGTCAATACATTAACAATCGTATCTTATAATCTGGATGTCATGCTCTCTCGGAATCACATATTTACTCCCACTTTGCAAAGATTCACGAGAGCTAGACATTCCTTATAAGAAGGCCATTTCGGATATTCAATCCCAATCATAGGATACGTGATTCCCGGACGAACTAACATGTATACTCCGCATGCTTCAGTATCATACACAATCACTACCGCACGATCGCCCCGTGGCTAGGAGAAACCTCAATAGTGTCAAAGCATGACAATCCACACCGTGATGCCATGAAGACTCCGGTCCAAAGGATAATTACACAACCGTCACATAGTGTGACACGATGTAAGTGGGTCAGTCTAACGTACGCATTCTCTAATACACGTCCACGTACAGTCCAAGTGTCTCTACACTTCGATAGGCGAGATCTATCACTGCCCTAAAGACAGAAGACATCTAATACGTGCTAGCTTTGTTCATACTATCAATGCCCCGTTTAATAGTACATCGGCTAGAGACGTTTAAGTATCAAACTTATTAAAGTGATTAGAGATCTCATTAACCATAATCGCCTATCATGGTTTCTCTATCACAGTTTAATACTAAGGACGTCATCATATAACAATTCATAATTGGTTCTTTAAAAGAACATATATATGACAACAGAAAAGCCATTTAGTATATGTATAAACACAAAGAAATAGTAGAAATGATCCGACCCGGTCGGATCTGGTCCAACTCGATTGGGTTTAGGACATTATTTCAACACCTGGCAGGCGCGGGTGGGTCCAGGCGCGCGCTAGCCGCGGCGGATTTTCGAGGTTTTTCTGATTTTATACTTTTCGGAGTCGGATTTTGGTTCTATAAAAGCCATTAAGGTCAAATTTTCACGGACTGACTCCGTATTTTGTTTTATGTTCAGTTTCTAGCTTAGTTTTCCCCAAAATCCATAGATCTAGGTTTAGTTTCTTGCATAAATTTCTTCAACATTAGCCACTTAATTTATTTATTTTCACGATTTCTTTCCAACGGAATGACGAACCGACCGGATAATTGATTCAGCACTATTGGTAATTTTATTTTATTTTCAATTATCATGTTTTCTTCCAATTATTTCATGATTTCTTGTGTTCTGATTCAATTATGCATAGCTAAATTTCCTAACATCTAAATTATGCGGTGGAATTACAAAATTAATGCTTGAATGATGATCTAGGGATGCTAAATGATTGGGTTGTAAGAGAAATTCTCAGTCCGTCGATTGGGTAAATCTCTAAACCTTATTGTTGATTATATTAATTAATTATGTGTTTCAAATCGTGGTAAAATCAAAACGAATTTCAAGTCGTAGTTTCCGATGTGCACGATCGAGTGTCTCGAACGGTGTTGTGAATTAGATTTGATCTCAACGAATCAAAAAAACAGAAAAAACATATGATGCATCCTTGGTTACTTAGGATGCGGCCTGACCCGGAAAATTTCCGAATCGACTTTTCCTGCGTTTTGGATCTTGATTCAGGTATTGTATATCCAACAAATAAAAGACAAAATATAAATTGGCAACATCACTTTGCATTCCAAGAAGTTCATACGTCAACATCATCGCACTAATCAGCATGTACCTGCCAATATTCCTAGGGAGGTGAGAGTACATAACAAAGGGATAAGTACAGTTGTACCTTAGTAAATGACAGAAGAATCGGGTTAAAGTAAAACATGTATGTATCTACATTCACTGCCATTTATGTTATTAAGCGCGCACTCCCCTCTACTAGCCCATCAAGTAAAACCTCGATCATATTAGGAATTTGTTACATTATGATTTAATGACACTTTGCTTGATGATGGTATGCACAAAGACATGTTCAATACATCCTATGACACATATTGTTCTTTGTGGACTATTCCATACTACAAAGCTAAAAATGTGTCTCATTGAGGATCACAATGTTTTACTCCCTCCGTCCTAAATTGTTTAAGACTTATTCATTTTATGGATGTCTTAAAATAAGTCTCATAACTAATATTTAAATTAAAAAGTTCTTATTAAATTCCTAAAATGCCCACATAACCACACTTATTAAGAAGATTAATGACAATAAAAGAATGATATAATTGTAAAGTAGTCATGTTTTTAATGACTAGACAAACTAATAAATGACGTCCCCTTAAATCAATGTCTCAAACTAATTAGGACGGTGGGAGTATCTTTTAGACACATCAATTATTGTTATTACGAAGTTAACTAACCATCCATATTAATTCAAATAAAACGATTTTTAAGGACACTTAATTATAGATCATTCTACATTATCCACTTATCACATAGCACATGTAACGAAGACTACTAAATCAAACGTCCCGCAAGGTTTAGAGACACATCTTCCGGTACTCACATGTTTCTTTCCCGTAAAGGTCTCAGTCACGGTGATGTGACGAGGCTACCATAAGCTGAGCTTTATGCTTTGCCACATTACATATAATGTCCCAAAGGACATACACATCACATAAGGGCTTAACGCACATGTAAAAATCATAATTATGTAAATTCATGCGCAGATGCATGCTTTGCCATCTCAGGCGCACGCATGACCCTTCAGGTCCGTGGCCCAAAGCTCCAGGCACACATCTGGATTTTCAAGACCATTTTGTTTCTCAAAATTTCCTTTATGGCTCATGCATGAACCCCTCAGGCGCACGTCTCGAATTTTAGGAGCATTCCGTTCACAATTCACACTTTAGGCACACGCCTGAACCGAATTTCTGCAAAATCTGTAGATTCAACCTGTACAAAACTGTTGTACTAATTATCCCAAAATCCACACAAAAACCGTTCCAAACACATACCCAAACATGCAATTATAATTTATACTGCTAACATCATAAACCAAATAACAAAATACGATTTAACAAGAAAATAACCCGATTACGAACACCCCTTGATTTTTGCAACTTGATTCCAACTCGAACTCCTAAACTTCGACTTTCGGATCAAACAATTTATGGAATCCTACAACAAAATCACATCTACGATTACTATGACTTGATGTTGTCTCGCGGTGGCTTGAATTATCTGAAGTTTCAACAATTCAATTAGAGCTGATTCGGTTCCAACTCCTCCCAACTTTTTTTATTTTCATAGGGAAAACCGACGGTTGAGGGGTGTGGTTTTCAGACATCGGATTAACTTCCAATTAATTAAAGAAATTAACCCCTTAATTATTAATAAAAGCTTAATTAGGATAATTTAAAGGGGGAAGGGGCCACAAGGACAAAAAAATTAATAAATAGGTCTGGAAGGACAAAAGTAACATTTTCATAATTATAAAGGACAAAAATCACAATTGTTACTTTAAAATTGTTACTTCACGTGTTATTGTTACTTTGTGTTTCACAATTTTTACTTCATATTACTCTATTACACATTTGTTACTTCATATTTGTTACTTCATAATTGTTACTTTTGTCCTGATTAAATTACAGTTTCCTTCTATCCTGATTTTTTGATAATTTTGTCTTTCTGGACAAAAATCTATAATTTAAATCCTTCAAATTACATTTTTACCCTTATGTAGAAATTAGGGATTCTTTCTTGAGGGGAAGGTGAATCGGGATTCTGCCCTTCTAGAAAACAAAAAGCTAACTATTCAAAAGCTCATGTTCTGCTGTTTGAAAAAAAAACTAAACTCTGAAGTATCTACGAAGATACTTCAACTTTTCCGATTCTGCTGTTTATTAGCGACTTGAATTTTTCTGTTTGAACACAATTTATAGCTTAAGTATACAAATGTTTAGGGTAATTCTAAGAATGGATTGCGCAAATCACCATTATCTTTCGGTCAAGTTTGGGACTTGCCACTCATATTTAGATTTGACAATTTTGCCATCTATGTTTTGCAAAAATCATACCTATCTTTTGGTCAAGTTTGAGACTTATCACTTATCTTCCGATTTGACAATTTTACCACTTATGTTGTGTCAAGTTTTGCAAGAATCACCATTTTTAACATAAATAGAAAATACGCGACCGAGCGCCACTCTCTTGCGAATCTAACAACACATCATTTAACACATCCTTGTTAATATTTATTTGGGGTAATGAGGGAGAAAGACACCAACATTTCATCAATTAAGGGGAATGACATATTTTTGAAATTTTCGCATAAATGACAAAACTATTTTTATTTTTTATTTTCCTGGCCCCATCCCCCCCCCCCCCTCCTAAAAAAAAAACCAACACACTTTCTCTATTTTCCATCTTTTTAAACACGTATATATTTCAATCTACAACTCCAAATTTGAAAATTCTTTCACCAATTTTTTAATTTTTTCATTCTCTTTAATTTGAGATCACATTCAACATATTCCAAGGTGGTTTCAGAAAATCAGCTGTCGAAATTCACTATTGTTCGAAATTCACTGTCGATATTCACTGATTTTCGGGATTCACTGGAGAGATTCACTTAGTGAATTTCGACAGTGAATTTTACGAAAAACAATGTAATTATATCGAATCAAGTCTCAAAACGAAGAGCATCAAAAAATAAAAAATTTAGTGCAATTTTCATTACGTTTGGTGATCTAGATCAAAAGATATGAGCGTTTGAAAATCGGGGAGGAAAGAGAAAAAAGAAAATAAAAAGTTCCCAACAGGCGCGCGTATTTTATTTTTAATTATTAATTATTAATTATTAATTTTTTGGTTTTGTCCTACAGGCTATAAAAAATATAAAAGTTCTCCTATTAAAAAAATGTGTGGCTGTCTTATTACTCAAAAATATTCCAAAAGCTGACCTTATCCCTAATTCTCCTTATCCCTAATTATTAATTTTAAACTCATTCCCGACAAAAAAACATTTTTTTAATTTTTATTTCTCAATTTTATACAATGCGTTTTCACTATTTATTTCATTTTCCCAAATTGCATTTCATTCCCAACTCGTCGTCATTCTCAAACCGTGAGGAACAAAAACCTTATCTTCTAAGAGAGATGAAGGCTATTGAAAAAAACGTGGATAAAAACTGTGTAGTCGACAAATCTAGGTTTTATTAATTGAAGAGAGGAGGATTTAATGGAATTAAAAAGCATCAAAGTTAATTATAAAATAAAATATATATATATAAAAAAATGTTGTGATAGATTGAAAGCGCGTTAGATTTGCAGGTGAGTGAGACTGGGTTGCGTATTTTCTTTCAAGTTAATTAGAAATTTGAAAATGGGTGATTTTTGCTAAATATAATACAACATAGGTGGCAAAATTGTCAAATCTAAAAGTCTCAAACCTGACCGAAAGATGATGGTGATTTGCGCTATTCACTCTAATTCTAAAGGTTTGTTTGAACATTTGTGATTGTGCTGTTTTTTGGCAAAGAGCTGGTTGAACATTTTTCTGATTCTTCTGTTTTTTTTTTTTTAGCAAATAGCAACTTGAACACAATTTGTAGCATGTCTAATTCTAAATATTTGATTTTGTGTCCAGGTTAAAATGTCGTTGATTCAAATGAACTACCCATTTTATTGTCTATTTAGATTCGCCGATTGTTTACTAAATTGGTAAGTTGGTAATACTCTGTACATTTTGACTACAATAACATTTTAATTACATTGTAGAGTATTTTGATTACAATAACATTATTTGATTACATTGTAGAGTATTTCGATTACATTTTGGATTCACACATGTATTTTTGTGTGGTTACAGGACTAGGGTGTATGTCCAGGTTACCACTTCTATCTTCTATCGTGACCATTGCTGCGTTCCCGACAATCCTTTCAATTGATGTTTTATCGGGAAAATTTCACAATGCGAACCATTTGTTGAGCTATGCCGTCCATGCTTTTAATTGGATAGTAATCCTTAGCTTTATTAAAGGCCTAGATGGTTGGGCTTGGGTACTTAAAATGGCCATGCTGGACTGCAACCAAATGCGAATTGGTGAAGTTGTGAAACATACTAGCATCCATATTGTGGTGTTATACGACGATTGATATTTACTTGATGTTGATATGTCGTATAGGCCTTCATCGTCAGTGCATGCCGTCATGTCAATCATCAGCGTCTTCGGGACATTCACGACAACTTGTCTTGATATGGTAGAGTATCTCAGGCGCGACAACTTGTCTTGATATGGTAGAGTATCTCAGGTTGCTAAAATGAATACGGTACGCAGAGTTCGAGGACCCTTAGATCTTCAGGTTGGCCTCTCATGAATCTTTTGTTTATTGAATATTAAAGAATTAATGGAGTGATATTCTTCTCAATATCCTTCCTCTAACTCCATAAATTGACCCTGCCAGAAATGATAGTTAAGTATTTCTCAATATGCAATAAAAAATTTAATATTTGCATTTCCTGTATTGCTGTTTTTTTTCTAGATTTATTTGATATTTCAACTGAAAAGTTTGCAATTTTTTCTTCAGGTTGAGTCTCCCGGGATTGACGTGATTTGCTAGAGAAATTAGACGCTGCGAGGCAACAGGTTGGTGACAAGACATATCTGGTTAACTATTATGACGCGTAGAGTCTATTTTTAGACTATAATTACAGGTCATAATATCAATACCTGCCAATGGGAAATGATAGTTGTTTATTAACTTGTTTAAATCACATCGATCAGTATGTAAACATAAAATACTATTACAGTTACAAGTTATCAAAATTAAGTTAGGAAGTATATAGCCTGCAATAAATTATTTTAAAATGCAACAATTTATAGGTGAGTTGTTTCCAAAAGAATGTAGAAGAAATCAAAAACATACTATATACAATATTTAGAACTCTTATTCAGTTCTAACATAAACATGAAAATAAACAAATTAATGATAAAATAACTTACAAATTATACGGGGTAAATCGTGTTTGATAAGAGATTTTTGGCTCGTGTTTGATAAGAGATTTTTGGCCTCTTCCATGAGGCTGTCAATATTCTCATCTTGGATCAATGAGTCTTGCTTAGTTTGTGAATAATGAATGAGTGCATGTATATATAATATATGAAAGGTAGAGATCAATTTTGAAAAATAAAGGAACATAGGGACCACAAATGTAATTTTCTAACTTATGTAACGAGTAGCTAGTGTGTTTACCTTTCCTCTGTCCTTGAAACCATATGTCCTTTAAATAGTTAGGATACTTCTAGAAGGACAAAAGGACAATAGAAGGACAAAAGGACAAAGGCACTGTGTCCTTTGTGTTAGGATACTTCCTAGAAGGTTCTAAAGTTCCTCGAAAGTTTTAACTTATGTTTTCAAAAACTATAAAGGTTTGCTTATATATTGCCTTACAATTGAGATTTCGCGTGCACACATTCAATAACGGGAAATTTGTTAGAATACCGCTGCTTTAAAATTTCTTGTGACAACACTTACACACAAAAGAAACTGTTAATAAAAAGTGTTTTTAAGTTAGAGACTAATCATTACACAACATTCAATGCGTGATAAATATCATAACTTAAAACATAATAAATTTAATAAGTTAAGCTTACCCGTAAAGCATTTATGAATCGGGTCGAATTAAGAACAGTGTACCGAACGGCGATCGGATTTTTTTCTTCCTCCTCATTTCCTTCTCTTTATGTTCTTCTTCTCCGGCGCCATTCAAAGACCTTCTGCTTCACACCTTCATCGGCCCTTTTGCAAAATTGAATATAAGTTCAACATTTGATTCAGAAGTCGAACTTCAGTGTGATGACCTGAAAGTAGATTCGTTGTGATACAATGACCAACTTGTTTTTGTTTAGCATAAGGCTAAACTTCTACAATTATTTTATTATCTCAGGCACCATCATACAAAATATGTTGTTTAGGCATTATAGTATCATTGATTTTTTTATTTATTTAAAATAAATCCTTTTATCAATCAATTACAAAGATGAACGAATTTCAATGTATTGTCGTGGTTAAAATATCATGATGCTATTAAAAACACTTTTTACTAGTAGTTTGTCGTGTGTGTGTTTGTGTTGTAGGTAAAAATACCGTGATGCAATGCGTGTGCATGCGCAATCTCAAAATACACCGACAAAAGACTCAGAAACTGTTTTTAGTGAATTGATGAATGAATCTAGTGTTTTTATTGAATTGATGAATGAATCTAATGCTTGACATTTATCTCCTTATATAGGTGATGAATGATGCATTTTAATTTTCAAATAAATAATTATCCTATCATAAATTCAAGAACAACATCAATCTTTTATTTAAAACAACTTCTATCCAATCTAAAATATAACATCTCTATCTTTTTCAATCAGCATCGTTTATCTCCTTGAACTTCAAGATTTATTTCTATTACCTTCCTCAAACGTTGTCGGGGTTGGAGGCAACATTTTCTAGTCGACGAAGAAGATTTGGCTTTTTTTGACACCCATGGCATTTGGCTTTTGTCTCTTAGCATGTGGCTTTTTCTTTTGTTGTCGAAAAAATCTTTGCAATTTACTCCGGTGACTGCATACGTACTCTCCAATTTGCATGTGTTTGACGAAGGATATGTCTTTCTTGATTTAAAATAATAAGTAAATAAAATTCCAGGCTCTTAGATGCAACGAAAAGGAATCTGACTCATAAAATTGCAATCGGCCAATTTTGGTTTAACAAAATACACAGACGAAAAACTCAGAAAATATTTTTATTGAATTGATGAATGAATCTAATTCTTAGGCATTTACCTCCTCGAGATCACATGTTCAAATTGTGTGTCTAATTCAGTGTCTAAGTAAAAACTACGTCGTTTCATGTGTATTTTTAATTTTTATGTTTTGTTTTTTTGTTTTTCTTCAAAAATCCAAATATACATAAAATGACGTAGTTTTTACTTAGATACTGAAATTAGACACACAATTTGGACAGGTGATCTCAAGTCCTTATATAGGTGATAAATGATACATTTTAATTTTCAAATAAATAATTATCCTAAAAAAACGTTTTATTCCAAAGAAAAACAAAAATAACTCCACTACCGCCTTTCTACCGGAAAACAGGAATTGTGCAAATGATTTGGGATGCAGACATAATGACAAAAAGGAAGGCTTAAAAAAAATGGCTGCATAACATTTTTTTTTAATTTTTTTTTTTTATTTTTAATGAATCATCGAACGAGGTCGTGAAGAAAAATGAATGATGACATTTAGAATTTTTTCCTTCGGGGAAGAAATAATTACAAAAGTGGTGGTGGTGGTTGGATCGAGCCAAGGTTCGTCGTTGTCAAGGTAATCGAACCCTGTCTCTTGATCTGATACCATGCGAACTACCACATCTCCTAAAAACTTAAGCTAATATGAAAATATATAATTAAAATTATATCTAATCTCATCAAAATACATAGACGGAAGACTCAGAAATTGTTTTTATTGAATTGATGAATGAATCTAATGTTTGGTATACATCTCCTTACATAGGTGATAAATGATACATTTTAATTTTCAAATAAATAATTATCCTATGATAAATTCAAGAATAACATCAATCTTTTATATAAAACAACTTCTATCAAATCAAAATTATAACATCTCTGTCTTTTTAAACGGTATCGTATTATCTCCTCGAACTCCGCGATTTATCTTCTATTAGTTTTTTTATTTATTAAAACATAAGTTAAACTTTCTACGAAGAATCCTAACACAAAGGACACAAGGCCTTTTCGTAACTATTTCAGGGACATACGGGAAGGAAAGGTAAAACACACGCCACTCATTACCTAATTTAGAAAATTACATTTGTGGTCCCTGTTTTCTTTTACTTTTTCAAAATTGATCTCTACCTTTCTTATATTAAATATATGCATTCATTCAAAAATAAATTCACTATTCACAAATTTCCACATCTCATTAAATACTTTTTTCCAATCATCTTTTTTAACCTTTAATTTTCGGAGTCTTTTAATTTTCTCACCTGTTTAGAAGATTAAGCAAGACTCATGGATGGAAGACGAGAATGAAGAGGACGAAAAGTATATGCTGCATTCAAACACTATTCACAACCACATATAACTTCTCGTTATTTTATCTTTAATTTTCTCACCTGTATAAGATTTAGCAAGACTCATGGATGGAATTCGAGAATAAGTTATTTTATCATTAGTTTATTCTATATATGATGCTTGTACGTTATTTTATCATTAGTTTATTCTATATAGATTTACTCCGTATAATTCGTAAGTTATTTTATCATTAGTTTATTCTATAGGATGTTTTTGGTGAACATCTGAACATGTACAATTCCTTCCGGATTCTTTTGTAAGATTCATCGGTACTTACCGTCTTCTTTATGGTTCGCTTAATCTGGGTTTTATAGATAAGCATTAATTATGGATTGTTAGCTTAAGCATCGGTATTTTGGTGTCTTGTATGTGTCACTGAATTATGTTGATCGATACAGTATTGTAACATTGGCCGTGGAGCGAGCTGATGTAGGCATGGTCAAAAATCCCTACGGCCTAATCAAACATCGTCTTGGGATATGTTTAATTAGTAAGAAAACTATCTGAAGCAGCAAATACAAGTCCATAATGTTTGTCATTTTCTATGTTGTTTAACTTTTACTGCTCTTGTAATTACAGGTCGCAAGAATTCGAGGATCCAACTGAAAGAGAGGATCCAAGTTTAAAAAGGATTTGACTGTTGTGTCTGGTCGCAGAAATTTGAGGATCCAGCTGAAATAGAGGGCACTCTGGTAGCCAAGTTTAAAAAAAAAGATTTGACTGCTGGGTTCCGCAAGTTCCTGGGATGTACTCCAGTACTACCATATTTTTTTATTTTTTATTTTTGTCTTTTACTTTTTTATTTTTGTCCTTTTACGTTTGACAATTGTTTTTTAAATTGGTAAGTTGGATTACACACCGTAGAGTATTTTGATTACATTTTGGATTCACGGCCGTATTTTTTAGTGCAGAAAATAGAGTGTAGGTCATAGTGACCACTTTTATCGTGACCATTGTTGCGTTTCGGACAATACTTTCAATTGATGTTTTATCGGGGAAGCTAAGGCCCGGGGTCAGAGGCATTACAACATTATCTTTCATACTTAAAAGCCTATTGAAGAGGCATTGAAGAGACATTGATATTATGACAACCACAGGAAGGAACATGTTCTTAAACAATGGATGATCAAGGCAACTTTTTCCTGTGCCATCGAACTCTTTGCACCGGTCCAACTTCCGCTTCAGGAAAGCTAACACAAATTGTTTGACTATTCTTCCACCAGACTGTCTGTTAAATTTAAAATCTGAAGTCTAAAGTTTGAAATCCGAAATCTGAAATTTGAAGTCTTAATGGATTAAGTTAGTGAAATGATTAAATGCTGAAATTGATTGGATTGTTTGATAACGGTATGCATATGAAATCTGAAATGATTTATTTAACAAGCTTGTCCTTACCTATAGGCTATAACAATATAATAAATAAAAGCACGTGTTTAAATTTAAATATGATTTATTTAACAAGCTTGTCCTTCCATATAACAATATAATAAATAAAATAGATTATTGTCCAAAAGGACAAACTAATACATTTATTAGGCTACAAGTAAATGATTGATTAGAAAGGACAAAATTTAATTAACATTACCAAAATACTCTTTTCCTACTTAAACCTAATTAATCCTTCCATCATCATTCCAGCCGCATCTTCTTCTTCTCCAACCGCATCTTCTTCTGCTTCTTCTCACAAAATTGCAGACAAAACCTAATTAAACCTAATTGAAACCAAATTTGCATCTTCTTCTTCTAATTCTCAAAAGAAAAGGTCGGCCCATTTTGGTTCCAAATTGTTCGGAAGAGCTCGGGGACTTGAGTTCCAAAATTGATCGGTGCTTGACCCATGAATTGATGGTGACGAGTGGGAGGCGGCGGCGACGGCATCAACGGCGGTGGCGGTGGGAGAAGTGATGGTGGAGGAGGCGGACATGGGCGCAATTTCAGAAGCTATTGCTCTTCTTTTTTATGACCCAGATGGCGGCGGCAATAATTGATGGCCGGCTGAGTGGCTGCCATAGATGGGGCGGTGATCGGCTGCTGCTGTGTCGACTTGAACCAGTGCTCTGTTATTTTTTTTTTGCAGACTGTTATTCATAATCAAATAGTAACATGGAAGATTGAAGCAGACTATTATTTTTTTTTTTTTTTTGCAGCAGTGGTGACGATTGTGTTGCAGCAGGAGGAGTGGTGACGATTTATACGAGGGCGGAGGAGGAGGAGGGCGGAGAAGGAGGGTGACGGCGGAGAAGGAGGTGACGGCGGCGGAAGGTGGATTTGCAGCAATTTGGTTTTTTTTTTTTTTTTTTTAGAAACTTTAGGGTTTAGTAATGTTACTATTAAGTTGCAGAAGTTACTACATTTTTTGTTGTAAATTTTACGGGTTGTTACTCTTTGATTATGAATGTTACGACCTTTTTATGGGTTGTTCTTGTTTTTATTGGATGTTACGACATTTTACAAGAGTGTTACTACTTGTTTTTAGGTACATTACTACTTGGTTTTAGGGTGTTACTACATTTTCGTTGGATGTTACGACATTTTATGGACTATTACTTCTTATTTCTTGGGTGTTCTTGTATGTTTTCGTGGATGTTACTACATTTTCTCAGTGTTACTGCGTGTTTAATATGTAAAAGGGTATTTTTGTCCATTTATTATGAATTTGTCCTTTCTAATCACAAAACATGTAGTAACGTCCTTCTAGACCCATTTTTGATTTTTTTTGTCCTTCTAGCCCCTCCCCCTAAATAAAATCATGTGTTTCAATATATATATATATTAGACAAATTGAATAATGTTCATTAAATGTATATTAGTATTTTTCCCGTAAAATATGTATGCTAGATTTGATATTCGGGAATAAATACAAGAAAAATCGAGATTAGGAGATATACAAACTATTCTTTTCTTATGATGATAAACATGATAGATATGCCCGAAGGAAAGGTTGTTGTTCCTCTTCCTTCTTGTTTGTTGGGAGGAAAGGTTCCTTTTTTATTAGCCATCTTCCTTTATATTTCGACTTCTTCAGGAAGCTCAATGTAATGTCCCGTTTTCGGACACCGAGTCCATATCCGGAAAACAAACGTTTGGCACGTATAATATTAGTTAAATTAATATTATACGTAAACATCTACTACGTCGTATCGAATTTAGCATTAACGAAAATTAAAAGACTCGGGTATTTTTTTTGAAAAAATAACAAGAATAAAAATGCAACATTCCAAAGATAGAAATATAACTTAAACAACAACGAAATTACAAACTTTACGAAAGTACAATGTCTAAGCAAAAGCACATCAGCTTATCTTACAACAAAACCTCCAAAGATAAGTACAACAAGTATCTAGAACTAGAAGTGAACAACAACATAGTCTTATACAACTTATAATAAAAGATAATATAAAAGCATCATCACAATATCCTCATATGTCGTCCTCGTTATCGATTTCCTGTTCCACATGTTCATCTTCTCAACCCCAAACACACAAAACAAATATGCATTCGAGGTAAGTACAAAGATACATAGTAAAAGATAGAAGCTATTGTATTAAACAAGTATATAAAGTATTAATCACGATTGTTAAGTTATCTCTATGAAGCCGACTCAATCTAGGATTCAGTTCATGCTCATCAACATGTCGTGACTAGACGTTTCTATCTTAACTTATCTTTGTTATACCTGCACTCAAGAGCACTACACATGGTGTATATCCACCACGAGATATCGTTTGCAACCTAACGCAGTGGATCACACTGATAGCCACGGGTTTAACCCGATGGTGTACGCGTCGGCGAAGTCCCTCTACCATTCAGCCGTTTATAGGCCAGCAGAGTCGTTCACTTTTACTTGCCGCACACACATCGCGATATGGATTTGTGCCTAACCAAGAACGACATGGTATTTTATCTTTTACTACGCAAATATGTATTTATTATTCATTAGCTAACCACCCATATGTTTTCAAGGCAACCCCACAATGCGCACGCACAAAACTCACAGTATCCAATTATAACTCTATGATCCCGCAATGCGCACGCACAACCCCCCAATGCGCACGTATTGGCTCAAAACTCCAACCAAGAACCTATTTGATCCACAATTGATTCACAAACCAATTAAGATCAAGGTTTCTAAACAACTAGGGCTACGAATTATTCTAAGAAAAACATCAAAACTTGATCATATCCAATGATCTTCCAAAAAGGCCGAAAAACTTACCTTGAAGAAACTTGAAAATCTTGGAATCAAAACGATCCTCGTCTCCTCACGATTCCGACGCTCTACTTGAATCCGAAAACCACCAAGAATTCACTTAGAATTTCGGAAAGCCTCTTTGTCTCTCTCTCTCTCTTTGCTCTCAAACTTGCAGAGTTCGTGTTTTCACTTTTTTCTGACAACCTCCTAGGAATAATGGGAGGTATATTTCCTCCAAAATAAACTGCCTCATTATTGCTAATTAATTCTTTTTATTACCACTTAGTTATCATTAGTCCACAAATTCCCAATTAATACATACATATAATACTTTTAATACAAAATAATTAAATATAATATTACGTTTACGCAAAATAACGCATCTGCTATTTCTCGAAAATCGAAATATCACACTCAATCCAATATGCCTTATTTGCAGACATGTTGGTTGTATGGTTTAATGTTGCATCCGGGTATCAGAGGCTATTAGGACTGCTTTTTCAGGCTTGCTTCATCTTCTTGATAATCTAAGATTATATCTTTTCTTGAATTGTTTCGTCTTTGCTCAAAAAATGTAAAGAACTGTTTTGCTTGCTTGCTACAGGTTCATCTCAAATACTTCGTTATATATGCTGTTGAACATGCATGTTAGGTAGCTCTGATGGAGTTGGTGTTCCTCCCCTTCCGGGTTTGTTAGCATGATCCTTTGGTGAAATGAGACATGATGCCTTATGACTTTGGAGTGTTATTTGCTTGGATTTTTTTCTTGACATTTGACTTTTTACTAGAAGCTCAATTTATTCCGTTTTATGTGTAAGTTGTGGTTGACATTGTGATCGGGTTTCTTGGGATGATCCTTAATTTGTTGAAAAATCGGACATGAAGCTTTGTGACTTAAAAGGGTTTGATGTACAAACTATTTTTTGACGATAAATAAATCAATGATTTATTGATGATTACTATATGAATAATTATTCTATAAAAACATTGATGCTTTAAGAAAGTATACGCATGTCTTTTTCTTTGTTTAAAATAGAGTATGCACATATCACTTTGAGTAGTAGTAACGAATTCCTAAAAAATAGTGGTATGGAATATTCCCCCAAGCAATTCAGCGTTAAGCACCAAAAAGATGCTGAAAAGTTACTATGTAAAAGGGAACCAAATTCAGATCTTCTGAATCTAACTAGAGGTGTGAAAAAATATTAACAAACATCTCTTAATTTATTATCATTTAATTTTTCCAAATAAGTTAACAAACAAACCCTTAATCACATGGGAACCCAAGCAATTAAGTCTCTCAAACTGATGTAAAATGACTCATGGTAAAAATATGGTGATACAATTAAAAACACTTTTTTTGTGTGTGTGTGTGTATGTGTTGTCACGGTAAAAAAAAATTTGTGATGTTATGCGTGTGTGTGCACGCGCAATCTTAATTTCAATATATAAGCAAACATTCTTTTTTTGTTTTTAAAACATAAGTTAAACTTTTATGAAGCTTTAGAACCGTCTAGAAAGTTTTTTGTTTTTGAGGACATAATTAAACTTTCTAGGATGCTTTAGAACTTCTAGGAAGTATCAAAGGACAAAGTGTTGGCTGGTTTTTTTTTTCCAAAAAAAAAAAAATTGGGGTACCGCCGAGACAATGGGCGGTATTGACAGCGATTTGGGAGGTCAGGAGGGGGTTTGGAAGGTCAGGAGGGCGATATTGGACGGTACCACTCAATTTTGGGCGATCGGGAGGGTGTATAAAGTGCGGGTTAGCATTCATTTTTTCAAACACAGGTTGGGGCGGCTGCATGAATTTCGGGATGGGGTCAGGGATCGAGAGCGGCACCGTCATGAGACGATAGTTTTATCTTTTTTTAGAAATACTGCAGGATCAATAGTATTGAATAAACAAAACAGTGGGTCGGCCGTTGAAAATTTGAGGGTCAATTGGCTATGTCATCCTATTTATCTATATAAGTATACATAGCAATTTTTTTTATATTAAGGGGGTCAAGTGCACCCCATAGCATATGTGTAAAGCCGCCCATGAACACAGGGGTATAGTTCGAGTTCCATAAAACATATAGTGTAAAAAAATCGAGTTTTTCCCATACTTTATCGGCACGGCCACGGCGGGGGCAGCATGGGTTTTGCGCACATCAGAAGCATTGAACACATGCAAAGGACCACACCATCAAGAAAGGTGAAGATTTTGATAGATTCATATCTGACGATATATATGGTGCATTCTCAGTGCATTTTCATGCAAAAATATCTCGTTTGGATGGTTGGTTTTTTTTTTTATTATATGTATTTCAGATTTTATATGATGGAGGCATGATTTTGGATGTTTTGAGACATTTTGGAGTTATTTGGAGCTGAATGTACAAAATGGGAGTAAAGCGGTCAAGTTGAAAAAAGTAATAGGTGTTGAAAACCTAAAAGATGAAGTGGTAGGATCCTACCATAAGGAGTCCGAGCTTGCTAATAGTGGAATGGATATTCAGTCATTATGTATTATGTCTAGGGATGTTGTTAAGTTGCAACATATGTTGCTTTTCGATATTTTGTAGAATCATTTAGTTTCCCGAGTCTATCTTTTCGTTTTCCGCTTTGTTTTTTGGTGATGATGATGTCAGACTTACGTATATAATCGATTAATATTAATTATATACGTGTCGGACATCCTTTTTCCGGTTAAGGACTCGATATCCAGAATCAGGGGCGTCACAATGAGCGACACAAAATAGTTTTTATCATTGATCATGATGTGTGACTATTGGATCATGATGTATGTGTTGGATCATTAATCCAACGTTGGGCTTATATGTGAAATTATTATTTATTATGGATTGTCGATAAATATTAGCCTGATGTAAAAGTGATATAATTCGGTTTACGGTTATTGGGCTATAATGTATCATTAGGGTGTGAGCCTTTTATGTGTAAAGACTAAAAGGTATTTATGTTTCATTGATGGGTAGAATCGGAAATACCTAAAATATAATTCACTATATAAGGAGGGTTATGGTCCATTGGTCACACACCTATCTATTCTCCTCTGCCTCCCATTACCAGAAAGAGAACTACAAGGAATTCTAAAGGGTTCTTTAAAAATTACTAGAAGGTGTGTAGATCTAGAAGATCAATCCTACAACACCAAAAGGAGATTTCCGCTGCTATGGATTCATGTATATTTATAGTTTAATTTTGTCTTGATTCTCAATTGTATATCATAATCGATCCGGAGGTAATGTGATTGAATCACAAGGCTAACTCTAACAAGTGGTATCGGAGCCGGTTTATGTTAAATTATGGAGAATCGATCTATTTTGGTTCCAACATCCTTCGGCATATAGTTTTTTCTTGTTGATCATCTTGTATGCCTGCCGCCGTTTGCTTTTGTGATAATGCAAAAAGATTGTGGGAAGATTTTGTGTATTGTATTACATATGTTCCGGTATTTATATTACAAGAATAGTAAGCTAGTTACACCAATATACATAACAAGACAAATATACCCTTTACCACAATAATAATCTCACTAACACTCCCCTTCAAGTTGGAGCATGAGGGTTACAAATGCCTAACTTGGGCAACAAGAAAGTAAAAGCTGGTGTCCCAAGGGCCTTGGTCAAAATATCCGCCAACTGATGAGCAGTAGGAACATGTGCAGTCACAAGATTACCGGAAAGAAACTCATCACGAACAAAGTGACAATCAACCTCAATATGCTTCGTGCGATCATGGAAGACGGGATTACGAGCGATGTGAAGAGCAGATTGACTGTCATAAAACAAACGCATCGGAGAAGGATGCGAGACTCCAAGAGAAGCAAGCAAGGACTTTAACCATTTCAATTCACATGTAGCCACGGCCATATCACGATATTCCACCTCAACAGAAGAACGAGACACAATAGGTTGCTTCTTAGTCTTCCAAGAGACTGGAGAGTGGCCAAGAAACACTAAATAAGCAGACAACGAACGGCGAGTAAGAGGGCAAGCCGCCCAATCACTATCACAATAGGCCAACAAAGACAAATTAGAAGCAGCACGAAGCAAAATACCTTGTCCTGGACTACCCTTCAAATAGCGAAGAACACGAACAACAGCATCCCAATGATGGACCAAGGGCCGGCTCAAAAATTGAGCCAAAGTATGCACTGCATAGCTAAGCTCAGGACGAGTAACAGAGACATAAACCAACCGACCCACAAGGCGACGATACTGATCGGGTCGAGAAAAAGGCTCCCCCTGAAGTGTAGCAAGGCGATGGTTTTGTTCCATGGGTGTGTCAAAAGGACGACATCCCAACATCCCTGTCTCACGTAAAATATCTAGAGTATATCGGTGCTGAGAGAGGAAAATCCCAACAGGACTACGGGCGACCTCAAGACCAAGAAAATACTTCAAGGACCCCAAGTTTTTCATATGAAAACAAGAATGCAAGTATTGTTTAAAGCGAAGCACCACCTCAAACGAAGAACAAGCAAGAAGCAAATCATTAACATAGACAATGACATGTAAATATTGACCATCCCGAACATAGCTAAACAAGGAGTAGTCAGCATACGATTGTTTGAAACCATAGGACTTCAAAGCGCAGATAATTTAGCAAACCACTGGCGAGGTGCCTGTTTCAGACCATAGAGAGACTTACGAAGACGACAAACTTTCCTAGGAGTTAGACTATAATATCCAGGAGGAAGTTGCATGTAAACTTCCTCGTGTAAATCGCCATGTAAAAAGGTGTTATGAACATCCATCTGGTGCAACTCCCAGTTACGTGCAGCAGCAACTAGAAAGGAAAATGCAAACAGTATCCATCTTGGCAACAGGAGCGAAAGTATCAGTGTAGTCAACACCTGCAACCTGTCGATTGCCATGTACAACAAGACGCCCCTTAAGGCGCTCAACCGCACCAGTGGACGTGTATTTGATCTTGTAAACCCAACCACTACTAATAGCATGCTTTCCAGGAGGTAAATCCTCCAACGTCCAGGTACCATTACGTTCAAGAGCATCAATCTCCTCCCGCATTGCCCGACACCAACCGGGATGTTGAACAGCTTCCTGAAACGTGGCTAGTTCCTTACCCTTGGAAAGGGATGTTAGAAAACATTTGTGGCGTGCTGAAAAATTATTATAATTATTATAACATCAACCTCTATATGTTGTTGAACAACAGTATGAGTAACATAATCTCGTAGCTTCGTAGAAGGAGTCTTGGTACGAAGACCACGACCCAAAACCGTAGGAGCCTGAGAAGAAACAATGGTACTCTCCCTGGAGTCCGAGGGACCAACAGAACTGACAGGGGAAAGTGAAGTACCAACCGGCATAGTATCAATCAGTACAGGATCATCGTCATCATCCCATAGAGGAGGTTGATTAAAATATCCCACTGAGCACGAGCAGGATCTGGAAGGGACTCAAGAAAAGGAAACTTATCCTCATGGAATTGAACGTCACGACTAACAAAAAAATCATTTGTGTCAAGATCATATAGTCTCCAGACTTTTTTTCCAAAAGGATACCCAACAAAGATACACTTACGAGAACGGGAATCAAACTTATCCTTAACAAAAGGTCGATTAGCGGCATAGCATAGGCAACCAAAGACCCTAATCGAATCATAAGAGGGAGGACGACCAAAAAGACATTCATAAGGTGTTTTACCAGATAAAACCGGAGTAGGCGTTAAATTGATCAGATGTACAGCAACAAGAACACATTCTCCCCAAAAGTACTTGGGCAACTTAGCATGAAAAACGCAAGGCATGAGCAACATTAAGGATATGACGGTGCTCGTGTTCAACCCTACCATTTTGTTGAGCAGTGTTAACGCAAAAGGTATGATGTACAATTCCTTTATCCGCAAAAAAAATGGTTTAAGCCGATAAACTCTTGTCCATTGTCACTACGCAAAATTTTAATCTTTTAATTAAATTACGTTTTAACCATGGCATAAAAATCACGAATCAATTGACCAACTTCATGTTTACCAGCCATTAAATATACCCAAGTAGAGCGGGAATAATCATCAACAATCGTAAGAAAGTAACGAGCATCACAACTAGACAAAACCTTATTAGGCCCCCAAATATCGCAATGAATTAAATCAAAAATAGCAGCGGCTTTATTAGAACTTAACGGAAACGAGTTCCGCAGCTGTTTGCTCATATAACAGACAGAACAATCAAGAGCACAACTTTTATTGGAATCAGTAATAACACCCGGTAAGGAAGCAACAACAGTCATGGAGGGATGACCTAAACGCCGATGCCATAACAAACTGGAACTGGTAACCGCAACTGCATTCGCTTGAGAAGCATAAACTGATCGGAAGAGATAGACCCCATTAAATTGCACCCCCACTCCAATCAGGTTCCTCGAGATATGGTCATGTATAACACACAGCTTGTTAGTAAACATAACAATATAATGCCGAGTATCAAGCAAATGGGATACCGAGAGCAAGTTACACTCCATATCAGGAACATAAAGAACATTATGTAAAGTGAGGCCGTTTAATTCAACACGGCCTTGCTTAATAGCAACTAGAGCACTCCCATTAGGTAAACCAGGAGTAGAGGACAAATTTTGTAAATCGGTAAACAACGCAAGATTACCCGACATATGGTTGGATGCACCCGTATCAAGAATCCAATCATTAGAATCATACGTACCCGTCAATTTTTCAGAGGTGGAAGTGGAAGATTTAACATTTTTAATAGCAGCAAGTACTTGGCCCCATTGCTCATCGGAAAGGGAAGGGAGGCTGCTGCGTTCTGGCTCACCATCAACACCCCCAGATTGTCGAAAACCGCCGACATGAGAGGCAAAATTGCGTGCAGCAGGGCTGCTGTTAGCCCCAACCGAGTTGGATATGATTGATGCAAAGCTTCATGCTCCTGAATGACGAAGAAGATCAAAGAGAAAACAAAAGAGAACAAAACAAGAGCGGGATGCTCTAGGTTTTCTTTGCGGATCAAAATTATCCCAAAAAAATTACGGGGTTCTAGGTTTCTTCCGTTTAAATACCCTCAACTCCCAACCCTTACAAAGGACTGAAATACCCCTTCTAAATCCAAACAACCAAAATCAGTTCATAAAAGACTTAATACTTAATACCAAAAGACTTAATGCATAATAATAAATAAATGGGCAAAACGACGTAGCGTCTCCTGCATCATCTCCATCCCTCCCTAAGGATGGGACTCGTCCTCGAGTGCTCCGACTTGAATTGGTGCTGCATCAGGTGCATGATAAGGTGTTAGGTCCGCCACATTAAACGTATTGGACATATGCCAGCTGGAAGGTAGATCAATAGAATAAGCATTATCATTAATCCTTCGAACCACAGTATACGGGCCAATCCTCTTAGCAGTAAGTTTGTTGTATGTACCAGGTGCACATCTCTCCCGTTTCAAATGTATCATGACGAGGTCTCCGGGCTGAAAAATCAGTTGCCGACGTTTTAAATCAGCAGCCCTTTTGTATTTCTGAGTGGCTTGCTCCAGATTGCTAGTAACTGAGCTGTGAACCTCTTGTATGGCTCGAGCTAAGGACCCTGCTTGCCTGCTTTTGGGAGATGGAATGCTAGCTAAATCAACCACCATGTTAGGAACCTTAGTATAGACCACCGCAAACGGAGAAATACCAGTAGAGCGATTCTCCATAGAATTGAAGGCAAATTCAGCCTGTGCAAGATATGCATCCTACTGTTTCGGATGATCACCAGCTAAACTTCGTATCATATTACCTAGTGTACGATTGACCACCTCAGTCTGCCCATCAGTTTGAGGGTGATACGCAGAACTGAATTGGAGATTGGTCCTGAAACGCTTCCACAACTCCTTCCAAAAATGAGACATAAATTTCACATCTCGGTCCGAAGTTATCGTTTTCGGGAGGCCATGTAACTTGACTACCTCTTTAAAAAAAAGTTGAGCAATGTAACTTGCATCAGCCACCTTTTTGCAAGGAACAAAGTGTGCCATTTTGCTAAAACGATCCACGATCACAAAAACAGAATCAACATGTCTTGGTGTCTTCGGTAATCCTAGGACGAAGTCCATTGAAAGATCCTCCCAAATATGTTGAGGAATCGGGAGTGGCATGTACAAACCTGCATTTGTTTTTGTGCCTTTGGCGGATTGTCAAATACCACACTTCTCTACAAATTTCGCTGTATCCTTCTTTAGTTGTGGCCAATAAAATCTGGTCTCCATTAAAGCCAATGTCTTATCCCTTCCAGCATGTGCAGCCAAGCCTCCTTCATGTAACTCCTTCAACAAGTATTCTCTAAGGGAGGTTCGGGGAATGCAGAGCTGATTCCCTTTAAATAAAAAACCTTCATGAATGGTAAAATCCCCACCTTGACTGTGCGTTTGGCACTGCTGCCATATGTTTCCAAAGTCCGGATCAGACGGATATTCATCCGGAAGAACATCAAAACTTGTCAATTCTTGTTGTAGCACCACCAAAAGACTATCTCTCCGACTTAATGCATCAGCCACCTGATTAGTTACCCCGGCCTATGCTGAATGCTGAAGGTGAATTTCTGCAAATACAAGAACCAACGTGCTTGCATACGGTTAATGTGTTTTTGTGATTGGACGAATTGCAGTGTTCTGTGGTCCGAATGAAGCACAAATTCGCGATGAATCAAGTAATGCTCCCAAGTCTGTAACGCACGGATGATCGCGTAAAATTCCTGCTCATAGGTTGTCCATTTGGAGCGAGCATTAGACAACTTTTCGCTAAAAAAGGCCACCGGTTTACCCTCTTGGACCAACACCGCACCAATACCTGTCATACACGCATCTGTTTCAACAAGAAACAATTTATCAAAGTTAGGAAGTGCTAAAACAGGGGCTGTGGTAAGCTTGTTTTTTATCAAATCAAAGCTTGAATCTTGTTCTCTTCCCCAAGCAAACCCATTCTTCTTAAGGCAACTAGTCAAAGGAGCCACAATAACGCTGAAGTTCTTGATGAATTTGCGATAAAAAGAGGCCAAACCTAAGAAACTTCGCAGAGCTGTGACTGTGGTTGGTGTGGGCCATTCCCGGATTGTCCGAATTTTCTGAGGGTCTGTTTGAATGCCGTCTTTCCCGATGATAAAACCCAAGAAAAGAAGTTGGGAAGCAAAAAAAAACACATTTCTTCAGGTTCAAGTATAGCTTATGCTCACGAAGCACTTCCAACACAGCCCGCACATGTTGTACATGTTCTTTCACAGAAGCACTATAGATCAAAATGTCGTCAAAATATACGGCAACAAATTTATTAATGAAAGGCTTTAATACCTCATGCATCAACCTCATAAAGGTGCTGGGGGCATTACACATACCAAACGGCATGACCATCCATTCATAAAGTCCCTCCTTCGTTTTAAAACTCGTCTTCCATTCGTCCCCTGGTTTAATGCGAATTTGGTGGTATCCGCTAGTCAAATCTATCTTGGTGAAAACTGTTGCACCGTGTACATGGTCCATCATCTCTTCAACCCTTGGAATAGGAAATCGGTACTTTACCGTGATCTTGTTGATTGCTCGGCTATCCATACACATCCTCCATTGTCCATCTTTCTTCGGAATCAATATAGCGGGTACTGCACAAGGGCTCATACTAGGCCTAACCACCCCTTTTTGAACCAAATCATCTACAATGCCTTGCAAGATGCCATTCTCTATGGGACTTAACCTGTAGTGAGGTAAGTTGGGTAGTGATGCTCCAGGTATTAGATCAATGTGGTGTTGTACCTGTCTTAGGGGAGGCAGCCCGGGTGGAACTTCAGCAGGTGACAAATCTGCAAATTCGGCTATGATTTCTTGCGTCGCTGTTGGTATGGGTTCATCAGTAACATTCTGGATCACTTCTTTGACCACTAAAGCCAACGAATGGGAGTTGTTGCTGATGGCATTAGTACAATCCTTTCCACTGATGGTCAACGCCTTAGAATTTGTTGCCTCCTTCCTCGTCATGCTAGAAGGCATAAGAACTAACCTCTTTCCATGCCAGACAAAGGAATAAGTGTTGTTCTTGCCTTGATGACTCACCTCCCGATCATATTGCCATGGACGCCCCAACAGTAGATGACACGCATCCATGTCCACGACATCGCAGCTTACTTCATCGGCATAAGAACTTCCAATCGAGAAAGGCACTGCACATGTTTCAGTAACCTTATTTTCCATGCCTTTCTTGATCCACCCCACTTTGTAAGGGTGGGGATGTTTTGTCACGGGCAGACCTAAAGCTTTAACTGCTGATTTGGAGATCAAGTTATCACTAGCCCCACTATCGATTATAAGGTCACAAACCTTCTTATTGATGGTGCATCTTGTTCGAAAAAGTGCGTGCCGCTGAGTATCACTGTGTTCCACCAACAAGAGCCTTTCAACAATGCAGATTAACGGTGAACCTTCATCACCAAGCACCTCTTCTACCTCTTCCTGCACATCTCCCACATCACTGACTTCTTCCACAATTTGGGTTTCAACCAATTGAACGGGCCTCCTTTGAGGGCAGGCATTTGACATATGACCCTGCTCTCCACACCGGTAACACTTGCCCCCCGAAGGCTTGGCATAAGGATTAGTAGGCTTTGGGTCAGTGGGTTGGGTTCCTCTCTTGTTTGCTCCCCCATCTTCAACCAATTTTGTTGTGCTGGAAGTTCCCACCGGAGAAACGGACGATGTACTGTTAAACAACCTCCGAGAGTTTCCAAACTTAGTCTGCCTTCGTTGTATCTGCTTCTCAACCGTATACGCCATATTAACGGCTTCACCAAGGCTCCATATGTGGTTAAGCTCAAGTTTTTCCTGTATTTCGTCTGTTAACCCCCCCCCCCCCCACATATCGAGTGATTTGCACATCTTCAGGCTCAGGTGTAGTGGCTCGTGCTCCCAATCGATAAAATTCATCAGTATAGGCCTGGACACTTCTTCCATTTTGCTTGCAGTTGTAAAATTCCAATAGTAACTTCTTGGCATAGTTAGATGGTAAAAAACGCTGGGTAAGTAACTGTTTCATATGGGGCCACGATTGCACTGCATTTTTACCTTCTAGAATCCGGTTATTTTGCAATTGTCTCCACCATGCATGAGCCCCGCCTTTGAGCTTGTATGAAACCAGCCGGCACCGGATGTTCTCCGGTGGATTCATACCCTCAAAGTAATCTTCCACGGCATCTAGCCAGTCTAAAAAGTCTTCGATGTGCAGGTTTCCATCAAAAGTTGGTAGTTCCATCTTTAATCTAAACCCACCGTAATCAGGAAAGTACATTTCTCTTTGACTCTTCGTTGTCGGCCGAGGTGGTTCTTCAGCCAGATGTTGCCATTCAAGGGCCTCAACCTCTCCATCAACGAATATCTCTGGTGGTGATTTCGTTCGCAACTCTTTGCCGAATTTCTGCTGCGCTATAGATCCCGTTCGTGGCTCCACAGGGGTTCGAGGAAGAGCTCTCCCCGCCGGTGGAGCGCATTGCTTCACTTCCATCAGCTCGCGCTTCCATTCTTGCACCGCTTTGTGTAATTCCACTTTCAAACCCTCGATTTGGATGCCCAAATCAGTGACCGCATTCCAGAGGTCCTTCGAATTCTGATCATCGTCGAGAATTCGGCTGCTTCCATTGTCGATATCTGCCATCAGAGTAGTCAAGGGAAAAACCTTGCTCTGATACCAAAATATGACGAAGAAGATCAAAGAGAAAACAAAAGAGAACAAAACAAGAGCAGGATGCTCTAGGTTTTCTGTTTGCAGATCAAAATTATCCCAAAAAAATTACAGGGTTCTAGGTTTCTTCCGTTTAAATACCCTCAACTCCCAACCCTTACAAAGGACTGAAATACCCCTTCTAAATCCAAACAACCAAAATCAGTTCATAAAAGACTTAATACTTAATAACAAAAGACTTAATGCATAATAATAAATAAATGGGCAAAACGACGTAGCGTCTCCTGCATCACTGAAGCTTAAGATATTCTGCTGCGGCTGAACATGTACAAGCAGGAGTCTTGACGATGCTAGCCAAATCGTATTGAAGACGGCGCAATTCTGTGTAATACACAGCAACGGGATGACTTCGCTGCTGACAATTAGAAATATCTGTGTTTTTAGTTCAGTTCCAAAGGCTCATAATGAGGAGCTTTAATGGCGGCGGCGTCTTCTCCGGCCATGATGTAGAAGATGATGATCAACGCTGTTAAGAGTTTTCTGGTTTTTTTTTTTTTTTTTTTTTTTTTTGAAACACAGGAAACAGAAAGAAAAGGAAAAAAAAAAGATCCGAGAGGATCGAAATCAATTCCTCATTGAGGGTTGCTTTGATACCATGATAATGCATGAAGATTGTAGGAAGATTCTGTGTATTGTATTAGATATGTTCCGGTATTTATAATACAAGTATAGTAAGCCCTAGTTACACCAATACACATGACAAGATAAATATACCCTTTACCACAATAATAATCTCACTAACATTTTGTTTTACTTTTGACAATTGGGTTGAATTCCTGGATTAAGATGATAAAGGGTAGAAATTTCATCTTTGTTTTTCCGGTATCTTTCGGCTCCGGTGGCAATATGTATCAGGGTTCTGTCGTCTCAACACAGCAACGATAACATTAAGCTGTTATTATTATTTTTTAAAATAATAAAAGAATATAAGTGATTGTTCTACTGCACCCACGTGAGTTTCTTATAAGAGCAGTAATGCATACGTTACGGCATAAATTGATACAGTACATCAGGCGTTTGGTTTCAGACTGGACTGGATTGAGTCATGAGAGAGAAAATAAAATAAAATAATATAAAGTAATGATTATAAGGTTGAAATGTTGTATTAAAATTTGTGTTGATGAAGAAATGATTGGTGAAATGATTGGCGAGAGAAATATTATATTGATAAAGTAATGGTTGAATAGTGTAGGTGGTGAATAAAATCAATTGATTAATACTATTTTATTTGTTGATTGTGAAATGATTGGTGAGAGAAATATTAAAATAATAATAAATAAGATAGTGGGTGAATAATGGTAAAGTTAAACATTGATATATTGCAGAATTTGTATTATTATATGTCTCTAAGTGAATTTGTTGAAACGATATGTCGTCAAAGTGACCTCTATGTGGAAATTGATTTACGATGGGATGTAAAAAAGTTTGTGTTCTTATAAACTCACACGGATAGTATGCGTCGTCCCAAAGGAAGGATATTATTTCACGCGGATAGTATGCGGCCCAAATGAAGTATATTATTTGGCAGAATTGTAAATATACACCTGTGGTGATAAATATGTGACAATTATTTGGTTTCCATGTAGGTAATAGATATGATCCAAAGATTGGTCTATTATTTGACATGATTTATTATCAGTGTTTGATCACTACCCCAAGATGTCAATTACGTGTTAGTATTATCGTCCAAAGATGAGATATTAATGTCGTACCGGCATTTTGTGATGGGAAAATATATCATAAATTTGTTTGATTTTGGATATTCTTCGGATCTTATATATGTGAGTTTAAGGTTAATTAAGTTGTTATATGTATTTACTTTTAAGTTCTGCTTTAAAGTATATCTGCTCCTTGAAGCATTATATTCCTCCACTAATTGTCTCTGACTTCAAGCGTTAGAAAGAACAAGTTTGTTCTTGTCACTGACACCATGGATCTTGCCTTGACATATAGGTATGATCCTCTTAAAACTCTCAGTTAGAATAGTAAAGTCCAACATATTTGTACTTTGAGAAGTGTGAGTGATCAAACAGGTTGAGTCTAGTGATCATATAGGAAGTCATTCCGGATACTCTTGAAGTGGCATAAGGATTATGGTGACTATTAAAAAAATTGTATTCAATAGAGTTGCACAATGTCCAGGAAGAGATAGACGAGGCATACCTTGTCTTGTCTAAGCTAGTCTCTATAAGGTACTAGGGCTAATGCAACATAAGGGACACACTCTGGAAATGGCTCATCTGATTTCCAAACTTCAGGTCTTTGATTTGGATAACCATGATGGCCTTCTGGTGCAATTTATCATTCTTTCTCTTCATGCAGAATATGGTAAATTGAATGTCGGTTATAACCGATATAAGGAATAGTGGGAGTTGAAGAAATTGATTTCTCACTGAGTGCAAGAAGTCGAATGATTGAAATTTGAGCAACCAGAAAGTGCAAAATATGGTCACCATTAAAGGTAATGACACAATAAAGTTTAAGTTTAAGGAAGCTGCTAGTATTCAACATTAGGGGTAAAAGTGACAACATAAGGATATTGGTTGTTTCTATGCCAATAGCTAGTAACACAACGAAAGATTGCTTAATGTATCATGCTTAGCAAATAGAGTTAACTTTCCTTTTCTGGTTTGTTAAGGGGTTGAGTTGATTTATGTGCCTGAACACACTTGGTGGATAGATTCAGATGCTTCTATGCATTTAAGCGTGAATATGCAGAGTAACTAGCATTATCAATCACCAGTTGATGACGAAAGATACGTCTTTGTGGGTGATGCTGATGCAGTTAGTTTAAGGCTATTCAGACACTAGATTCTTACCAAAGTTTGAACATTTTCAAGACTTGGAAGAGACCTATCAAGCCATCTTTATGGCGGAATTCAGTTTTTTTTCATTTCCTTATCGGACAAATCAGGATATTCTTGTTCTATTAAGAATGATACTTTTCCAGTATTCAGATAAAATGTGTTCTAATCATTTGGTTTTAGGTGATAATCTAGATTTGGTAGATACCATTGTATCTTTAATAACACTCTGCATTTAGTTTTAATGGCATAAATCAAAATTAATTAATGATGGTTCCTATATGGTTTGGCATTAGCATTTATGGAAAATTCTCAAACGGGAATATAAATGCTTATGCTAGATGGAACTTTTGGTCCCCCTCATATGTCAGATGGTTTTTTTCTGAGGAGGTTGTATTAAGGTGTAACAAACCAATATAAGGACATTAGGTGTTTATTCTCTAAGAACGTCTTAGAATTGATATATATGGTCACTTGCTATCTGTTCCCTATGGTATCTTGGAATTGTCAGCAATGTAAAATATCAAATTCATAGATGATTATTCGAGATTCAATAATCTAATGGTAGTCACTATGAAAATTAAAGTTAGCAACTTTCATACTAAATAAATACCCACTACAACAGTAACCAAAACCCCATATGAAATATGGACTGGGACACCCAGTATTCTGTGTAATCATATTGGAGGTTTTCCAACTAAGGTTAGGCCTTATAAGTCTAAGGAAAGAAAATTGGACTTTGGTTAATTGTTATGTTATGTGGTGTTTTAAGAGATCCAGGGGTTATAAATTCTATGGTTCTACTTCCATTTTCTTTATTAGACGGGATCTGCAAGGTTCCTTGAGGACATTGAGTTTGGGGGGAAGATAATGTATGAAATATTGTCTTTAAAGAAGAGCCTACAATGACTCTCCTTACAGTGGCAGTTGGTAACAAATTGTTTTTTTCCCAAATGGGATGTTTACTATCGCCAGATACAGTTTATGACAATATTCTTGAACTTCCGATTAGGCAACCTCAACATCCTCAAGAACATATGTAGGAGCAACATGAGCATATGAGGTACCACATGAGAAATCAGTGACACCGCAACTTAGGAACTTCACTAGAGAATTGAGGTCAACAATTCAGTCTCTTTGTATTGTTTACCTCTTTAAGCATAAGGATCCTGACATTATAGAGAACGATCCAGTTACCGTCCCCAAGCCATGGAAAGCTCTAAGTCTCATAAGTGGACTGAGGTTATGCAATGTGAGATGAAGTCCATAAAGGTCAATGACATTTAAGATCTTCTACCATTATCCGAGGATCGAAACCCATTGGTTGTAAATGGACATTTTAGACCAAGAGGGATTCAGATGGTAATGTGGAAAGATATAAGGTTTTTCTTGTCATTAAGGGCGTTACTCAAAAGGAGCATATATTATACAAGGCTTTCTCTCTGGTTTCTTTGAAAGGCCCTTTCAGTATATTTATAGCTCTACTTGCTTATATGGATTATGAGTTACATTAGATTAGATGGATGTAAATACAATGTTTGTCAGTGGTGACATTGATGAAACATTGATTCAGTGCTTCCAGAAAACTTTGCATTTGGTGATGCAAAGAATATGGTTTGCAAAATAAATAAATCCATCTACGGACTCAAACGGTTTTCCCGTCAATGGTATGTTAGATTTCATCAAATCATTGTCTCATTTGGTTTTGAGTCAAATTCGGTTGATGAATGTATCTACCATAAGTTTTGTGGGAGTATGTTCATACTTTTGGTTTGACATGTTGATGATTACCAGTAACGATATAGACTTTGAGCAGGAAACTAAATCTTTTCTCTCGTCCGGTTTTGAGTTGAAAGATTTAGGTGACGTTAATTCAGTTAAGGATCCATTTATATCAGGATTATTCCTGAGGTATTATTGGATCATTACAAACAGACTATATCGATAAAGTTTTCTTAAGAGATTCGACATGATAGATTGTAAACCACATAGTACCCATGTATCTAAGGGAGACAACTTCAATCTCAAACTGTGCCTTTTTGTAATGATTTAAAGTAGGAGGAAATGCAGATGATTACCTTTGATTTTGTCGCTAGGAGTCTGATGTTTGTTTAGGTTTGTACGCGTCCGGATATTGCGTACATTTCAGTCATTTGGGCAGATTCTTAAAAGACCTTGCAAAGGGTCATTTGGTTGCAGCTTATAAGGTTATAAAGTACTTACTGAAAACAAAATATAGGATGCTCACATATCTGGAGTTAGAAAAGTTAGAGATCATTCAGTATACTGAATCAGATTTTGGTGGATATAAGGATACATTAAAATCCACATAAGGTTATGTCTTCATTTTGTCAAAAGAAGTTGTTTTCCTGAAAAAGAGCTAAATAGACACTTCTGGCTTCTTTGACAATGAAGACAAAATTCGGGGCTTTTGAAGCCACTATTGATAGGATATGGACGCGGAAAATTTATTTCTGGTCATATAAGGTTCAATAAGGATTCTTATGATAATAATTCCGCAGTGTTTTATCCCAACAACAACAATAGGGTTTCATCAATGTCTAAGAACATTGATATAAAGTTCCTAGTTGTTAAAGATAGAGTTCAAAGTGGAAGGATGTCTATTGAAATTATAATGACAAACTCTATTATCGTGGATCCACTCACTACGGGACAACCACCTAAGATGTTGTTGAGCATACTGCTCTTATGGGTGTCATGTCAGTTAAGGATGTTAGGTTTAGTGGGAGTTTGTAATTGATGTTTGCTTCGATATAGACACATTTTTCAGTTGTTTCAGTTTATGGTTAAAGTTAAAGTTAAACTTATGGTTATTTCTGCAGAAATTTAAGTTTGATGTTTCACACTTTGATCTTGATATACTGTTTTGATCTCAATAAGTTTAAGGTGGACCAGTTGGAAATATGCATGTTAAGATCACATGTCATGTTATTTTCCACGCTACGCATCCACATCATGATCCATGTCATTCAGTTTTTATTAACATATGTGATCATTGATGGGTCCCGTCATGATAGATGTGACGAAGGCCGCTTTGGTCCTATGTTGATGGGATTGATGGACGGGATTGTTATTGATACAATTTTATGACGACAGCAAAGTTGAGCGCTCATTCGGTTATCTGGTGATAAATAATTATAAGGTTACACATATAGCCCAAGTGGGAGATTGTTGGATCATTAATCCAACGTTGGGCTTATATGTGAAATTATTATTTATTATGGACTGTCGATAAATATTAGCCTGATGTAAAAGTGATCTAATTCGGTTTACGGTTATTGGGCTATGATGTATCATTAGGGTGTGGGTCTTTTATGTGTAGAGACTAAGAGGTAATTTATGTTTCGTTGATGGGTAAAATCGGAAATACTAAAATATAATTCAATATATAAGGAGGGTTATGGTTAGTGTTGTTAACGAGCCGGGCCGAGCCGAGTAGCTGATGTTCAAGCTCGAGCTCGTTTGTAATCGGGTAGGCTCGGTTCGGCTCGTTAACACAAACGAGCCTAAAAGCCTGTTCGAGCTCGGCTCGATAAGAATAAAAAATGTTCGAGCTCGAGCTCGAGCTCGATATAAAGCTCGTGAACAGGCTCAAACTCGAGCTCGGCTCGTTCAATAGTATATTTTTTAAAGGAATGATTTGTTAATATCCAATATATCCATTATTCAACCCAAATACTCGTTTAATCAAACATCCACAAAATATTTGTTATTTGTTAAATTATTTATGTGTATATATTCCCTCAAAAAAATAATTATGTGTATATATGATTTATATTTATTATTTATATTATATATTATATTAGTTCGCGAACACTAACGAGCGTTCACGAGCAGGCTCGTGTTCGCTCGTTTAGTAAACGAGCAGGAGAACCCGATCGAGCTCGGCTCGATAGCATAAATGAACGAGCTCGAACGAGCTTAACGAGCCGAGTTCGAGCCTTGTTTGTGAACGCTCGGTTCGTTTAACAACTCTAGTTATGGTCCCTAAGTCACACACCTATCTATTCTCCTCTGCCTCTCATTACCAGAAAGATAACTACAGGGAATTTTAAAGGGTTCTCTAAAAATTACTAGAAGGTGTGTTGATCTAGAAGATCAATCCTACAACACCAAAAGGAGATTTCCGCTGCTATGGATTCAGGTATATTTATAGTTTAATTTTGTCTTGATTCTCAATAGTATAGCATAATCGATCCGGAGGTAATGTGATTGAATCACATAAGGCTAGTTCTAACAGTATGCGCATGCACCATAATCAATGTGTAACATATATTGTGTCTCTCGTGGTAGTTAGAGATATAATGTTAATTATCTACCTCCGCATCAGCTTAAACTTTTGGAAGAAATGGTAGTTCAACAGTAGTAGCATCTTTTGGGAGAGATGGTAGTTCAACAATAGTAGCAGCATTGGGGATAGATGGTAGTTCAATAGTAGTAGCATTCTTTTTTGTGCATAACATTTGTGCATTCGTTAGGAAGTTTGATTATAGTATTATCCCATCGAGGAACCCATCGAGGAAATGTTTGTTTCGCAATAAAATACCCAGAAATGGTAGTTCAACAACACAAAACATTTGTGCGTTCGTTAGCAATAGTGGTTTTGACTGTAGTATTATCCTATCGAGGAAAGGTTTGTTTCACAATAAAACACTCACAACAAATATTAATGATATTCTTTTTAAATTGATCACGTTGTTGTTACTTTTGAGCTGTTAACATATCTAGCCGGGTATCTGTAATTCAAGTTCGGTTCGTTTATGTCACAGCTTCTTCATGATCGATCGGTTGATCGATCGTTTACTAAATGAACAATAATTTATGATCAAGTTTAGTTTGTTTAATTCACGAGTTTATTCGTGTTTGTTTGTTTAATAAACAAAAATAAATTTATATCGGCTCTTTTAAATAGTAAATTGTTCGATCTCATGTTTGAGTTTGACTTGTTAAGCGTATTTTTGTCTTTTAACTCTTGCTCGGATCAATGTTGACTCGTTCAAAAAAAAATCAAGTTCAATACATAAATAATAAATTATTAAACAATATTAAAACATAATCATACAATAAGTATGCTTATAATATTGTTTAAGTTTAATAAATAGTCACAATTTGTTCACGAACCGCTCGGTTCCTTTAAGAGTTACCCGACGGTGGCAAAATTCCGTTCAAACCCGACCCGTCCCGACCTGAAGTTTCCCATCCCCGATAGTTTCCCGACCCGAAATGTCGGGGGTTTCCCGACCCGACCAAATATGGGAAATGGTTCTGTTTTTTAAAAAGCGATAAAAGTTAATCCAATTTTTTTAAATTTCTTGATGAGTCACATATTCAATTATTCTCGAGCGAAAAGAAGAAAAAAAAAAAAAGGGATGGGGGCTAATGATCTTATTTGAACATTATGTTGTCATTTATTTGTTACACAGTTTGATGCAGTTTGTAGACTATATGTTATTTTTTTAACTAATGACAAGTATCATCTACTTTATTTATTCGGCACTATCATCTACCCTATATCATAAATCATTTATTAAAGCTGAATGAATTATTCAGACATCAAAAACTAACAAACAATTCACTTAGCAAAGTATTGGATACATTGAATGCTATGTTGTTGATGTAAATATATTTGTGTTGCAAGAGGAATATCTTCAGTTGATTCACATATGTTTACATGATTATTTTAGTAACAACTCTTTATTAGGTACGGACTCGAGAAAGAAAAAATATCATGAATCTTATACAAACATCATGTAAAACAATGTAACGCCCAATATCCGTCAAAATTTGCACATTAATTCACAAAAAATATCTATACAAACATCATGTAAAACAATGTAATTAAGATTATATGGAAACTTAAGGGCCCTTTGTGGTACAATTTCCAAGTGCATATTCCAAGATCCGTATACTTAGCCAGAAGTATAAAGAATATTGCATTAGCCCACCCCATGTGTGCTCCTCCAGGATGGGCTTGAATCCCTAGCTAGACGTTGAGAATAAAATAAAAAATTATGATACCTCTACGTCATGTCACGAAAAGGGATTTTAAAAAAATAAAATAAAATCTTGAAGCAAAATCTGGAAACAAAAGTAAAGCGATCTCGAGAAGTCAAATCAATACTGAAGCAAAAAATGGAAAAAGAAAAAGGATTTTCGACTCTTGATTCAGAATTTTACATGCTTGACTCAAAAACATACCTTGATTTCAATATGATGCATGCTAAATTAAGATTAATAGTGATGGGATACAACTTTTGAATTTGAAAATCAAATTCTATCGTAACCGACGGCCGTTTAGGCGAGATTTGAGGATATAGTCAGTGAAAAGATACAAGATAAAGAAGAAATTGAAGCAAACACAGAAGATAAGGGAGAAGCTAAATCCACGATGATAGATTCTAATTTGAACGAAGAAAGAGAGAAAAGGATTACCTCGGATTCAGTGGTTGCTACTACCGGGACTCTTGCTACTGCTGCTTCCATTCCTTATCACAAATAAGAGATAAAATCAGAATAGAGTTTGAGTAGGAAAAGTTGTAATTTGAATTTCAATTTCCAGGGTTTTAGTTAGGGGAAAGCTTATCCCCAAATTTACATTTTTCCTGATGTATAAAAATAGGGCAACGAGACTAATGAAAGTGATCCAGAGTTTTACCCCTTTTCTCTTTTGTCAAATTTTCTTCATGGTATCAGAGACAAAGGTCACAAGATAGAACCTTGGTTGGAACAATATTTAAAAAAAATAAAATTGTGCAAGTGTTGGGAGAGATTGCCCACACTCTTGAATGTCTAAAGAAATATAGTAGCACCTTTACTGACACCAATTGGTTTTAGTACAATGGTAAGTGCTTGATCTTAACATGTTATCAGAGCCTTACCTAGTGAAAGAATCAGCTCTCACAATTCAACAGTTCCATCAGTGTTCTAGTTTAATCTACATTCGATTAAACCTCACAAATTACCTCCTATGGAGATCTCAGGTCATTCCCTTGATCAAAAGCTTGGGTGTATACCACCACATCTCATCATCGGAACAACCTGCAGAAAAAATCAAAAAGACAGGAGAAGAGGAAGAATAAGAAGACAATCCGGATTATCCAATCTGGCAAGTGAATGATGGTCTCCTAGTGTCTTGGCTCTTTGGCACTATGAAGGAAGAAATCATGAGCATGGTATATGAAAAGACTCTAATGCTTTCCAAATTTGGACATCCTTTGATCAACAACTACTGCCACATACGGTAGAAAAAGAAGTAACTCTGAAAATTTTGCTCATGGGACTAAAGAAGGGCACAAAATCAGTTGAGGGAGTTCAAGTCAATCTGTGACAACCTAGCTGCAATAAAGAAACCAATCTCTGATCTGGACAAAGTATTCCAGTTTTCACTTGGATTGGGCAATGACTACATGGGGTTTAGGACCGCAATGCTGACAAAACCACCATATCCTTCGTTTAGCCAGTTAATTTCCTCTCTACAGGAATATGAACAAACTCTAAAGGTGCAGCAGGCTAAGCAAAAAGAAGCACAAAATCAAGCCTTCCTCTCCTATAAAGGAAGAGGAAGATGAAGAAGATGATGTGGTAAAGCCCCTTTCAACTCACGAGGAAGAGGATTTACACCTGCAGAACGCTCTAGCACCAATCCTCAGCAAAACCAACAAGGCAACTCAACAGGTTGTAACACACAGACAGACAAGCAGTCAAGAGACAACATATCAGCATGTCAAATCTGCGGCAGAATCAATCACACCGCATTGGATTGTTGGTACATGTTTGACTTTGCATATCAATATGAGGAAGTCCCTAAGGCCCTTGCAGCAATGCACTTATCAGAGGAGCAGGATACCAATTTTTATGCGGTTATAGGTGCTACAACCCATATGACTAATGATGCAAGTAACCTCTCTACAAAAAGAATCTATGTTGGAAAAGATAAAATACATGTTGGTAATGGTGATCAACTAGACATTACACGTACTGGTGATGCCTATGTTGGTGACCTAAAATTGAAAGATGTTCTGGAAGTCCCTAAGTAAACCAAAATCTTGTTTTTGTTGGCAAATACACTGTTGATAACTAGTGTACTTTTGAGTTTACTAACAGTGGTTTTGTGATTAAGGATCAGTACCAAAAAGTAGTGGCACAAGGTCATAAGAAGGGGCAATTGTATGCAATGAAGGAAGATATACAAGAGGCCCTAAGTGCAATAAAGGCAGGGAAGGCACCTATTTCAGTTTGGCACCAGAGGCTAGGGCATCCTCAGACCAACTCTATTTCTGTTTTAAATAAAAATTCTCTTATAAATGTAAGTGATTGGATTTTGAAACCAAACATTTGTGTCAGTTGTCAAATGGGGAAAAGTTGCAAACTCCCATTTGATAAACATGATAAAAGGTCTGTTTTCCCATTGGAGAAAATTCATTGTGAGTTATGGGGACCAGCCCCTATTGCTTCAAATCAAGTGTATCAGTACTATGTTTTGTTTGTGGATGATTTTTCTCCTGTTACTTGTTTATATCCTTTAAAAAGGAAATCAGATTTTTATGATTGCTTTTTAAGATTCCAAAAGTTGGTAGAAAACTAGTTAAATCAAAAAATTAAAAAAATTTCAATGTGATGGAGAAGGAGAGTTCAGCTTTAATAAGTTTATTGACCATTTAGACAAGCTATGAGATTGCTACACAAATTTCATACCCTCACACTCCTGAACAGAATGGAGTGGCAGAAAGGAAGCATAGGCACGTGGTAGAAACCAGACTTACCCTAATGTTTCATGCCAATATACCAAAGTACAGAGAAACCATGATAGGCGATTATGGGTAGAAGATGCATTGATAGTATAAACGTGCTAGCACGTACGTATGTCTTCTGTCTTTAGGGCGTGGATAGATCTCGTCTATCGTAGACACTTGACTACGTGGATAGAATGATAGGTGTCTTGACGGTTGTGTAATTATCCTTAAGACCGGAGTCTTCATGGCATCACGGTGTGGATTGTCATGCTTTGACACTATTGAGGTTTCCCTAGTCTTGCATAGGATTGGTCGTCCGGGAATCGGATGGCTTACTCTCGTGAATCTTTGCAAAGATGTTGAACATGATCATTTTGACTAGGGTCGATGATTGCTCGGCTATGGCTTGGTTTCCATTCATCTCACACATATGAACATCTAGTCGGATTAAAATGGATAGTGAACATACACGTGGTATTTATTTATTATGAATAACACTATGTACTTTCCAAGTACATTAGATGTATTTGGATTGTGTACATTGATTGATAAAATAAATAATATTATCATATATTAATATTAGATATTAATGACTATAGATTTGCACACATGAGGTAAATATAATCAATATATATTGGTAATAAATGAGATAAATCTTATTCCTTATTTTATTGGGAAAAGGTTTTCTTCTCCTCCACAACCTCCTCATATAAAGCCCTCTTTTGCACATCATAATTCCAAGAGCTAATAGTTCTTGTGTAATATTGGAGAGCTCCTGGTTTAATAGATTCCGGCGGGTATCTCACTTGGGCGGCTCTATGCGTAACTACTCTCCTTAGACGGTCAAAGCGTCGATCTTTTAGATCAACCAAGGTAACCACCGTCTTTAGCTTATTTGTTTATTGCTTAAACGAAGTCGATCCTGGTTAAAAGGAAATAAAATTTTAAATTCCGCGTTTTTCCTAACAATTTTCTTTTAATTTGCGTAGTTAATTTTATCGTTTAAATCACGTAATTAAAAGATGAAAGATTTTTGATTCGCAAATCGATACACGAAAAGAAAAAAAAAATAAAGGGGCGGCTTTTGGGGTGCTCGGCCGATCGGCGGCGCGGCACCCCCACCGGAAATCGCCGGCGGCGGCGGCTCTCCTTAGGGGCGGTCGTCGGTGGTGCATCTTTTGTTCCCTAAATTTTGTTTTGTTCAGAGATTTATAATTCTTTGTTTAGTGGTTATTATAATAATGGCATTTCCAAAATTTGTTTGGAATAGCGCTTGCCCTTTTCCAAATATTTGATTTGGGAAAGCGCAGCTTAGCTGCGCCACTTCCTATTTTGATTTTGGAAAGATGATTTGGCAAATATTTGATTTGGAATAGCCAGCCTTTTCAAATATTTAATTTGTAAAAGCGCTTAGCTTGCGCCATCATTTTGGAAAGTGGAAAACGAAAGCATCCATTTTGATCCTTTTAATTTTGATTTATTTTTGGAATAGTTCTAATTTATTAAAATTAAAAATTAAAATCTTTAAAATTAATCGTTAATTTTATTTCGATTAAATCATTTAATTAATTAAATGTTAATTAGTTAATTGATTGGATAAAATTATTTAATAGATTAAATGTTAATTGATTAATTAAGACTTAAATTTTAATTTTATCTTTTTCATAAAATTTTATTGTATGGATTAGATATAGACTTATATGGCCCCGAATCACGAATTTTTAATTTTCTCGCTTTAAAAATTGTCCTAGGCCGTTATGAAGAACGTGACCTAGTTTATTTTCTCGATTTTATCCCATTCCCGGGCGTGTATTTATTTTATTAGATAGAATTAAATGTAACAAGAATGGACCGAAGACGAAGACCAAAGAAAGACGAAAAGTAGAGATCCCATCGGAGAATGGAGCATTAAAGATCCTATCACAGGCAAACCGCACCTAGGAAAAGTCCATGATCATACCGGTTACTTTACGGTCTTGTATTTATTTTATATGATACGATAGATGCATGACTAGGCACGATCTAGATAAATGTGTAGGATATATCTATAGAGATAGATATAATTGATGAGACCGAAATAAAAATTAATTAAGCAAGTCGAAATATTGTCTCCCAATATTATAACGACGGTGAAGAGCTGTGTTCGGATCCAACCGATCGACCACCTCCGGGAGTTGACCTACCTCGGGTATATCGTCGTTATTGAGATATGATCGTATGAGATCTCGTGAATATTGGGTTATGACTTGACTAGAGTTTTTCGGTGATTGGCCACCGTCGTGGCCGTCCGACTTTAGAGACACAAGGGTTGACTAACACATAGTGATGTGTATCGCCAAAGAGTTGACTAGTCAACCACGAGAATCACATAGAGATGTGAATGGTAAAGAGTTACCTACCTTTCGAAATTATCTTGGTTGATCGACCACCGCCGGGAATCAAGGTAACTAGATTGAATCTCACCACTAAAGAATTTTGAAATATTCTTGAAAGTCAATTGGGAGTAGTTGACTAGTGGGAGCAAAATCATAAACCAAAAGACCATTTTTGATTTTGCGTGTATAAACAACAACACTCTTTTATTTTCATTTTTTTGTTGTAGTTTTAGCAAACTTTATATTTATGTTTTATTCTCGATTAGTAAAACCAAATTATGACTGTTAATTTTGAGAAACGTTCTGAAATATGGTTAAGTAATTTTAATCCTTTTAAAATAAGCAATGACACGAGCAATCCCGTTATAGTAGATTAGAGACAAGGAGACTACATATTTAATGCAGTGCTCCAAGACTTTAATGAAAAACGGAAGCTTATGGCATTGGATACGATCCAATATGATCATTCACTCATATGATGACAATTAATTCAAACGTTGGATAAGAATGACCACTCTAATTTTGGAAAGGTTGTTTTCATGGGTAGATTTATGGACTCAAACAAGTTTCTCTAGATGATTTCTTTGTTTGTCAATGTTCTTGACAGCTGTACACCTTATAGATAGGCTTCCATCATCTGGTGGGTTGTCTTGCATAGGATCTGAGCAACAGTCAGCATGGGATGTTGGAACATGATCATTTTGACTAGGGTCAGGCTCAGTATGGCTTGGTTTCCATTCATCCATTAGATGCGATAAAATAAATAATATTATCATATATTAATATTAGTGGGATAGTGAACATACACAGCCACACTATGTATGTGTGGTAAAGAGGTCATTATATGGACTTAAACAAGCCCCTAGGGCTTGGTTTAATAGACTATCTCAGTGCCTACTCCAGTTTAATTTCTTTTGTTTCAAATCTGACTCATCTATGTTTGTTTTGAGAGAACATTCTGTGGTTATTATCATGCTAATCTATGTTGATGACATAATAATCACAGGAAACAGTCCTCATCTCATTCAGAAACTTATTCACAGACTTGGCCAAGAATTTGCTCTGAAAGATTTGGGGTCTCTAAGGTACTTTCTAGGCATTGAGGTCCAATCTACAGATGCAAGAATGGTTCTTACTCAACAAAAGTATGTTGCTGCTTTTCTAGAAAAGACACAAATATTGGACTGTGCTGTTATGGCTACACCCTTAGCCTTGAAAACCCAGCCAAAGCCCTTAGACTCTGATCCCTTTGATACCTTTACCTACAGAAGTACAGTTGGGGCCCTGCAGTACCTCACATTCACCAGGCCGGATATTACACATGCCGTGAATAGAGTCTGCCAACATTTTTCCAACCCTACTGTGGGCAACTTTAAAGAAGTAAAATGTATCCTCAGGTTTGTCAAAGGAACCTCATCTCATAGGCTGCATTATATATCCCCAAATCCACCTACCCTGTATGCTTTTAGTGATGCGGATTGGGCTGACTGTCCCACTACTCGACGAAGTACTGGTGGGTTCTATGTGTTTTTGGGAGCAAATTGTATATCTTGGAGCTCTAAAAAGCAAGCTACAGTGTCTAGATCAAGTGCTGAGGCAGAGTACCGGTCTATGGCATCTGCAATAGCTGAATTAGTGTGGATCACTCATCTCTTACGAGCTATTGGCCTTCCTCTCAACAGTCCACCCCAGCTTTTATGTGACAATTTGAGTGCCCTCGGTTTAACGATTAATCCTATGTTTCACTCTCGCACTAAGCACTTTGAACTTGATTATCATTTTGTGCGCGAAAAAGTGGCAGTTCATCAGTTGGTGACTAAATATGTGCCCTCACATCAGCAATTAGCCGATATTCTTACCAAACCCTTGCAACGGTCTCAATTTCAGTTCATTTGCCACAATCTACGCGTTCTCCCACACGCCAGATTAAGGGGGGATGAAAAGATACAAGATAAAAGAAATTGAAGCAAACACATAAGATAAAGGAGAAGCTAAATCCACGATGATAGATTCTAATTTGAACGAAGAAAGAGATAAAAGGATTACCTCGGGTTCAGTGGTTGCTACTCCTGGGACTCTTGCTACGGTTGCATCCATTCCTTACACAAATAAGAGATAAAATCATAATAGAGTTTGAGTATGAAAAAGTTGTAATTTGAATTTGAATTTCTAGGGTTTTAGATAAGGGAAAGGTTATCCCCAAATTTGCATTTTCCTGATGTATAAAAATAGGGCAACGAGACTAATGAAAGTGATCCAGTGTTTTACCCCTTTTCTCTTTTGTCAAATTTTCTTCAGTTAGGGGTTAAATTTTGACTATATATGCCTGTAATTTTTTCTCGTGAACGCATCTTTTTTTTAACAATAAAGGCGTGTTTTGGTAATCAATGTGGTGATAATTGTGAATCAATTTTGGTATCGTGTAATTATGGAATATATGTGGTGTAATATATATATATATATATATATATATATATATATATATATATATATATAGCTATAAATCCGTGCTATCACGGGAAATATAAACACCTTGAAAAAATATTGTATTTTCTTAAAATGGCACTGTTATCTACTTTTAGGAGACCATCTCTTCAAAATGAATTTATGCTCAAACTCAACTTTGAATTGGTCGAGAGCAAATTTCGACCACTGCAATATCGATTTTTTTTCAAAGTGTGGTGTGCAGATCAATTATGGTGTCATCAACAGTTCTCAAGATGACATACATAAAAGAAAAAATGTTTACATTAAAGAAAAATACATTAAGTTCCATAAAATTTAATTCAACAGTTGATACTTGCATTATTCCAAATAGCAAACCACACATATAGTTTTTAGGGAGCGTCGCAGAGCAACTTTGAATATTCTTAAAAACACACACACAAAAACAAAAAATAAATAGAAAAAAAAAGAAAAAAACCATTGATGGAATAAAGAAAAATCATATTTTCCTCGCATGGCACATCCATGATCCAACAGTGACCTCCTCCGGTAACAATAACAAATTGTGTCCGAAGGGAGTTGTTTGCAGCAACCCCATGAAAAAGAAACACCATCAATACTAGCCAAAAAAAGAACAACGACGATGAGACCAAAGGAATAGCAGCAATGACGACACCATCCAACCCAAACGTAAAATCCCACATCGGTAAAGTAAAAATCCTGCTCACCCTCATATAAGTGTGAGACATAAATGTCTTGTCAACCCGGGTTAGTCCTTTTAGATCAAGGGAGGACGGCTATCTAAGCAGTTGACCGGACCATTTTTACGGGCTCATTTAAGATACTACCAGGGCCGGGTCCTGGGCATTACGAGAATGGTATCGTTTTCTCCGGTCGGGCGTTCGTCCACATTTAGGCCGGGGCGGATATTATTTTAGGCCCTTCTAAAAAATAGGTTAACCAAAAAAAATATGTTATTGTTGCCTCTAGCAAGAATCGAACTCTAATTGCTTGTGAAGTTATACTTGACTTTTTACCATTACACCAATATCTTATTTATTTTAAAAAACGCAATATATATATACTATTGAGTTAACATTTCGCAGGGCCCTTAAATTCATAGATTTTGGTTCCCCCTCCCCGTAGGTTCGACGACGTGCGCACGTCATACACTTATAAACCTTTTGTTCATAAATATTTTCTTCACAGTCATAAAGCTTTTTCACACCGACACATCATCGGTTTATAAACATAGGACAATTATCCAAAAAGACACATATTGGACTTAATTAGACAAAAAGAACACTCAAAACAAATACTTAGTTATAAGGACAAAAATTAAGTAGATAGACCCAAATACCCTTAATGAAGAAAATAAAAAAAAAATTAAAAAGGGGAACAATTTATTAAAAATATATATTTTTATTACAAATTAAGGCCCTCAACTATTGTGAATACTACTATTTTACACAATATTTTTATTTACCAAACAAGTTAAATTAAGAGGTTATTATTTACACCACACCGATTCTGTCCAGGAACGGATTCACATGGGTTAAGGTAGGGGTCAACGCCCCCATTGAGATCCTTACAAAAAAAATCCGTATTAAAACGATGTAGTTTCGTCGGCGACTCAGGAAATGTATTAAAAAAATAAAAAATTGTCCAGCTGGCATCTATGGAGCGGTTGGTGCAGATGAAGCTTTTCAAAAAAGCTTTGCACAGTCACTTGCACTTCAATGGTGAATAAACCCATCCTAAAGCTTTATAAAGCTTTTATCTCCTACCATTGGAGATACTCTCATACGGAACTAAGTGTCACACCGTAAGAAGCGTGGGGCCACCTCTAAAATCCTATGGTAGGGACGAACTGGGACAAGTCCACTGGGACGAATCTTGACCGTCCTGGCGAGGACGCTAGTCCCTTATAAGGGGGGAGAATGTAAAATCCAACATTGGTAAAGTAAAACTCCTGCTCACCCCCATATAAGTGTGAGACATAAAAGTCTTGTCAACTCGGGTTAGCCCTTTTAGACCAAGCGAGGACGGAGGTCTAAGTAGTTGACCGGACAATTTATGGCTCATTTAGTACTACCAGGCCCGGAGTCTGGGGGCGTTACACCAAACCTTCGAACAGCCACACAAAGGAAAGCATAAGATGATAGGAAGCTGCTGCAAAATAACCCTATACCATGAGCATATGAAATTAGAAGTCCACAAACACATTTTCATGAAACAACTAAAAATAAAGAACAACAGTGAACCCACCACTCATCCTGACATCATGAAAACACTTATAATGATCAAGAAGGTTTAAAAGCACTAGATAGTCGTACCTTTTATCAAAAGTCCAAACATCATTTTTTTCCGGCATCTTTGTCGTAAATGAATATAGTGGAAAAAGGATTGTGAACCCCCACGATTTCTCCACCATATCCAACATCACGTCAGCCTCCTCCGTAACCAAAAAGAAAAAATAATCAAGATTTTGAATTCAACGAAACAATTAGAAGATACTAAAATCCAAACAGTACAAATATCATCAAACGGTTCGAACTTAGTCTGCCGGATGCGTATGTCGTTGTACGGGTTGAAGCAGGCCCCAAGATACTGGTATGCGAAGCTTCAGCGTTACGTGAGTATGGTTTTCGTCATTTCTACTCCAATTATTCGTTATTTACTTTGATTCGTGGTGAGATTCAGCTCCATGTCCTCGTTTATGTCGATGATATGATTATTGCCGGCAATGATAAGGTTGCGATGATGATCTTCAAAGACTATTTGGGGAAATGTTTTAAGATGAAGGATCTTGGGGTTCTAAATACTTTCTTGGGATCGAGGTGGCTCGAAACAGGGACGGAATTTTCTTAAATCAGCGTAAATATGCCCTTGATATTATCCATGAAGCCGGGTTACTTGGGAGCAAGCCCGTTGATCTCCCGATTGAGCAGAATCACAAGTTGGCCCTTGCTATTGGCCCGTTGCTGAGTGATTCAGGGCAATATCGTCGGTTGATTGGCCGACTTATCTATCTAGGGGTTACTCGACCCGATCTGGCTTATTCCTTGCATGTGTTATCTCAGTTTATGCAGGCTCCTCGAGTTGACCATTGGGACGCGGATTTACGTCTCGTTCGGTACTTAAAGAAACATCCGGGTCAAGGCATTCTGCTGCGCTCTGACAGTTCTCTTCTCCTTGAAGGCTAGTGCGATTCTGATTGGGCGAGTTGCCCCCTGACTTGCCGTTCTTTGAGGGTTGGTTTGTCTTTCTTGATCTTTCACCGATATCTTGAAAGTCCAAGAAACAGACTACGGTTTCCCGTTCTTCGGCAGAAACGGAATATCGATCTATGGCGTCGATTACATGTGAATTGAAGTGGTTGAAACAGTTACTTGCTGAGCTCGCTGTTCGTCACCTTCCTGGGATTCATCTCTTCTATGACGGTCAATCGGCATTGTATATCGCCCAAAATCCGTTTTTTCACGAACGCACGAAGCATATTGAGGCAAACTGTCATTTTGTCCGTGATGCTATCACGGATGGTTTGATTCTTCCTTTGTATGTTCCTACGAAGCATCAGTTGGCGGATATTTTTGCGAAAGTGTTGGGTCGTCAGTAGTTTGAGTTTTTGTTACGCAAGTTGGGCGTTCGAGACCTTCACGCTCCCACTTGAGGGGGGAGGGGGGGTATTACGATAGAGATGATTTATGAAAAATATTGTGTTTTTGAAATATTGACATATTTGTCTTTAGAGTAGTAAGGGTAGTTGGGCAATCTTATATTGACGTAGAAGCCCTACTAGTGACTATAAATATTGTACTTGGTGATTGATAATGAGATATGAAATAAATTGACCGATATTTGTCTGATACTTTGGTTCCTGGCATATTACCCATTTTATTGTCCATTTAGATTCTCCGATTGTAACTAAATTGGTAAGTTCGTAATACTCTGTACATTTGGACTACAATAACATTTGATTACAATGTAAAGTATTTGGATTACAATAACAATTTGATTACATTTGGACTACAATAATATTTTGATTACATTGTAAAGTATTTTGATTACAGTAACATTTTGATAACATTTGGACTACAATAACATTTTGATTACATTGTAAACTATTTTGATTACATTGTAGAGTATTTCAATTACATTGTGGATTCTCACCTGTATTTTTGTGTGTGGTTACAGGACTAGAGTGCATGTCCAGGTTACCAATTTTATCGTGACCTTTGTTGCGTTCCCGACAATCCTTTTAATTCATGTTTTATCGGGAAAGGTCGCAAGGCAAACCATTTGTTGAGCAACTACACATGCCCTGCCTCCTTAAACCATGTGTTTGAAGCCGTCCCCGCTTTATTAAAGGGCTAGAGGGTTGGGGCTTGGGGTACTTAAAATGGCCATGCTAGACTGCAACCAAATGCGAATTGGTTGGGGTGAAGTTGTGAAACATACGTCCATATTGTGATGCTATACGACGATTGATGTTTACGAATTAATCATAAAATAATTTACGAATTATACAGAGTAAATCGTGTTTGATAAGAGATCTTTGGTCTCTTCCATGAGGATGTCAATATTCTCATCTTGGATCCATCTCTTCTTCTCCAATCTCTTTATCGAGAGATCATCCTTTGAAGAGGACGGACTATGGATAATTGGAGACAATTCAAAGACTCAGGAGAAAGGAGAGAGAAGAGAGGGTGAGATGTGGTTGTGAATAGTGAATGAATGCATGTATATATAATATATGAAAGGTAGAGATCAATTTTGAAAAATATAAAAAAATAGGGACCACAAATGTAATTTTCTAAATTATGTACTGATACATTTACTCTCCATGTGTCCTTGAAGTAGTTACAAAAAGGCACTGTGTCCTTTGTGTACGTTAGGATACTTCCTAGAAGTTCTAAAGGAGAAGTTATTGGATGCACCCGCCATATGCGAAGTGCATCTATGTGGCAAAATATACAACATTTATCTTTAAACAGAATTTAAATTATATTGTCCAGATTTGTTTGTTTGTTAAATAAGTGCATGTTGATATACCACCCAATAACTTCCCGTTCTAAAGAGCTTTATGTTTTCAAAAACAAAAAAGGTGCTTTCGCCTGCACATTATGATATTTTTACTGTGACAAGACACACACAAAAGAAACTGCTAATAAAATACTCTCTCCGTTTTCTACGATAACTGAGGCAGTTGTCGAAATGTTTTGTTCTATTTTATGTAAGACAATATAATTTTTAATACAACATTTATTGTGTTTTTACTTGATTTACCCTTATTTATTATATTGGGAGATATAAAAAACAAAGTCACATTTATTATATCCAAAGACATTCTAGTCATTTCATTGTGAAAGTTAATGTATTAACTCACATCCTTAATATGTGTGATTTTGGCAAATACCTCAGATAAATTGGAACGGATGAAGTATGTTTTTAATAGCATCACGACATTTTTATAGCGACAACACATAAAAAAAAAAATCAATGATACAAGTAGGGGTGTACACGGATACGGATAATCCGAAAACCGAACCGAATCGGGGTAATTCGGTTCGGTTAATAAATGCTATTGTTCGGTTTTCGGTTTTCAAAATGGAAAACCGAAATTTTTAGTTCGGTTACGGTTAGTGCCGTAAAATATCCGAACCGAACCTGAACCGAAAACCAAACCGTTTATATCCAAACCGACACCGAACCGAAAGCAAATAGAAAAAAAAACCAAACCGTTTATAACCATATAGTGAATCAAATTGTTGTAATTGTATAATTTGGATGAAATTTGGTTATTTCGGTTCGGTCTTTAGGTTAATCAAACGGTTATTTCGGTTCGGTTCAATTCGGTTATCTCTAATTATTTACTTTTGATTTTATTTCGGTTTTTCGGTTAACCGACCGAACCGAACCGATTATTTTGATTCGGTTCGATTTGGTTTTCTTTAGAAACGGTTTGGTTTCGGTTCGGTTTACAATTAACCGAAAATTTCGGTTCGGTTTCGGTTACAGCTATTAACCGAACCGTGTACACCCCTAGATACAACTTTACTCCGACAATTCGGAGTTTCATTGTCTGTCATTTCCATGTGTCGCACTTGCCAACAAGTCTCCTAAATAGTTAGCATCACTTTGTTAATACTTCACTCCGAATTAGTGTCACTGTAATCTTTTTAGCTAATGAACAAGCAAATAATAAACTCAGGTTGGAAAATTCGATTTTTAAACTACATGTTTTATGTAACTCAAATTGTACAAAAAAACGAATTTTATCTCGCGCTTTATACGTTCTCCTAACTGCCCAAAATTTGAGCGGTACCGCCCAATATCGCCTTTCTAACGGCCCAAACCACTCTCCTGACCGTCCAAATCGCCGTCCATACCGCCCATTGTCTCGGCGGTACAGCCCAAAACTTTGTAGACAATATGTTATTTTTTAACTAATAACGAGTATCATCTACTTCATTTATTCGGCAGTATCATCTCATCTACCCCATATCATAGTATCCTTTATTAAAGCTGAATGAATAACAATTCACTAAGTAGAGTATATTGGATGCATTGAATGCTATGTTGTTGATGCAAATGGTGTTGCAAGAAGAATATCTTCAGTTAATTCATATATTATTAGGTTGCTTATTTTAGTGATAATCTTTATTATTGTATCTTATCTCCTATAAATGTTATTTTAAATTCAAGTTTTATATTGTATATTGTTGTTTCCTCAAAAAAAAAAAAAAATTATATTGTTATTTTTATGGAAATGTAATTCACTTGATTGGAAGATTATATCAGATTTTTTTCCAATATTTTAATCATGATGTGTTTAAGTATTTTCATGTTTTTTTCCAAAAAAAAAAAAAGTATTTCCATGTCTTAAATATTTTTTTTATAAAAATCATATTTTCAGGATTTTTTCCCAATCCGATCCTGAATATTCATGTATCCTAATCGTCGAGATCCGACACTTATTATGTACGGGCTCGAAGAAGAAAAATAGAATCATGAATCTTGTCGGACGAGTTCGGACTTCGGGGTAGGGGTACGGTCGAGTTCCGACCCGATTCCACCCCACCTAGACGTTCCTACCCGGTTTTAGGTTCCAACGGACCCGGCCCGGACCGGAACCGGCGGTTCAAGGAACCGGCCGAAAAACCGGCGGTTGAACCGGCCGGAACCGGCCCGGAGGACCCGGAACCGGCCCGGAGGACCCGGAACCGGCCCGGAGGACCCGGAACCGGCGGTTTTATATAATTTTTTTTTTTTTTTTTTTTTTTTTTTTGAATTTTCGTTTTTTTTTTCTTTTCCCAACGGACATATATTCAAAATTTTTGATTTTATTTTATTTTATTTTAAAATATCACACACTCATCACACTATAAATACATATCCATTTCATCAATTTTTACCCACAATTCTTTTCTATCTCTCATATTCTAACTCACATATTATAATATTATCTACCATTATAATATATTTCGGATAGTGATTTGAAGTTGTTCTGAATAAATTCGTTTACTTTATCACTTTCGAAATATATTATTTTGCAATGTCGATCATTGTGTCTGCTTTTCATTTTTTTTTCCGAAAAGAAAATGTTACTGATGAAACTACCGGGAAGTGAATCATTCAAAATTTAAGGTTGTTTGTAACGTTTGTGAAAAAACGTATCATTACGAGCGTGGAATCGGGCTTGGTTCTTATATGCGACATTTACGAATAAGGCATTCCGAGGAATATGAAAATTATATGCATGATGCGCGGATACGTCGAGACGGGTAGCCGAGGTAGGATGTGACATGTAACAACGTCAACACGCACGTTATGAAAAATCGATGTAATATAAATGTTGAATGTTGCTTGTTGTAGTGTTTTGTTGTATTAATTTAGTTTTATCAATGTAACCGTTACGTAGAATAATCGGTATCCATCATTTATGTTTAATTTATCCATCATTTATTGTATTGTAATAAATTAATGTAATCGAAAATGGTCGTTATAATGAATGTTAAAAGTTAATCCATGTTATTTTTCTTTATTTTCTTAGCAATTGTTTTATTTAAATATTATACAAGCTCGTGTTTAAATATTATATATAGTGTAATAATCAATTAAATTTATTATTAATTTTAACGTAAGTTATACAAATTTTGTGAAAAAAAATTGATTTTTTTGGAACCGGATTGGAACAAGTGATTGGAATCGTGATCGGAACCGTAATCGGAACCGTGATTCGAACTCGTCCGTCGACCCGGGAACCGTCGAGACCCGACCCGGACCGGGAACCGCAAACCCGCCGGTTTCCGAACCCGAATCGAGCCGTAGAAAATGGAACCCGCGGTTCGGTTCTTTTCGACCCGGAATCGGAGGCCGTCTACATGGGCCGAACCGGCCGGAACCGGTCACGTCTAACCCCACCCGACACTATATCCTGTCTTTTTTTTTCTCTTTTTTTTTTTTTGGTGGTGTGAGTGTGGGATTCACGCCCGCGAAAAATTATCTTCTTGGAAATAAAGTTGTTGTCAACAGGCCTTACCAACCGTATTCACTTTTCTTTCTTCAACCAATTAGTGTGCGTGTTTATATTTTTTATTTAGTTTTTTTTTCCTTGGTAGCTCATCTGGGTTTTCACTGGATGGTGTTTAGATGCATGAATTGAAGAGGAATTTCAACATAATTTAGTAGAATTAGTTCCCTTTGCTGCATTTCGTAAGGTTAGAAAATGATTTCAATGGCTTCTTTAGAAGTCACTCAGCAAGCGACTTCAGGAACCCTTGCTCGCCAGTTGCTTTCAAATTCATCTTCTTCAAGGACAAGTTCAAATCTTTCCTTCAAAATCTCTGCTAAACCTTGCAAATGCAAAATTTCCGACCTATACAAAGCAAAGCGTTCCTTGTATTTTCAGAGGGTTTATGCAAATAAAGGTTGGGATTCGATAAACTGTAAGTGCCAAAGGGTTGATACCACTAGTGAAGCAATTGCTAATGATCCATCAAGTGGGAAATTAGTGAATACGGTACCGAATTCGACGTTTTTAGAAGTTGCTAAGAAGTATAAAAATGAGCAGGAAGGTAATACTCCATCTGGGAATGAAGTGGGGACAATATCTGAAATGAGTGATACATTACAGGGGTTTGGGATTAATTCTATTGAAGATGAAGCATGGAATTTATTGAGAGCATCAATTGTGTATTATTGTAATAATCCTTTGGGGACTATTGCTGCTAATGATCCAAGTGCTTCTAACATTCTTAACTATGATCAAATCTTTATTAGGGACTTTATACCTTCCGGTATAGCGTTTCTTCTTAAAGGGGAGTATGATATTGTTCGGAACTTCATTCTTCATACCCTTCAGTTGCAGGTAATGTATATTGTTTATAATGACTTAATTTTTAAGGGGCACATAATGTTACAAGTTCTTTAATGAAAATAACATCATACTAGTGTAGTAGTTTGGTAAAATGTCGAATAATTATAAATTCGTAAAGAATTGTTAGTCTTGTTGGTTATGATCACTTAGAGCAGTTATTCTGATATCCCTAATCGTGTGTCTGTTAGGGTGTTGTCGTTGTTTTGTTGACAGGACTTCTAACATGCTTCTTATCTCACATTTCTTGGATTCTTTTTGTTGCTTTTATACCTTTATTTCCTTTGGTTTAGATTGCATACTTTACGGTTCTGTGATTTCTGTAACACCCCAGAACTCAAGTCTTGTGGCACTACTTGAGCCATATGGATCCAATAACTATTTAGGTCCATCGTGTTTGCTTGACCTGAGTTCTGGGGCATTACTTGTGCCATTAGAGCATACTACCAGATGAAACTAAGTGCCACGCAGTGAGAGACTGAGAGCCACCTTGAGAATCCTCTAGTAGGGTCCTGGGGAGGACGCTAGTTCCTTAATAGAGGGAGAATATTATATTTTGCATTGGAAAAGTAGGAGAAACATTGCTATGATATAAGGTTGAGACTTGAGACACGATGGACTTGATAACTTGAGTTATCTTTTTTAGGCCAAGCGAGGACGGTAGGCCTAAGTAGTTACTCGATCTATTATGGCTCAGGTAGCGGCTCTTTTTTAGGCCAAGCGAGGACGGTAGGCCTAAGTAGTTACTCGATCTATTATGGCTCAGGTAGCGCCGCTAGACTCAAGTTCTAGGTCGTTATGATTTCAGTATAACATCTGCTATCAACTGCTATCTACTGGTGCAGAAGTTAATTTATGTGGCTGTAGCCCACACTTATGTTTAATTATTGTTAAACCCTCTATTTAACTGATGTTTGTCTTTGTCTTTGGCTGTTTAGTTGCTCATTATGAAATTTCTCTTTTATTTGTGGTGAAATTAGAGTTGGGAGAAAACCATGGATTGTTATAGTCCTGGTCAAGGACTAATGCCTGCTAGCTTTAAAGTGCGCACCGTCCCACTTGAAAATGGTGACGATTCTGCAACAGAAGATGTCCTCGATCCAGACTTTGGCGAAGCAGCGATTGGTCGTGTTGCGCCTGTAGACTCTGGTAAAAAAAAATTCCTTTTATACAATGAAAATGTCATACAGATATATCTTGTGGATTTGCAGAGAAATTTTCTTCCAATTTCTGACCTTGTTTGCTTATTGCTCTTTATTTTAAGGATTGTGGTGGATTATACTGTTGCGAGCATATGGGAAATGTTCTGGTGATCTTTCGGTTCAAGAAAGGGTAGACGTGCAGACTGGAATCAAAATGATTCTAAAGTTGTGTTTAGCTGATGGTTTTGACATGTTTCCTACCTTGTTGGTAACTGATGGTTCGTGTATGATAGATCGCCGTATGGGAATTCATGGCCATCCTCTTGAAATTCAGGTTTTTCATCGCTCTTATATCTATTCCGTTTCCTTGATCCTGGTAATTGCTTATAATAAAGATCATAGGTACAGCTCCTTACTAGATGATAGCTAATTTTGGAAACTACCTATTTGCTTGCTACTTTCCGTTCTTGTATTATAAATCTTGATTTATATTTATGTTCTTACTGCCATTTGAATTTGTGATATACCCCTCGCCCCAGAACTTGGGCCTAGCAGTGCTACTGGAGTCCTGATGGATCCAATAACTTCTTAGGCCTATGTGGGGTTTGGGGGCATTATAGGTGATATCAGAGCTGACTACCTTACAAAGCTAAGTGTCACACCGTAAGAGACAGTGGTGGCCACCTCTAGAGTCCTCTGGTAGGCTCTTGATGATGATGCTAGTTCCTTAATAGAGGGAGAACGTAATATCCCACGTTGGAAAAGTGGGAGAACAAGAATCAAGATTTAAGGTTGAGACGTAATGAGTTAGTAACTTAGGTTAACAATTTTAGGCAACCATGAGCCTAAGTAGTTATTGGATCCATTATGCCTCATATAATACGACTAGACCCATGTGGAGTTCTCGGGCGTTGCTCATTATCTTGGACTGGGATTAACATGGGACGTTTTGTTTGTTGATTTCCTTGACCCCCATGTATTTGGAGTTCCTTTTTCAGATTCTTTAGGTAATGATTCAATTCTACTGAATAATGCAGGCTTTGTTCTACTCAGCTTTACTTTGTGCTCGTGAGATACTTATCCCCGAGGAAGCTTCAGCTGACCTAATCAGAGCCCTTAATAACCGTCTCGTTGCACTATCTTTCCATATCAGAGAATATTATTGGATTGACATGAAAAAACTGAATGAAATCTATAGATACAATACCGAAGAATACTCGTATGATGCTGTCAACAAGTTCAACATCTACCCAGATCAGATCCCTCCATGGCTAGTCGAATGGATGCCCGGTATTGGTGGCTATCTTATCGGTAACCTACAACCGGCCCATATGGATTTCCGGTTCTTCTCTCTCGGAAATTTGTGGTCTATTGTCAGCAGTCTTGCAACGACGGAACAATCACATGCTATACTAGATCTCATTGAAGCTAAATGGGAAGATATTGTAGCTGATATGCCTATGAAGATATGTTACCCTGCTCTTGAAGGCCAAGAATGGAGAATAATTACTGGCAGTGATCCTAAGAATACGTAATAGCGAAAGGGTTAAAGACACTTTTAGTCCCTTTTGTTCGGTGATTTTGCATTTTTATCCCAACGTTTGATCTTGGCATTTTTACAGTTTTACCCCTCATCTATGCATCTTTTTTACGTTTCAAGTCCAAAGTGCCACATGTCCAATATCTTGCATTGATGGTGCAATCGGTTTCAGCCTATAAATACTTGACACGAAATGGACCAAAAAGGTAAGAAATGTGTAGATGAGGGACAAAACTGCCAAGATGAAAGATTGGGGATAGAAATGCAAAAAATGTGAAATAAAGGGATCAAAATGTCTTTTATCCCTAAAGAATTGCCTATCATGATATTTTGTTGGCTTGTATTGTTCATTAGCATTTATAGTAATAATAATTAGCATTGCTTGTTTGAATGCAGGCCTTGGTCTTACCATAATGGAGGTTCTTGGCCAACCTTGATCTGGCAGGTTAGCTTTATACTTGTCTTAACTACTCGTATTTGTCGGTTTCGTTTGTTGAGCCTCATGAACAACATCATTTAGAAATATATAAGATAAAAGTTGCATATAATAGGCCTATTTGGCTCGGGCTTTCCCCGAACCCTACATAGACAGGACATTTCCATGCTCCGTTTTATCCCTTTATGTGAAGCTTCATTCAAACGTATGCTTATGTGGCTCTGCTTTTTCCTGAACCCTGCATAGACAAGACGTTTTCATGCTCCGTTCTTTCCCTGTATTTGAAGTTTCATTCAAACGTATACTTATATGGCTCGGCTTTTTCTAGAGCCTTGCATAGACAGGACGTTTCCATGCTCCGTTCTATCCCTTTATTTGAATTTTCATTCAAACGTATATCTTAATGATTTGAATCTCTATTATACAAATCTACCTTGTTTTACAGTATATATTGCAAGTGCTTTTACAGTATATACGTTTTCATGCTCCGTTCTATCTAATCTCTATGTGATACTGAACATTTTGTGCAGTTAACTGTTGCTAGCATAAAGATGAACAGACCTGAGATAGCTGAAAAGGCGATTAAAGTTGCAGAAAGACGAATTGCAAGAGATAAGTGGCCTGAATACTACGACACGAAAGGAGCAAGATTTGTAGGGAAACAAGCACACCTTTTTCAGACATGGTCTATTGCAGGATACCTTGTTGGAAAACTACTTCTTACGAATCCAGATGCTGCGAAAATGCTGATCAATTTCGAGGATTCTGACTTGGTGAATGCTTTTTCGTCTGCTAATCCTAGAAAGCGGTCGAGTAGGGGACAGAAACAAAGCTACATTGTATGAGTTTATCACAAGATTCTTTTGGCCCCTTTAGTGGCTTCATACAGAAGATTTTAAGTAAAGACGCCCTTTTTGTGTGTATACTTTTGGTGATGGCTTTGTTAAACAACGATTAGATATGTTTATAAAGGCTTGATAATGAGCCAACTGAGGAAACTCGATTGTAAATGAACAAACATGAATTCAACTCGTATAAGCTTCTGTTTGTTTGTTTAAATATATGAGTCAAACCTAAATACTTAGTCAAGTTCGAATGTAAACGAACAATTACAAGGTAAGAGCGTAAACACTCTTTTAAATTCACAAACAAATGTATTTACAATATCATACTGATTGAACATGCCCAGCTTAAACAAGCGCTATATGAGTCGAGCTTGAACAAACACCTCCTACGATCACAACCGTTTGTTTGTTTGTTTGACGAAAATGGGCCAGACTGAAACTCGAGCAAAAAAATAGTAGTCTTATCAAACGAATCAAACTTGAACATAACTTCGGCTCGTTTATTAAACAAACAAGCTCGTTCATGTGCTAAGAGAGCTTAAACACAAACTATAAAGGCAAATCAAGTTTTACTTCACTTTAACTTTTCACTTCAAAGCTTTTATAAGTACAAAAAACAATAACTCTTCAATCAGTTTCAATACATGTATACAATTATTGCTCATTTCAACTGCTGCCAACTAGCTATTTATCCAAAAATACTAGGGTTTTCTGCAATAATGCTTTCCAAAAGTGATTCACAAGAATCTTCAAGTATATCCAAAACCTGCCAAATCCAATTAAAGCATTGCATAAGCCGAGTAATCAACTGAAAAATGGCTATCCAGAAACTTTTCTGTGGTATATATGTGTGGATATATTGGGTAAACGTACGCGTACCTTTACATGTATTTTGTATTTACAACATAAAAGGTAGGCGTACTAAAAAAAAAAAAAAAAAAAACAGGCTTTTATGTCCATGGTTTCCTGAAGCATGACTACAATGCCTACAGTTTAGAGCATCTAAACAAGGTGAAGTTGTAAAATACATCTTCAAACCATTCAGATGCACACAAATAGCATAATCTCTATTCCGATATGTAAAATACATAATCTCGTTTAGATATTCGTGGACAATGGCACCAAATTTCGGCCACTCATACAGACGTAGTTGGTGGGGAACACATTAACTTAAGAGAATCGGACTAAAATAACCACAAATTCGGGATCATACTCTATGTTAACGAAGCATAAAGCACCATACTGAAAATTAAAATGACTGAAAAATCCTTTTCTGAATTCATTACCTTCTCAAATCCTTGTTGTCCACCATAATAAGGATCCGGGACTTCAGTTTCGCTGTGTCTCTTACAATATGAACACATCAATCGAACCTACACGATGAACATACATTCAAATCTTCAACATAACATCAAAAACCGCTAACACGCTAAATCTCGACAATTGCACCAACCTTTTTAGCCCCATCAGAAGGCAACGGTTGTTTATGCGTCCACCTCTCAAATGCACTCAGTATATCCTCTACATGAGAAAATTTTAAAAATAAGCCCATCGAGTTTTTCCAAACGTAGTCATGAGATATTAACCGACCAACCTCTGTTTTGCTTGTCCATGGCTAGAATAATATCGAAATCACTGAAATCAGAAGGCCTAATTGGCCTTGATATCGAATTTATTTCTATTCCGCGCCTTTTAGAAGCAGCCCTCATTCTTGCATCAGCTTGATTACCCTTTAAACAACAACAACAACAACAACAAATCATCTTTAATGTCACACAACTGAAATTATCAAGTAATGATTCTATACCAGCACACATAAGCAAGCAGTATAACCTAAAGATCAAACAACAAAGTGTTGGAAAATTAACACAAAAGATGAACTTCAAGGCATGTAAAGACGTTGCTTTTAAGAGATGTTTTGTCCCCCATAATTTATCACAAAGGGAACTACCGAAAATGTCTCTGAGAATACAATGGAGGGTGTTTGATTCAATTGGTGACTAATTTGATCAAACCACAGACACTACCTATGATTTGAATGAAATTCATGTTTGCAGTCTGATCCCTTTTTAGACAAAACACGGCATTTTGCAAGGACAACAAACATTACTCATCATATGCAAAAGCTATGTGTTTTCGGCTTCGCATAGCTACATCTACATCCATTCAACTAGTGTTGTTTAGCTTTCGAGGGCATCACCCCCAAGACCCCACAATTGGACAACATTTATCTAAACAACGACTCGAATGCGAACGATCCGTGAATTATGAAAAATATCTAGCAAATAAGGTCTTGGCCTGCAGAGCAATTGAGCTACCCCAGCTGGTCCCTCAACTACTTTTAACCAATTAAATGCTGTACTATTTGATTATTTCTCTAAACAAGCTATAAAACAAAACAAAACAAAACAAAACAAAGAAAACATCTTTCCGGTAATTCAAAGAAATGAACATACGATGATGGCAATCACTGAATCAAACATTCTGTTTCAATTATGTTAAAAACGGAATTACCTCATGGTAATTGATGGTGCCAGCAGAATCAATGTTGAATTTGGAATCAAGCCCTCTTTTCTTGACCAAATCCCTAAAGACACCTTCAGCAGCTGGGCTTCTACATATATTACCCAAACAGACAAAAAGAACAGAAAAAGGTTTAACCTTTGGGTCAATTTCTGTAGTGGAAGCCATTGTAGCTTGGATTGAACTTATGGGTTCACTGTTTTTGGTTAAAAATCTGGTCTTTTTGAGCAATAATGGGGATTTAAGCTTTAGCAAGGTTGGGTTAGTGGGAAACTGGTGGCAATATGGTAATTCTGAATTGATGACTTGGGGTTTGGGTAGTGGAAATGTGGTGTAATTTTGAAATAAGGCTCTCATGGTCTTTTGATTTGCTTTTTTGATGTGGGCAGTGGGCTTTCTTCAAGCCTGTATTAATGGAAGTCTCATGTTTCTAAGTACAGTAGCAGATTGTCCACATAATTTTCAGGTGTGAGATTGAAATGTATTGAGGGAAGTGGTGCATATGGGTATATGTGGTCCTAGATAATCAATCAGACACCATTAGGCCATTCAATCTGGAAAAATCCTTATATATTTACTCTATTTGTGAAGTTACGGAAGGTAAATAATCTAAACCTCATGAGATTGATCCACGTAGTTAGCATTTAAAACTTAATCATTCAATCGAATTTTTCATTTACCGATTCGTAAAAATCATAGTGTATTTTGAAACACTATCGACGTAGTTGACATTCAAGTCACACTCATGTATCACGGTGCACAACACCTCATCAGAAAGATGATTCATTCACATTTTTATCACATTGTTTGCTATGGTGTATGTATTTTACAAGTTCATTAAAATGTTATATTACATTCATGTTATGGTTTGGATAGAAAATATTTGATTTATTTATCATGTAGGGATTCCATTGCGAATTTTTTATAGTGAAATTCATGATAATCTCTTGTGATTCCCTAAGTTGTTTTTATCATCGAACAAAACAATATCTTTTTCAGTGGCAATATAAATAAATACATAGATTCACCATTTGAGTTGCAACTTAATATAAAACCATTTGACTTTTGTGACGATATACAATACAATACAATACACAGATTCACAATCATTCCATCAAAATACAACACGTGGCTAATTTTCATGTGTGTTTTTTTTTTTTTTTTGAGTGTGGCTAATTTTCATGTGTTGATGATTGACCAAAATAAAGTGATGACCTATTTTGTTAATGGACACATATTTAAACTCTTTAACACAATACAAACTCATACTATGTGCAAGAGAGTATAAATGCATGGATATAATGCATATCACAAACATCTTCCACCCCGAGAAAAAGAGCATTCAAACAAGACAAAAGGTAACTTCAACAAACACACCAAAAACTGAAGAAAAATAAGATTATTCAGGTCTAATCCCCCCACCAAACATGAGTTTCAAATTTCACATAACAGACATTTATTCAGCCAAAGTTCGATACGGGACGAAAATATCCTATCATAGACAACTACTACTTAGACAAAATAAAGATCCTTGGCCAAAACAAACACATAAAAGATAACAGAAAGAGATGGGGTGGGGTGGGGTGGGGTGGGGGAGGAGGGATAATGAATAGTTGCAGATGTAACTCCTTGCTCAGCCAAACAGATCCATCAATCCTGCCTGCAACACAGATAGTAAGATGATAAAACTTAGACAACAGATAAAGGGTGACTAAACATTAAGGAAACAAGAACAAAACTTTCAAACAGTATGACACTATAAAATTGGAAAGCTTACTTCTTCATCAGACTCCTCTTCAACTTTCTCCTCTTTCTTGGGCTCGGCAGCAGCCGCAGGTGCAGCGGCGGCAGCAGGGGCAGCTGCAGCCACTGCAACACCAGCACCACCACCAGATGGCACTGAAGCCAACTTCTCCCTTCCAGCTGCAATCAACTCGGCGACATCTTTTCCCTTTACTCCAGACAACAAAAGCTCAATCTTTTCATCTTCACACTCGGCTCCCACTGCAGACAAATATTTTTGCACCAGCTTTTAATAATAGAATAATATAACTAGATGCATTGTTCCTCAAAAGAAAGAAAACTAACAAAAAAGCCATCAACAATAAAGACACTTTTGCTCCCCTTTTGTTTCAAGATTCTCACATTTATGTCACAACACATAACATTTTTGCACTTTTGCACCCCATCTATGGACTATGCATTTCTTTTTTGAATTTTCAGTCCAACAAGTCAGTGTCATAAGACATACACCAACCAACACAAACTTGACAAGTGGTAAAAATGGACCGTAAAGGTAATTATTGCATGGATAAGGGGTAGAAAGTGTCAAAATGAAACATATAAGGGGCAAAAATGCACAAAAAAGGGAAATAATAGCAATGTCCAAGTAGTGCAGCGTAATAAGCTGTTGAAATCAACCATAAACACTCCTACATTGTATTATTGATGTCTAAAATGGATTAGTCAGTAACCAGCACTGATTCATCATGCATGGAGACACTTATTAACAAATATATCCAAAGCTCTGCTGATAATTATGCAGTAATGCTAAACTGAGGCAGAACACTATATATATAGTTCTATCAGAACATGTAGATACTTAAATCTCAACAAACCATCTACATGCATACGCCGAGGCTCCACCTAAACAATTCGGCATCAAATCATGTTAAATACGACAAAGAACACTATAAACGCTGTCCAGACACCGATTTAACCATCAATAACCACAGTTTACAAGCAGAATCGAACAAAATTTACACTAATCCGTAAGACTAAACGACAAGATCAATATCAAATCGAGTCCATACAACTCCCAAACACAGATGACGAAAAAAGATAGCAACGGGGAAATTCCAAATGCTCCAAACTGAACCGAAATATAAAAATCAGCAAACAAGCAAACCAACAAACAAAATACCAGATCCAAGAATCTCCTTGATATCAGCAGCAGATGGAGTAGGGTTGCCTCCCAAAACGGCGAGCAAAAAGGCAGCTATTACCTTCATTTCTGCACACGAAAAAAACTACAGATCAATAGCGGTTCAAATCAGCAAGAAACAAAGTAGGTGTTGCATAGGCAGATCTTACTGTGAAATGTGAATGCCGATCGTACGGAAGAGTTCAAGCTGCGGAGGAATTTCTAGGGTTTTGCTAATGAAGAAAGGGTGCCCGCGGGAGCATTATATAGATGCGTATGTAGTGACTCGGGTTCTTAACCGACTCCGAGTTGTTTAATATTATTTGAGAAAATAGAGATGAAATTTAATCCTAACAAATAAATAGTAATTCTCGGAAAAAAAACAAAACAAATAAATAATAATAATAATAATAATTCAACTAAATTTAATAGAGTTTTGCATAGTCACGTTGTACAGTAAAAAAAATGTATTAATTGTAATATTTGATGCTATACGAATGAAAAAATAAATTATTGTACTCATTACATCGGTTTAGTGGTTAGTACTATTACCTTGGAATGACGACCTAGGCGAGCCCTGCTTGAGGCATAATGTTTCCTTTTGTTTCCACATAAAACAATTAATTTTGACATTTTTATGGGTTGAAAAGTGATAGGTGATAACATATGGGAGGAGGTTAATCATGTGTGTGTTTTCTTTCGTTTCCGAAAAAACGAAAAAAAAAATATTATTTTTGGACATTTTTATGGGTTGAAAAGTGATAGATGATAATATGCGGGAGGAAGTTAATCATGGTGACTCAGCAATTCCTTAGGTGAGAGGACCATGACCCAGTGCTCACATGAGTCACCATAGTCATCCAGGATTCAAAATTAACTCCCACACTACGGCTGTCGGAATTCGATCATGTGTTCCTTGATACAATCTACCACCCAAAAACCAACTGAGATACCGATTTAGGTTGTGGTTTTTTTTTAATCCAAACTCGTCATATAATAGGAAATATGTTCAATAATGTCGACGGTAAAAAAAAAGCGTAGCGATTAGGCCACAATGGATGTGAAACATCGATTTATTGTGTTTTATAATTTGGGGATATATTTATCTTTTTTGAATTATGTCATGTTAGTTTAAGATTGATTAAGCCTTTATATTCCTCCAAAATACCTTAACCGACCTAGGCTCATAAGATCCTTTAAAACACCTTCATAATAGCCCTTAGACTTCACCGGTTTCGAGTTTTCATATAAGGGTGGCTCACTATCTTGGAAAGCTGTCTCGGGAAAGCGCGGGTCAACCATGTGTTAACTTTTCTGGATTCGTGTTATGGATCAGTATGTTGAAATCGAAGCGGTTCGGGTTGTAGAAGTTGTTCTAGGATCAAAATCTCTTCTTGAAGGTAGAATACATTTTTTTCGTAGTTCTTATCGGCTTTGATCATAATTTGGTTAAATTTGAAGGGTAATCTTTGCTAGATGCGATGTTAGTTTGTGGATGCATAGTTTTGGAAGTTAGTTCGATTCGTCTTTAAAGAACTCTTATTAAAATGTTCCGCTTTTAATTTAAAGGTTTTTTTTAGAAGATGTTTTCAACACTATTTTATCTTAAAATGCATAAAACTGGATATGATTATGTGTTGCCGTATACATTCTAAATTTTGGTTTTAAAATGTTGATTTGTTTTCGAATTTAGCTCGTTAACGTTGGTGAAATCCTCGATAACGTTGGTGAAATCCTCGAGTTCTCTTAAATCATACAATAACCATCGACATATGGACAATTTTGTCATTTAACATAGTTCCCCAATTCTTGACAAAGCGCGGGAAAACACCCATTTTTCATCATCATCCCGCCATTTTCATTTCCCCCAATTTTCTACAGTTCATTCCAAAGTCTACTATGGCCGATAATTAATCTAAAAAATCTCCACTTTAGCACCGATTTTTTCCATCTCCGTCATCAATTTTAGCTGGAAATGGGAGGTGGAGGCGGAGATAATCGACGGCGAGATCGGAGAGACACCAGAATTTCGAAGAAGCAGAAGCTAATCCTCAACGCGGAGGAGCAGCTTGATTCGAAATTCGGGTTCGATCTCTTTACTGAAGGTGATAAACGGCTCGGTTGGCTCCTCACCTTCGCATCTGTAAGTTTGTGCTGATTTAATGTTGCTGAAAAGTAAAGTTGAGCTTGAGTTTGAGTTAGTTTTGCAGTAAATGATGCCTCCTTTTATTTTTTTGCTGAAAATTTGCAGTCTTCATGGGAAGATCAAGAAACCCATAAGGCGCACAGTTGCGTGGATCTTTACTTTGTTTGCCAGGTAGAAGTTTGAGGATGTAACTGTGAATTCGTCATTTGATAAAATTGTTGCTGATTTTGTTTTTTCATGTGGAATGGCAATGTCAGGATGGTTCGACCTTCAAAACCAAGTATAAATTCAGACCATATTTTTATGTGTCCACTAAGGTAATACTGTGAAGTCATAATTTGCATAGCTTCATCTTAAATTTGGATTTCGGACCTCATGTTGTGAGATTTATTGTGGGTTGATTGTAGGATAAAATGGAAATGGACGTGGATGCATATTTGAGAAGGCGATACGAGGAACATATTGCAGACATTGAAATTGTACAAAAGGAAGACCTTGATCTCGTAAGTCATTGGAAACACTCATGTATATAGGTCTTGATATATGAATGCCATAAATTATATCTTAGCCATACATTTATTTAATATTGGACATATACAAGCAGCCTGTTTCATGTGGCAGGCATTTTGATGCTTGTTATAGGTTGGTTAGCAGTTGAATTCTTAAGTGGCTGGAACGGAGAGTCGGAGATTAAAGTGATCAATCAATGTTTGTTAATAAAAAGGGATAGAACAAAGTTGCCTTGTACATGAACTGAATATTGTAACCAGGTTATTCTATTACTCAAAGTAATCAACTTGATAAGCCAAATCAGATATTGCATTAATTAGTTGTAGGCAAGACTCCTTGCTATCAGAATCAAATTCTGTTGTTACTACCAGAAAGATACATTTGCTGCTTCAAAGTTCTGGTCATATCAAGTTTTGATCTTATTATGGTTTGTTAAATACCAAAATAAAGTGCCACATTGTCCATCAACTTCATAAATTACTACTTAAATCCTATTGCTGGACAATCATACTTAGTGATGTAAAACGAGTGTGCCGATCTATTGCGATAATCACTTGATGGTGATAAGTCCAATCATAATTTGACATAGATTAAATGGTCTCTGTTGCTTGGGGAGTTTAGTCTTGGGCTTGAGAGGAGGGTTCAGCTGAAACAACTGCAATATTTGTTGAGTTTCCAGCACTTGCCTTGGCAGCTGTACTCTTGCCAGGGTAACTAAGCAAACCTCTTGTCTGTCTTTGCACCCTTGCCTACTTTATCAATGAGCAATCATTTATGGGCCTTTCCTGATGATCCGAGCAGTTTCCCCCTCGACGATGAAACTTATCCCCCGTCCTCTCACAAGCCGACCTTGACCCCTGCTAGTTTCTGTTTTGTGTTCTAATGATAAGGTCAAGGGCTTGGTCTTATTTAACCCTCGGGAAAGGAAAATAGACTTCTATCGCCAAGTTTAACTCAAAAGCTCTTTGTTTTTTTGGGTGGAGGTCATGTATGGTTAGGTTTTATTTGTATGGTGGAATTTGTCATATCTTAACGAAATCCTTTGCGTGGGCTTGACGTGGACTGGTATGGGCTGGACAAGCTTACTTATCGTATTGTTTAACGGCCTCTAGTGAGTCACAGACAGAGTTCAAAAAAGGTCAAAACTTTGATTATTCCATCATATATGATTGAGTTGGAACAATTGGGATGTATGATGTTAGCTATTCATTTTGTCTCCGTGGACCGAGGAGAAAGGGGGATCAATGGGAGGAATGTGCCGTGAGAGAAGCAAGGAGGTCAACCTCTTTCACCCTATTAAGGAGCTTAAAGTTTTACCTTTCAGGAGTTTACTTGCATTACCTAAAAACATGGCATTGTTAATGTTAGTATTGTTGAACGTCTAAGGATGCCTCATAGACGGCTGAGCTCATTGCGTCTTGGACCTTATGTATGTGAATACTGATAGGAGCACTGACGGTGATGCCCCAACTCCCTAGAAAAGGGCGAGTGTTATGGGGTTGAGTTCATTTTTTTAAAACATGGTGGGAGGGATGAATTTGCCAAACCAGGGGCTTAGGCATGAGGGTGTGGCCTGATTTTGGTGCCATAATCTTTTTGGTCAGCATGTGGAATATGTTTCATTGTTGACGTGATAGGTATAAATTATGCAAGAAAATCCTCTTAATTACTATTAGCTTTGTGTGCTTGAAGTATTTGAATGATGTTACCAAAATTAACCTTCGTGTGAATTTCCACAAAGCTAAAAGTATTTTTTTTAGTTGGCTACTGCCTACCTATTTTGTAAATGGTTGTTTTCTATGCCCTGGGTCTGTCATGAGATATTGTTGTCACGTGGTGGATTTCGGCATTTTTTGTTCTAATCTATTTATTTTGCATACGTACGCAGAAAAACCACTTGTCTGGATTATGCAAATCATATCTGAGAATTTCTTTTGACACCGTTCAACAATTGATGACCGTCAAAAGTGATTTGATTCATATCGCTGAAAAAAACCAAGCAAAGTTTGATGCAAGCGAAGCATACGAGCTAATTTTGTCAGGGAGGAAGTAAGAACTTGTTCTATGATGACAAACTTATCAATTTATGATTTCCCAGTTATCTCCTTTCGTCAAGCTTCTACGTTTTCCTGTAATAAACTGCGTGTTCTTTTGTTTGTCTTTTTCTGGTGTAATCATGACATTTGCTTACTCTAACCTGCAGTAAAGAACGTGTTCAAGATTTCATAGAGTGTATCACCGATCTGCGCGAGTATGATGTTCCTTATCATGTTCGGTTTGCGATTGATAATGGTTATCTTCTTATCTGATTGCAGGGCTTGTCATTTGCAATTCTTTTTGTAGATATATTTTTTTTTCCGTTCACCATCTAAGCTGTGAACTTTATTTTCAGACATAAGAAGTGGTCAGTGGTATGATGTTAGTGTATCGAGTGCTGGAGTCAAACTTGAGAGAAGAATGGATCTCTTGCAACGTGCTGAAGTTCGTGTTTGTGCATTTGATATTGAGACCACAAAGCTTCCATTAAAATTTCCAGATGCTGAATATGATTCAATAATGATGATTTCTTACATGGTCGATAGGCAAGGTTATTTGATTATTAACAGAGAGGTATGTGTTTTTTTTGTCCCTTCATTTCACCATGTAGTAATGGTTCTATGCGGTGGTTTTCCAGCATAACTATTGTGTATACTGATTTTTAATTTAAATATCACCCTGCTACACGGATATTTTCTATGAAGATTGATACATAGAAATACAAGGGAAAAGATTTTTGGACGGCATTGTCCTTTGCTACGTATTATTACCCCCGCCCCAAATCTAGGTCCTTGATGTAGGTAAAAGTCATATATTATAACCTGTAAAAGTCATAAATTTTAACCTGTAAGTCTAAAATACCCTCAGTTGTCATTGAGCAATAGTTGTAAAGTAATGAGAAGTGGTTGAATGTACAATATATTAGGCGTAAACAGAGGGAAAAAGGTAATAAAGGCTCTACTGGTACTCTAAAAAACTTGCCTTATGGGACAAAATGGTAGAAGCACAAATCCTATATTAGAGGAATCAGGCAATATTTATAAAAAGTCTACTTACCACATGGTGAGAAATTCACTTGCTCTATATAATATTACATGATCTTTAACATGTCACCCACATATAGCCAGACACTTAGCAATTGTTGAAAAGTCCATGAGATCCGTTGAATCGACACACAAAGTGATATCGTTTAGTATCATGCGGGATCAACTTAGGACGAGTTAAACTTCCATAGTGCCCTACTGCAATTTGCATCAAATCACAAGATCATATATAGCTGCTTCTGGTATATCTAGGATGTTGCCTGTATATTTTCATATAAAAGTGACAGACAATCTTTGTGCGCTTAAGCTGTGGGATAAAGTGAAAAAAAAACAAAACTGTCACTCTTCAGAATATAGAAAATAGTTAACGGGCCAAGTTGCCTGCGCATTATTTCTAAAGCTTACCTACTAGGTATGTGTTATTGTCCTATATTTCTGTTTAAGAGCAATCTTATTTAACTTTGCAAGCAATTTCTCTTCGAAAGTATTGGAGAATTATTCTCGGAGGGCAAATAAACGCCTAAATTGAAATTTGAAATACGTGTAAACACAATTAAAAAACTGTTGTATTACTGTAGAAGAATGCTTGGTCATACAGTGGATCCTCCAGTACTTCAATATTGTTCAATTACAAACTTCACAGTCATTCTGTGGGAATTAGCACACAGCTTCTTTTATCATTTATCTGCTGAGTTGATTTTTGTAGCTTCCTAGATATTTGCTTTTTCTAGTTCATTGGCATATTTTTAACGAACTATTGCATTTTTTTTGTCCATATGCAGTGTGTTGGAGAAGACATTGAGGATTTAGAATACACTCCAAAGCCAGAATTTGAAGGCTACTTTAAAGTTACAAATGTGAAAAACGAGGTATGTAAATTTTCAAGTCAGTCTTGTAATAGGATTTTGCTCTTACCATCATTGCTCTTCAAGGTTGCCATTTATTATTGCTACATGTATGTCATTTCTTTTAGGTAGGGCTTCTGAGACGATGGTTTGAACATATGCAAGAGGTTAAGCCTGGTATTTATGTCACATACAATGGTGACTTTTTTGACTGGCCATTCTTGGAAAAAAGAGCAGCACATCATGGTTTCAGAATGAATGAGGTATTTGCCTTTATGTCATTTGTTGCACCAGAGTTCATTTTATGCGGTGCTGCCTTTGAAATTTCTTGCATTCCATGACATGTTTTCAGGGGGTGTATATTCTTTATAACCTTCTCCTATTGATGTAAATTCACTCAGTAAGGGTAGGTATATCCATCCTGCAGATAGATTGTATTGTATGCTCCTCTGTTATAACAACTACTATTTTTAATAAGAAAATATTTTTCATGCTCAATTGTGTCGCAAGTCTGACTTTCTTCTCTTCATTTCCCTGTGATGTTATTAATTTATGCTGCTTTTACTTTCACCATGCTTGGCTTGCTTGCTGTGATACATAAGTAATCTTTATATACAAAGAATGGAGAACAATGGTCTCTATTTTTTCATCTGATCATTCGTTTTCTGTTACGAGTTGCAGGAGCTTGGGTTCCAGTGCGACCAGAATCAAGGGGAATGTCGAGCTAAATTTGCCTGTCATTTAGATTGCTTTGCATGGGTCAAACGTGATAGTTATCTTCCTCAAGGAAGCCAAGGCTTAAAGGTGGGAATTCTTATTCAATGTTTAAAACTTTCACTGGTGTTTTCTTTTTGTTTTCTGTTGTTTAGTTATTTATTTTGTTTTTATTATGTAGCTTTCAACCCAACCTCTATTTACGTTGCTTAGACTTTTACCATGATAGCTGGGTAACTGAAGTAATCCATTTGGTTGATTTTTCTTCTAAAGCAATTAATTTTTTCACAACTCAAGCTTTTCCATTACTTTTTATTGGAATTCTGGTAGATTATTTTTAGTTTTGTCTTAGGAATCAGAGACAAGACATTTAAAATAAAACTCAAACTTAGTACCTTGATAATATCGTTTCATTAGAATAACATGCTTGGCCTCTATAAAGTGAACTTGTACTCATGTACACTGGTTCTTAGTCTTGATTACTAAGGGCTTTTTATTCTTAGTGATGTCTTGGCATCAGATTCAGAGGGATCTTGGCTTCACTTATTTGTTGCTAGGCGTGATTCCAAGTCATGCTCTCATGTAAGCAAATTCCAAGATATCTCATGTGTAAATCCATTATCTATTCAACTTAATGTGAACATAATTTAAGTAGCTTCTGAAGTAGTTGAGGAGTTTACAGCATTAAGCAATAAAACGGAATTGCAACAGTGGTTCTATGGCAGGACAAGGTTACTTTTTCTTAAAATTTATTTAGAAGTAATTCATAGCTTTGTTGTCACCTTATGTTGCTGCTAAATAAATCACAACCTTTCTTTTGTCATATACTTTTCTTTAGTTGGTGTGATAATCAGTAATGTGTTTTGAGTGTTGGAAACAACCTCTTGTAGATATACAAACACAAGCATCCTCATGGGCCTTGCATTTAATGTTGCCTTGATGCATTTTGCTTGCCTTTCTTTATACGTATGTGTTTTTTCTACATGACAGGCTGTCACCAAGGCTAAATTGGGTTATGATCCACTGGAGGTAAATCCTGAGGATATGGTTCGGTTTGCAAAGGATCGGCCTCAGGTATGGATCTCCCCTACCTTTTCTTGTCTTAAAAATGTATGGTGCTTATAATATAGAGAAAAAACTGTTTCAGGTGCACAATACAACAGGTTAAGTGATTAACATGGTTGAAAAATTGTTGTGAATGATGCGATTTTTGCTGGTATAGTCTAATTATAGCTGTTTGCTGAGTCGCATGTGAGCTCATGTAAATGTAATTTTACTTGTAAGGCTTGCACCCACATAACCCTCTATATTAGGCTTTTGTCCTTGTGAAAATTAACTTATTCTCCTTTCAAGCTTTATTTTTCTTTGCTTGTAGAGTGATGCATAAAACCGATATGATGTGTGTGAGTTTTATAATATTTTAATTTCTTTTTTGAACAGCAATGTGTGAAATTTTGCATTTTCCTTGATTAAAGCACTAGTCTGAGGGGTGCATTTTTGAATTGATTTTTGCAGATGATGGCATCTTATTCAGTTTCTGATGCTGTTGCTACTTACTATTTGTATATGACCTATGTACATCCATTCATCTTTTCTCTTGCCACTATAATACCAATGCCTCCAGATGAAGTGTTGCGCAAAGGCAGTGGCACACTGTGTGAGATGCTTCTCATGGTCCAGGTGGGTTTTTTTCTGTCTCCATTATTTGGAACTTTTTTCGCCAATTGCTTTCATGTACTTGTTGAGTGTCCTTTAGACTGATTATGTAATGAATCTTTTTTTTCTGTTTAAACTGTTTTCATGAGAGCATATCAACAAGTGCGCTCTCTCTTTCATTTTGTTTTTCCTTTAGGCGTGGTGACAACATCCTCTCAAAAAGTCTCCAATTTTCATGACAAACTGTTTACAATTATTTGCAGGCTTATCAAGCAAATGTCATCTGTCCAAATAAACACCAATCTGATCCAGAGAAGTTTTACAAAAGTCGGCTTCTTGAGAGCGAGACATATATCGGTGGCCATGTTGAGTGTTTAGAGAGCGGGGTTTTCAGATCTGACCTGCCTACTAGCTTTAAGTTAGATCCTACTGCCTTTGAGGTAGTTATGTTGGTTTTTTGGTTGGCATATCATGCTTCTTTACCCGTACTATTGTGAAAAAGGAAGTTTTAATTTTTATTTTTATTTTAAAGAAAGCTTTTTATTTGTATTAATGGAATTTATAAAGAAATTACAAAAGGCGATCCAACCCGCCTTTATAAAGTCCATGAAACCTCAGCACTTAACCCCGCCTCATTAAAACCTCTTAGCAGCAAAACCTTAATGGAAAAATCTACTAAGAGCAAAAAGTACGAATGTTCTGTGCTGATTTAAAGAAAATATTTTCCTATCGAGGGCCCCTAAACTAAGCCCTCAAAGTCTGTTGTTTTTGTTCCTCCCAACATGAATCCCTTGCTTCTTTTTTATCTCCTTGAGCAAAAAGGAAGTTACATTCATTGTCCATATGTTTCTAGTATATATCACAGATTTAGGCATGACATCAAATCGATGTGTGGAAATGTTTGCTAAAATTATAAAGATTCAGAAACTATGGGAAACAGTCTGATCTGTGTGATTGTTGCATTTTCCTTGTTTGATTTATATGCAAGAATAATATGAAAATTGCAAGTTCGGTTATCCTGTTCAACAGTCTTACCTGTGTTACATCTGAATTTTGTTTCTTGTGTGTAAGTTTGAGCATCATCACTTTTCTTATGCCTACAGCTACTAATTGATAATCTTGACCGTGATCTGCAATATGCTATTCAAGTGGAAGGCAAAATGGATTTGGAATCTGTCTCAAACTATGATGAGGTGAAAAATGTCATCAAAGAAAAGGTAACAATCTTTTTATTATTTTGATTGTGAACACTGACCTCTTTGGAAATTTCATTGCTGATTTATTCTTAATTCCTTTATCTTTTCACATTCCCTTCTTTTGGCAATGCCACCATTTTGAATTCCTTTTGTTACCTTTTTTAATGATAATACTTGTATCATGTTTTTATTTAGGCATCTATCTCATTTTATGCCTCCATAATCTGATCAAAGTGTGACACATTTGATTTTTTTTAGAAAGGTTTCATGGATTTTCTTTTGCTTGATTTCATCGTTGCTATGCGCGAAATCAGAGACTTTTATGTATTATCAACTTCTCCTTACATTTTTACAGAGGTCTGAACACCATTTTCCTCCAATTGCAGCTTATCAGGTTAAGAGATGGACCTGTACGTGATGAGTGTCCTCTCATATATCATCTTGATGTAGCTGCTATGTATCCAAATATCATACTGACAAACCGTCTTCAGGTGTGTATATTGCGTGAGTGGGTCTGTTTTTATGCTTAACTTTCTTTCACCATTTTTTAGTAGAAGCATGCCTGACAAGCTGCTTACTTTGTTGGTGCCATGTCCAACTTTTAAATTCAAGAAGTTTTATCCTTTGTGTTGCAATGTCGAAAGTGTTCAAACCAAACATAAAAGCAGCTGAGCGATCAGTGTGAAAGATTATTAACATCTCTTCTGTGTCCCAGTGCCCAGAATGCTTTGGTCTTTTGCATAAGCAATACCTTTCTGCAAATTTGTTCAATCAAATGTTGCATATTTTGAATAGAAGCGGTATACTAGGAAATAACTAACCTGTGCCAACTTCAAAAGACTGTATATAGATTTGGTCCATTTGGATGGTGTCGGGGGAGTGTAGCATTAGTGGCTATAAGGCTTGCCTTTGTATTCTATAAATTGATTTTCTAGAAACTACCATCTCTCTGTATATTCTTTTAACCTAGCTGTGAGTCCTTGATATATAATATTTGACACTTGGCTAAGTACTGCATATCACTAACTTGGAGCTTAATGTAATATCTTGGTATGTAACCTACAATTATAAAAGATTACATGCTTGAAGCATACATCAGGAAACTCAAAGAACCTAGGATTGTTGGAAATTTTAGAAATTGTTTTATGCAAAATTTGAATCCTTTAAAAGTTTTTCTTAATTTTATTTTAATTTTAATTTTTTTTACCTCCTTTCCCTTTTACAAATTTTACTTTCCTTTGTTTATCTTATCCTTTGTCAGAAGAAGTATCAATTGTCCATTGTCCTTTCACACTGTTGTTGTGTTTTTTTTTGTTCGTGTTTATACAGCCGTTTGTTGCATTGGCATGCTTATGAGTTATTCTGATTTTCAGCCTTCATCGATTGTATCCGATGAGGTATGCACTGCGTGTGATTTCAACCGGCCTGGAAAAACCTGTCTCCGAAAACTTGAATGGGTTTGGCGGGGGGAGGCTTACACGGCGAAGAGAAGGTTAGCTGTTTGTTAGTCTTTGCGACTTGAATGAATTTAGAAGACGATGTCTACCATATCTAGTGATTCTGTTATATTTGTCAGTGATTACTATCATTTGAAGAGACAACTTGAGTCAGAACTTGTGGAAAGCGGGGATGGCAAATTGACAAAATCTTTCCTTGACTTGCCTAAGGCAGAGCAGCAACTGAAGTTGAAAGAACGCCTCAAGAAATATTGTCAGAAGGTACATTTTCAGCCTATTGCCTGCTATTCATGGTGATATGTCAAATATTTTCAAAAAAAAAAAAAAAAAATTGGGGAAAGGGGAAGGGAATATTTTTATTATATTGGGGGAGGGCATGGAGATTGAGCCCTCGTTCTCACCAGGAAGTACAATGGCCTTTACCACTAGTCCAAATCCAATCCCTTATGTCAATTTCATTCTGCACTTTGCTCTGCTTTTAGGCCTACAAAAGAGTACTAGATAAACCAATTACTGAGGTTCGAGAAGCAAGCATCTGCATGAGGGAAAACTCATTTTATGTTGACACTGTACGCAGGTAGGTTCCATTGTCTTTGTTTTTTGGTTATGCATTTTTTGCACTCTTTTGCTTTAGATTTGACTTAGCTTGCGAATTCCCTTACGATATCCCCCCCCCCCCCCCCCCCTTCCTTCATCATTGGCTTCATAGTTTTCGAGATAGAAGGTATGAATATAAGGGGCTTAATAAAGTCTGGAAAGGGAAGCTATCGGAGGCAAAGAAAGCTGGAAATCCTATAAAGATCCAGGAGGCACAGGTACAATTTTCTGTACTTGGTGTTTGAAAAGCTTTAATTTGTTTGTTTTGTTTAATTGAAGAATCTGTATATATCCTTCTTCTTTTCATATTGGCTTTCACAGGACATGGTAGTTCTCTATGATTCGTTACAACTAGCTCACAAATGTATTCTCAACTCCTTCTATGGATATGTCATGCGCAAGTATGTAATAAATGTGCTAAATGGCTTTCGTGTAATCATCTCTTTATGGCATATATCATTTTCGGACATATACAAATAGAGTTCTTTTACAGGGGGGCCAGATGGTACTCAATGGAAATGGCAGGAGTTGTTACATATACAGGTGCAAAAATTATTCAGAATGCTCGTTTGCTGATAGAAAGAATCGGAAGACCACTTGAATTGGACACTGATGGAATCTGGTGTGCTTTGCCTGGTTCATTCCCTGAGAACTTCACCTTCAAAACAATGTATGGGCAAATTCTTGTTTTATCTCTATATTTGTCTTGTTTTTATGGCTGGGCTTCTTGCTTGTCTGGCTCATCAGGTTTCTTGATTGACATTGTTGCTGAAGAAACTGATAACATCTTACTTCAGTGGCTCAGAAAGGAAGCTTACTATCTCATATCCGTGTGTTATGCTTAATGTTGATGTTGCTAGAAACAACACCAATGATCAATACCAGGTCAGAAAACATCTATATATATCTACATTGTATATATATAGTTTTTGTCTTCTAAGTACATTGGTTTTAGCTTCTGTAAATCCATTCTGCATAAGTTTTTCTCTTCCCCCTCAGATATAATTCAGTACTTCCTCCTATATATATATATTCTTTTTGCAGACCCTGAAAGATCCTGTTAGTAAGACTTATACAACACACAGTGAATGTTCCATCGAGTTTGAAGTGGATGGACCCTATAAGGTGCTTGATTTCATCCTTATGCTAGCATAAGTTTCTCTTGATTTCCATATCTTAGCTTTTTTTTTCATGGGAATTGTTTAGATTGAGCTGGTTGCTTGTTATATCTTCTCCATTTAGGCAATGATCATTCCTGCTTCCAAGGAAGAAGGGATCTTGATAAAGAAACGCTATGCTGTTTTCAATGATGATGGCACCATTGCAGAGCTGAAAGGCTTTGAGATAAAGCGACGTGGTGAACTAAAGCTCATCAAAGTTTTCCAGGCAATGCCCTTGAAAGTTTTCTTGATTCGATTTGTTTAGCATGGATTCTTACCTTTTATTAATCCACCCTTGAGTTTAAAGATTGGATAAGAGAAAATTATAGTATAGGGTCTTTTTGGTTTTATCTTATTTATCCTATTTATCTATAGTTTCCCTCCACAAACAAATGCACTCTGGATGAAAGATAAGTATGTATAGTTACAGTTCTGTCTGAATCTTCTTTAGAAGTATAAGAGTAATTAGCTTTGATAACTAAATGTATTTCTAGTATTGCGTCTTGAAATTTACTCCTATGATCTTGCTTGATGTGTTTGAGGAGAGCATAAATTGTGTTGTCAAATGACTGTCATTTTTGTCATAGTTAGGACTTGTATCTGATTCAAATCCCGTCGGTTTCCTTTCAGTTATTTTGCGGTTTTCTGGAATTTCTCATAACAAAAAAATGAATTTTCTTTTTTCCTTTTTGCTTTCTTTTCAAGCACTCATCATTTTAATTATGCAGGCTGAACTTTTTGGTAAATTTCTTCATGGGTCAACATTGGAAGAATGTTACCAGGCAGTTGCTGCAGTTGCAAATCGTTGGCTTGACCTTCTTGATGTATGTTGCATTATCTTAAATGTCAAATCTGATACTTTGAACAGCCAACAGATTTTCTTCACGATTCTATTTTAAATGACTGAAAATCGTAAACACTTTCTTGAATCTCCAGAATCAAGGGAAAGACATTGCTGACAGTGAATTGCTTGAATATATATCTGAATCAAGCACAATGAGCAAGTCCTTGTCAGATTATGGTGAACAAAAGTCATGTGCAGTAACAACAGCGAAGCGCCTTGCTGATTTTCTTGGGGATTCAATGGTCAAGGATAAAGGATTGCATTGCCAGTACGTAGTTGCATGTGAACCTAAGGTGTGTTTGTGTATACTATTAGCTCAGTGATTGTACTACACAGGCTGGATTTTAAATTAGATTATTTGTGTTGAAAGATATGAATATTATGATATTCATATCTTTCAACAATTTGTTTCATGTTTACTTCCGGGAAACTAATTATAGGCATTGGTCTCTCACATGCACTAGCAAAGCCATGGTTAGATGCTAATTTGGATATAATTACCATAACAGGGATGTGTTAGTAATGTTCCTCCATGTGAGGTAACAAAATTTAGTTGATACTCAATTATAAATCAATTGAAGCTTGGATGTGCCTCAACTTCTGGCGATTTTTAGCACCTGAATGTGTTACTCTTCTGCTGAACGTTGTGATAAATACTTCTATAGCTCACTGTTGATTTTATAATGTTGAGGTGATGGTCAAATGATGTAATTTTTCATCCCTGGAAGCTCTGATTAATTGGATGGGGATCAACGAGTCTATTTGGATGTTTCCCTTGGTGACTTTTGCATCTTTTATTGCTCTTGGGCTTGGTATCCGTGCTACCAAAATATATTGACATGCAAGAGAAGACTAAAAAGGGACCTAGGTCTTGGGTTTTAATGTACCAAGATATTGATCTGTGCCACTAAAAGATATTGGTATAAAGGTTAAGTAAGACTAAAAGAGAACGTCTGATTTCTTGAGTTTTAATGTACAGCAATTCTCCTGGGGTTTTATGACTAGGATCCGTAAATGTTCTTTTCATTTTCCAAGTTGTAAATAGCCTCTTGGTATAGAGTTGTTTTCATTGGCCTCTATCCCATATCCTATCTCCATGCTACCCTATGCATTTACTGTCCGTTTGATCATGATTTGTGTGATGTTGCTCCCCATGATCATATGATGTCTAGATGCTTGATGAAGTTGAGGATGGAAAGTGAGACAGGGGGAACCGCGATAGAATTGTTTTTCTATATTGCTTTGGCCTTTTTTATTTGTCTTGTTGAAGATGAATAGATAATTCCCACTCCCATCATTTTATTATTTGTGCCAGAACTCAACTGAAATCGATCAACAAGTCTTTCTCATATCTTTGAGCTTTTTACTGGTTTTGTTATTGATTTGTTCCTCTGCAATTTTTTGGGCACGAGGTTCAGATCTAATATTTGTTGGCTTATCAAATTTGACAGGGAGCTCCTGTAAGTGAGCGTGCTGTACCAGTTGCTATTTTTGAAACCGAAACTGGTAAGATATGATCTCGTTTATGGTTCTTTTACTTCTCTTCTCATTTTGATTCAAAGTCCTGAAATGATAATTCTGCAATTTTGGTTTGCAGAAATTGTCAGGTTTTATGTCAAGAAGTGGTGCAAAATATCTTCTGACATTGGCATCCGTTCTATTATTGATTGGTCTTATTACAAGCAACGACTTTCCTCAGCTATCCAGAAAATTATTACAATTCCTGCTGCCATGCAAAAGGTACAGCAGCTTTTGATGAAGATTTGTGTGTGTGTGTGAATCAATGCTTTCATTAATGAGGATAAGAAACATTTCAGTCCATCCTGTTACAAGAATCACATCAAATCTAACTTCTGAAATACACTGACGTATCTTGTCCACAGCAAACTACTATTTTTTTGCAGTGCCATCTTTCTTATTCTTAAACTGTAATGGCAAGTTGCACAATTTCAGGTTTCGAATCCTGTTCCACGAGTTGTTCATCCTGATTGGCTTTATAAAAAGGTCCGTGAGAAGGAGGACAAATTTCGCCAGAGAAAATTGGTAGATATCTTCGGTGCCATGAATAAAAAGAACGCTGATGCTAAACATGCAACAGATGATCAGAATATTGTAGACATGGAGGATGTTGCGATCAAAGGAAAAACTTCTTTATCTGGACCTAGGCCTGTTGTTCGATGTTATGATGCGAAGAGCCAGCAATCTCTAACTAGGGAAAGTTCTGAAGCAGGTTCTTTGCAGCATGGGTCTGCCAGCGGAGATCCCAAAGTTTTGAAGCCTTCCGAAGAAAATGATATATGCGAGGAAAACATTGACTGGAATACCGATTACGATGGATGGCTAAAATTAAAAAAGAGAAAATGGAAAGAGGCACGCGAAAGAAGGAAACGGATGCGGTATGATTGAACAGCTATTTTTCATCTGGTATTGCAGTAGTCTAAAATGTAGATAGAGGCGTTATATAAGACGAGAAGTTTAAATGGTTGCTTTTGTGTGGTGTTTCCCTTATTACTTTACTTATGTTTCTGTCATCTAGTATAAGAATTTCTTTTATGATTCATGCCACTTTCCAATTCCTTGCTAACTTAGTGTCAGATTGCCAGACAACTATGATCTTGTTTCAGTTGTAGAGTTTCTTATGAATAGGCATTTACTAAAGGATTTACTGTCTTTCTACCATGTGTTTCATTTTACTTTGAACTGGAATTGCATACAACAATAATTCTCTGTTTATGCACCTTGACTGGATAGCCTTTGATTGGAGGTACCTGAATTGTCTAGGTTGGATGCACCAAGGACATCAGGCTTATCGAATGGTGTAGCTGAAGTGCCTGGTAGCAGGGTCAATCAAAGAAAATCCCAGGGCAAGAGTGGGGTGAATTCTTACTTTCAGAAGCAGCAATCTTCACTCACTCGCAGCCACTGGCAGGTTGTTTAGTTCTCAGGGTTATGAACTATTTTAAAAATACAACTCTTCAAGTGTTTAATCTTGTCTGGTTTTTGGAACAGATAGTTCAGCTTATTCCCGGCCCACAGAGTGGCCAATTTTTTGCTTGGTTAGTAGTAGATGGAGCAATGCATAAGATTGCCATAACTATTCCTAGAGTATTCTACCTCAACTCTAAAGCCCTTGTTACAGAGGAATTTCCGGGAAGGCGTGTGAACAAGACCCTTCCCCATGGACACGTTAGCCACAATTTGATTGAGGTAAATAGCTCTTCTGCTAATACTGAAGGCTTAAGTGCAAATGTCTCAAAGTACATTATTCTTATTATATGCCATGCCTTCAGATCATTATTGAGGAAGACCAATTCAGGGCAGAAAGCAAGAAGTTAGCAGCTCACCTTGCAGACCCTGAAGTTGAGGTCAGAATGCTGACACATACATACTTCATAAGTTTGATTGAGTCAATCTTACTCCTGTGTATAATCGATTATGCTACTTTACTGATTACTTTTCAATTGATATCTGGTGAGTATTGTTAATAAAAAAAATACAACTCCGTGACATAGCCTAACAGGAATGTAAAGAAAACAAGGGATTTTTTTTTTCTATCACGACGTATAGTTTCATTTGCTTCAGAGTTTGCCTTTTAATGTTTTCAATGATTTACAATGATAAGATTTCTGGCTGATTTTTTCAGCTTAGTACTTTCTAGTCCATTTTATCACGTGGAAGCTGGATTGGGTACTCTAATATTATCTGGATGACAATGTGAAAGTAAAATAAAAATCGAATGATTTCAGATTTATGAAATAGTCATTCGACTCATTCCAAAAGACGGAAAAACATTCTTTATATCTCATCTGCGTTCCTCTCTTAAAGAAGTGGCTATTTAACATACCCAACATACTCTACCTAAATTTATGAAATAGTCATCCTAAACTACCTTGGGTACATTTTTGAGATTTATTTTATGATTATTTTAACTGGAATTGAAATCTTAACCAGGGAGTTTATGAAACGAAGGTTCCCTTAGCATTTAATGCTGTTGTTCAACTAGGCTGTGTCTGTAAAGTGGATAAATCAGCCAAAAAGCGAAATGCACATGATGAATGGAGTTTGAACGAACTGCATATGAAGACAACAACTGAGTGCCCTTATCTGGAAGAATCAATATCTTTCTTCTACTTGTATCACAGGTTAATCTCTACTCAACGACTTGGCTTATAGCTGTTTATCGGTTACTTTACTTGGACCCCTAATTGGTGGCTTTCAGTGTAAAGCTGGACTACGACTACGTGAGGTTTTCATTATTCTTGATGTGCTGCAAGAACTTATATACTTTTGTTTGTGGACAATTAAAATATTGGTAATATGAATAGAATTCCAACTGTTTTGTTGGAATCATGTGTGTGTGGATGGAGCTTTAAATATTTGTAGATTTTTGTAGTCATAATGCCACCTTTTTAGCAATGGTTCTGTTAGGAATTATATAATATTCACCAGTTGTTTGTGTTGATGTTGAACATGTTGTGAGATAAACACATGTTTTTGATCTCTTGTTTCTTTAGTCCCCTCTCTCTCTCCCCCCCCCCCCCCCCCCCCCCCTCTCTCCCTTCAAAGCCCCTCGCAGAACAGAAACCCTTATTTGATTGATTCTCTCATGTGTGGAGAAAAACACAAAAAATTGTACATGTATCTATCTATCTATATATCTTTGTGATCAGTTGGTGATTTTCTTCCCTCGATGCAAATAGTTATTGTCTCTGTAACTTCCTTGACCTCTTTTGTTTCAGCATTTTCGAGACACGTGCGATATATGTTGGATATTTTCCTTCCTCCAAAATAATATCTGTTGTGGTGGTCAATCCCTTCCACAATAAAGAATTATCACCGCAAATCCTTGAACGACTATTTCGCGAAGCTTGTCAGGCATCATCTTCCTCAGCTCCTATTTCACGTGAAAGAAAAATTTTCAAGGTGACAATGTTTTCTGATGATGTTTTCCGTCTTGCTTTATATGCCTTATATTTATCCCTTTGTGTGTTTCTCTTCAAAATTTAGGTAGAGTATGTCGGGTATGTTAAAGATGCGGAGAAGGCTGTGCAAAGAATGATATCTGACTACAGGTATTCAACTGCCTGGGGTGCTTTTAAGCCCTAAATTGCTTAACTTTATGCATGGAGTACCACAGAACTACCCATGTTTTTCCTGGAACACTGTAGCTGGATGTTGAATGAAAAATTGCCATTTAACAGTTCTGTAATCTGAACCAAAGTTGCAATTTTATTGGTGAGATCACCATTGTTCTTTTCTGTGCGATTTTGATTTATGTATGCATGATATTTGCAGATATCAACATCACGGGCCAGTAATTGCTATACTTGAATGCCCAGATTCTCATTTGCTGAAATCTAGCATAAGGGTGTTGGACGAATTCCCTTGTCTTGCCATTCCTCCAAATGCCCGTGATTGCCAGTATCAGGTAATGAAGTTTTGATTCATTAGGAGCCACCATTACATTTTCCATTCATCTCCTGGAGGCTATGGTAATAACTGAAGCATTTTTTTTACAGGCTCTTGGCTGGCAAATGATTGCTGCCAAAATTGGGATGCACCGTTGTGCTACATCATCTCAATGGTTGAATGAGAGGATTGCCCTGTCACGATACGCCCATGTAAATTATTTTATGTTCTATCCAGCTCATTTCATGCCGATGAAAACTTTATTCCCATTAGTCATTAATTTATTTTCAATCCGATGCAGGTTCCGGTTGGGAATTTCGAGGTTGATTGGCTTATGCATACGGCTGATATATTCTTCTCAAGGGCATTACGTGACCAGCAACAGGTAGTTTCTTTTGAGGGCATTGCAATTTATTATAAGCCTTTTGATTATTTATGATTTAACTGAAATCTATATTAGTTGAACCGTTATCTGTTCTTTGAGTGGAAGATTTACTCCTGTTGATTGGGTGCAATTTTTTAGCTGCCATTTATTTAGTTGGGTTTTCAGATGCATCCCCTCTCCTCCCCCCAAGTTAGCTTTTATTTTTTATTTTTAGTGTTAACTTTGTTGTGTCATGTAGGTTCTTTGGATATCTGATACTGGGATTCCAGACCTGGGAGCAACAAGTGTAGAAGCGTCAAGTTTCATTGATGAGGTCAGTTTCAAGATATGTGTCACTGTCTTGTTGTGGATCAATTAGGAACAAGGAGACCAGCGGAGGATTTGTAGCACATCTTTGTTTATAGTCATCACCACCGCTCTTTCATCAGACGTGTCTTTGAAAGTTTTAATCTCTTACAATGTCAGCTGACCAATGAATTGTTCTTCATAGGTTGATCAGCCTATCCTCAATTATCCTGGTGCATACAGAAAAGTTACTGTAGAGCTCAAGGTCCAAACTATATCCCTAATTGTATATGTTTTCTTATATTGTATGTATGCATTTATACTATTTATATGCATGCATGTATACATTACATACGTAGATGCTTAACAGATTAGTGCTTATACTTGTTCTATTGATTTTTTCTCTTTAGGTTCATCACCTTGCTGTCAATGCTCTCTTAAAAAGTAACCAAGTAAATGAAATTGAAGGAGGAACCCTATTCGGACTGGAACAAGATATGAACCTTGGTGAAAACTCTTCCAATGACCTTTATTGCATGGATGAGATGACTTCATGTGCTCCTGCGTTTCGAGTGCTCAAACAATTGATTCAAAGATGCCTTGCCGATGCAGTTACTTCTGGAAATGCATATGCAGACGCTATGCTGCAACATTTGTACCGATGGCTTTGCAGGTTGGCGGTTTTGTACTTATTCTTTGAGATGCCCTCTTTTTTTTATTTAATTTTTTTCCTCTCTCCACACTTACCCTTTTTTTCTCTTCTCTCTATTGATTCAGCCCACAATCTAAACTGCATGATCCAGCTCTCTATCATATGCTTCATAAGGTAACCTATACCGTACAGCGTATTTGATTTAAGACTCTAAATTTCTTTTTAGAAGCAATGTTGCTTGCAATAGGAGTCATCATTGAGGATCATGTAATCTGGACATTGTCTATCAATATTCTTTTTCTTTCCCCCTGTGTAAATGATTCTGTAATCTTATTCTTAAGCTTATTTAATGTAAATTGTGAATTTTTTTAACGGTGTTTCATTATGGAAGTTTTTATTGATCATTTCTGTACTGCAGTTCATGCGAAAAGTATTTGCATTGTTGATGGCCGAGTTTCAAAAACTGGGTGCAACTGTTGTATTTGCAAGCTTCTCAAAACTCATAATCGACACCGGAAAATCTGATCTTTTCGCGGCAAAAGCTTATTGTGATAGTTTGATCAAGACTATGCAGACTAGGTTTGTACTTGGTCTGGGTCTGGCTGTGATGTTTAATCATGTGTGCATGGACTAAGTTGATACTCCTGTATTTTGTCATTCATTTATGTTTTTTTTTTAATCTGCAGAGATTTATTCGAATGGGTAGAGTTTGAGCCCGTGCAGTTCTGGCATTCTTTGCTTTTCATGGATCAGGTACTTCATGCCACATAACATGATTTTCTTTTGGGTTAATCACAAGAATTGTTTTCATTTCTTCGTTGTATTTCAGTTCCTGTTGTGTTTCTATTGCTACTAGATTCTCTTTCCTAAGTAGCACATATATAGTATGAGGCAAAAAGCAGTATTTCTAAAACTGTTCCTTTAATTATACTTTATAAGTAGTCCATCTCTCTCTCTCTCTCTATTTTTTTTTAAGAATCTCTTGTTTTGCTTATTAATCTTTTTCTTTGTCATAGTACAACTATGGTGGTATTCAAGCTAGGTTACCAGAATCACTTAATGATAAAGCAGAACCAATTGAGGGAAGCAACGACGAAGAACCCCAAGTGGAGATTGTATCAAGCTGGAATATTGCTGACATGTTATCAAAGTCGGTTCAGGTTAGCATCTTTACGGAATCACTGCGTTCCAATGCACTACCTTAACTTAATTATAGGCTCTTAGGTTGCATAGGTATGGATACGGAGATACATGATACATGTGTGTGGGATTTTTCGGAACATGTAGGATATGGAGGGCATGTGTGTAAATATAATAAATTTAAGGATCAAACTGTACGTAATACAGCTAGAAGAACCAAATAGTAAATATTAAAACACAAAACAAATATTAGTGGTTCTTTTCATTCAGTATATTTGGCAGTTTTTATGGATATGCATATCCGAATCATGTATGCAACTTTTAGAAATTCCAAATTCACCCCAGATGTAAGTATCCGATACGTGTCTATGTCAGATGCATATCAGATACCGCACAGGCTACCAGATAGAAGTATATGTGCATCGTAGCTGGTTAGGATCCGATAATTTGATCTGTCTCCTAATGCTATTCTTGCTTAATAACTTTAGGACCAATTCATTTTAATCGTCTCGGAGTTTATGTACATACCCTGGAAATATGCACAAGAACAAGCTGCTAATCAAGCGGCTTTAGTATCAAACGGTATCTCCTGCACTCCATCAGTTCCGGCTGTCCTTGCTGAAGCTCTTGAATCACAAATGACAGAACATCTGAGAATAAAGGTACTAAAATTTGATGTTCTTTTGTCTATACTATTTGCCAGATGTCTTGTTTTGCAAGTAATGTTAAGTTCAACTTCGTCCATATTTGATTTTCACAGATTGGATCTTACTTCACAGACAAGCTTTTAAAGATTGTTTGTGATCACAGTCTTCTTAAGAATGTCAGCAAAGATTCCCAGCATCATCAAAACACGTCATCAGGAAACCCGCAACCTTCTGAAAGCGTATCTAAAGGAGATCCGGCACTAGAATTCATCAAGTATGTTTGTGCAGTTTTGGCTCTTGACCAAAATGTGCAGCATGAAGTTCTGGTAATACTAAACGCCTTATTATTTCGTCCCGTATGTTGTTATAATTTTGCATATGCATGCAAATTTGGCATGCTTTGTTATCTTAACGTCCCTTCTCGTTAAACAGATCATGAGGAAGAATCTGCTAAAATTTGTTCGTGTAAGGGAATTTTCACCAGAGGCTGAATTTCAACGTCTGTGTTCTACGTTTACCTTGCCAAATGTCATTTGCAGGTATAATGTTTAAAGGTCTTGTAAAAGAACATGAATTGTGCATGAATTTTTCTGATGATCCGTTTACTGCCATTTTTTTGCAGCTACTGCAACGACTGCAGGGATCTAGATTTATGCCGTGACAGGGCATTATCAGGAGGTCATGAATGGCGTTGTCCTGTGCCTCAATGTGGGCACCCGTATGATCGTGGGGTTATGGAAAACGCTCTTCTACAGATTATACGACAGAGAGAACGGCTCTACCATTTACAAGACCTTGTATGTCTCAAATGTAAACAGATCAAAGCCACACATTTAGCTGAACATTGTTCATGTGCTGGATCATTCAGATGCAAAGAAGATGTCACGGAATTCCGTAACAAAATGCAAGTCTTTCTAAAAGTAGCTAAAGACCAGAAATTTCAGTTATTACAAGAGTGTGCATCCTGGATTTTGGAAGTCAGATAGTTTTCCATGAGTCAAGTTCTTTGTGTGATTTCAACCCGAATCATCAGCAAATCGAGCCTTTTAAATGGGTTCATCAGCTCAAATCAACTCCAGTTAGCAGATTAAACAGGTTCATAGAAAATTTGCCACTTAGTTGAGGGAGTTAATGCATAATGCATCAAGGGCGGGATGACGTTTTACCTGATGCTCTAGAAATCGAGTATTGCTGCATGTTTGCACTGCACCTACTGATGAAACAGATCATCAAAATGAAGAAAGCTCGAGATTGTTGAAGAACTGACTTTTCTCTTGTGAAATTGAATCTATGCCACCTACTTGTGAAACTTTGAATATACGCATAGTTTGTTAAAAGCAAAATTCGACCTATAATTAGCAATTCAGGAGTTGTGAATCTGCATTTTTCTGGACTTGTTATATCAAATGTAATTTGTAGGTACCAAAATTCTGACTTTATATTTGTAATCTGCTCTTCTATAACTTGGAATATAGCAAACATGTACAGCTATGATTTCAAAAAGCTTAAAATAATACATACTAATTGATGTTTATCTATGAAATCTCGTAAACTTAATAATTAAGGAATAATCATTTGAACAATGTACCAATTGCCACAACATATGCAGGACATTCATTCACAATGAAGACCCACCTTTTCTAGAGATTTCTTATATGAAAAACCTCTATTGCATCACTATCGGATAAGTAAAACGTATACAAAAAAAGATAACACGGTGCTCTTCTGACAAACCGAATCGAACCAAACTAGTGCAGTAGAGACTTTTGCTTATGAATCTTCCACCTTTTTTCTGGGCATAACAATCTCTTAAAATTGTCAGGGCTCAGTAGAACTGCATTCACCAGGAAAACCACCTTTTGGTGTTTGGACCAGCGGCAACTGGCTCATCCTTTTTCCGGTTCTCAATTCCGTGCTTCAGGGACTCTAGCCTTTTCCTGCATCCATGTTTTTGCTCTAGATGTCATAGGCTGCAAACGTATTACAAGAAGTTGATAAAATACTAAAAAAAAGATGCATACTTGGTATCCGTAAGGCGACCATGTAGACTCCAACGTTGACGAAACCCTTCCATACCTTCTAAACCACTTGCCAAAATCAGGCGCCTATGAAATTAAACGCCGAGAGAATAACGAAATATGTCAGCCCAGAGATTTAGAAACATAATGAAAACTAAATGTGTTTTGCTATGTTATTCATATAAGGTACCTCTCCAGCAAAGTAACTTGTGATTCCAGTTGGGAAGCTCTTTCTTTTGCTGCTTCTACAGGCATGGACATACCTAATTTAAGCTCACTGTCTTGAAGACGTTCCCTTAGGTTCTTGTCCTACAAAAATTAAAGATTTGGATAAAACCATACATGTCACTCCTTTTTACCAAGTTAAACAGTCCATAGGGAGTGGTTTGAGAAATGCCCTAGAGGCCAAGGGTCTAAAAGGTCATATTCTTGGTGGCTCAAACATGTTAAGAGCTCAAGGCCAGATCGAACCCCGAGTAAGAGTCAAACTCTACGGGCACTCACAGATCTACTCCGGATATAGACAGGTCAGCTATGGCTCCGGAGTCCGGATAATGGGGCCTCTGAGGGGTAAACCAGAAAAGTCCATATGGATATTTGCTCAAAATAAACAAAGCAACTTTGTACTATGACAAACACCATACTAGTTCAGATTATCAAACACCCTGTCTCACCCGTTTCTCCGCACATTGCCGATAGAGAGCGATTTCATCCTGACAAAATGGCTCAATATCATTTACCTGCAAGCCTAAACCCCATCATCAGACAATATGAATAACTTCACATCACAAAGAACCGAAATCGCTAACCTAAAAGTTCAAAGAACTGGATACTCACACAGGAATAGATTCCTCAGAATCCCATCGCATAAATCCACACCATGGAGGACATGAGATGCAATCTCAGGTGGGATGACTGGCGAAGGCGGACCCATCATAAGGTCATCCCCCACCAGAATAGTTTCCTCCATAGTAGTCTGTGAATCAACTGCAACCAAAAGATATCCACAAAAAATTAGAAGTGAATTAGTTGGATTGAAAAGTATCATGCAATCTACCATGCACAAAAGGTTGAGCAAGATGTAGAGAGCAAATACTTCACTGGAATTGCAACGAGCATGACGCCTCACAAATGAATTCTAATAATCCGAAAATTTAGTTGAAATACGTACGAAAAAGGATTCGAATACCCCACCAAAATACACAAGCTAAGCATAAGCAAAAAGTGTGAATAATACAATGTTGCTTCAGGATCAACTTGTAATTGGCTTACTTAACCATCGGTCAATAAAATAAAGAAAAATAACGGAAAAAGAACAACATTTGGCAACAAGCAGGAGTCCTCAAAATTATCTTCATCCTGTTCATTAGTGACCATAATAGGACGAATAGTTGAACAAAGATTTATGTTGCTCAAATAAAGAACTTTTGAATAAATTCACTGAATCTTCTTGCTTTATCTACACGTAAGAAGAAGTAAACTGATATCTTTTACACATTTTCGAATCCCATTAAAATTACCCCGATTAAAAAGAAATTTCTGCATCTTCTGAGACTGATGCTTTCAGTACAATGAAATTTTATACGGCATTCAACAACAAAGAACAAAAGTGTTTGTTCTTCATCAACTTCTTTCAGTTTTGACATAAAAAAAATCAATATAAGAAATAAATATCAGAAGAGTACAAGAGGTGTTTAACATACCATCCATGATGTCCGCTGATTATTCAGAGTGGTAGATCTTTGATGCCCTGGAAATCCAAAGTATTAAGTATCACAGAATAGCTGAATGAGTATGGATCATGGATGAAATTAGTAGACATGAATTATCATTTTTTTAGGGGTTCAGGACTCGTTAGTACATGTTCAAACTAGAGGAGCACATATTTGCTCACAAAAACAATACTTTCACATAAACAAACAAATTAAAATCACACATATTGTTAGTGAGACTTAAACTCAGTATCAAGACGTTCTGAGGCATAAACTCTATGGGAATGGGTCTCACCAGCCAGAAACAGATCCAGAAAATGTTCTAAACGGAGTCCGAAGAACAATAATATCATCACATTACAAAGCTTACAATTACAACTCCTCAGTCTCCTCTTTACTATTTCTCAGATTTTGAAATGGTATTAATTACAACATCAATTATCAATACTACTTAGCTACTCATTTTCAATGTAAACTAACTGAACTAAATTTGGCAAAACACTAAACTCATTGAGTTAAATTATATATAACATATAAACAAATTTGCACGCACAAGATTATATACAACTTAGATTCATGTTTTCTGCAAGTTGATTTATTCAAGTGTTCAATAAGATGAACTTTTCTGAATTATTCAGCTGCCTCTTTGAAATCTTTGAGTTATTCAGCTGCCACTCAGCCTCTTTGAAATCTTAACTATTAGAACATACAAATATTTGAATATTTTACTCAGTTTCTAGACATGTGTGCATCGAGCTGAGCAAAACTAGCTAACTACACTCTCGTGTTTAAAAGAATGCACAAAAATTCAATCAAATTAGACCAGTACATCGATTCTTCAACGAAAAAAAAAAAAAAAAACACCTGTGAAGAGCTGAAGCAGTGGAGTGACTTATGACTCCGGTGATTGAGGTGGTGGTGATCAAGTCCAGAGAAGGTGGTGCCTGGATGCGGCGGTGGTGCTCTTCAGGCTTTGGCTCCTCGTTGTGCGGTCAGGCCAGCTACTGCAGACTGCCGGAATCCGAGTGGTGCGGTGGTGACTGACTCACCGACTGGTGAGCTAGATGCTGGAGATTGGGCTTGGGCCAACAACCGAGGACGATGAAATTGGACTTGTTAACGTGCCCGAACAATAAGTCCACACATTTTTCAACAGTTTATCATGAAGATTAGATATGATTCTTATGAATATTACAAATTTACATTGTTTTACGATATAATAAGGGTAGTGCCAATACTGTCGATAATACAATTTTTCATCATTAATGATAAATCATATATCAATCAATTAATTTTATTGATTATTTGTTTATTTGTTTATAAGGACTAGTTTTAAGATTTAATTAGACACTTAATCACTCAAAAAAGATCATTGTTTTTAAGGACAAAATCATATTAATTTGACAAAATTAACCCTATATGCTTAATAACATGCAGATGAACTTTCGATGCTCAGTTTCAAGGTCAACGGAAACCAATCTATATTCTCGCCGTCGGACTATGCTTTCATCGTCTCTGGTCATCCCTCTCTCCATTCTGCTCCTCCATTTCTCTCCCATGTCAATCTCTAAGCACCTGCTTCAATCTCTTCCTTTCTTTTCTACTATCCCTACCCTCTCCCCTGCTTCTATTTTACTTCATATCACCATCTCCTGTTTGAATCCCTCTCAAATCTCTATCAATAATGTGAAATTGAAAGTCAATTCGGTGATTTTGGAGCCAAGGATCCATTTCCAGCTGAAACTGAAAGTCAATTCGGTGAAAACAGTATTGGGTCCTGTTAATACTGAGAACAAAATCTTGATCCAAAATGCTGCTGCTTTGTCTCTTTCCTAATTGGATTGTTCTCCGGTTTCTGCTCTTCAAGCAATCAAGCTCTTATGTCTGAATTTGATTCCAAAAAGCTTTTTTTAAGGGTGGTTTTTATTTTTGTTTATGGGTTTTGATTTTCTCGTGGAAATTGTTTAGGAAGGTGCTATTGTGTTTAGGATTGATAACAAGAAGACTAACATTGTGCCGAGACATATTCAGTTGGCTGTGAGGAATGATGATAAGTTGAGCAAGCTTTTGGGTGTTGTTACCATTTCCAAGTTGAGCAAGCTTTTGGGTGTTGTTACCATTGCAATCACAGAAAAGAAGAGAATTAAAATGGGGGCAAAGGCAAAGAACATGTCCTCCTAGTAGTATTTCCTGCACAAGGCCACATTAGTCCAGCCCTCCAACTAGCATTCAAAATTGATGAAAAATCCTCCATTGATTTAACCTTCTTAACACTTTCATATCTATGGACCACTAATCCAATAAATTTGAGTTTGATTTGAAAGAAAATTGGTGAAGTGACATGAATTTGATGGTGGGTTTGTGTATGATTTGGAATAAATTTGATGGTGTGACATTGATGTCACTGCATTTTTTTTTTTATATTTTACTTAACGTTGTGGCTTATTACATTGTAAGTCTTTGTGTTTAGTTACCATTTCTTTATTTATTTACTACATCCGTCCCAAAATATAAGTTCATTTAGCTTTTTTGTTTTGTCCTACACTCTTTCCGTAGCACACGGTTTTTTGCCAGCTAGAATTGCATTGTAACTTCATTACAGAATTGATGCATTGACATATGTCACTGCATTTACAATTAGAGAATTGATGCAATGACATTGATGTCACTGCATATACAATTTGATATACAAATTTGGTAACTTTATAAAATAATTGCAGTGTCATTCACAATATTAGGGGTGTACTCGAGCCGAGTCGAGTCGATACTCTCTAGGGCTCAAGCTTGACTCGGCTAAAAAAGTTTGGGCTCGATCGAGCCATAAAAAGGCAAGATCTAACCCGACTCACTAAATGCTCAATATAGCTCGACTCATAAAATATTAGTGTCATTGAGTGTCACTGCATAATGTGTCACTTCATAAAACGAGATATTAGAATAAGGACGAAAAAAATATGAATTGGGGTGAAAGAATTATGTTGATCGTAGTTTTATATTAAAAGATATAGCGTTTGAAGTCGATTTTATGAAGAAAAGAAATCGATTTTCTGAAATTAAGTCGGAAAAATATCAAATGTCATCACGGTGTTGCTTCATCAAATGTCACTGCATCCCGATGGTCACTGCATCGCGATAGTCATTGCATGGGGGTGGTCAATGCATTGTGGTGTCTTTGCATCGAAGGTGGTCACTGCATTGAGGGTGGTCACTGCATTGAGGGTGGTCACTGGATCGGGGGTGGCCACTACATCGGGGTGGCCACTGCATCGCGCAGGTCAATGGTTGGGGGTGGTTAATGCACCGCGGTGGTCAATGCATCACGGTGTCAATGCATCGTGGTTGTTAGAGCATTATTGTGTCACTTCATCGTGGTGTCTTTGCATCGGGGGTGGTATTTGGGTCTATCTACATGATTTTTGTCCTTATAACTAAGTATTTGTTTTGAGTTTCGTTCTTGCATAATTAAGTCCAATATGCGTCCTTTTGAATAATTATCCCTAATTTTATATCAAAATTAATATTACATAAACGTATTGAAGTGTCAATTGTTGTGAGACAACTACTCCGCAGGGCGGACCTAAGTGGAACAGGGTGGGGCCATTGTCATCACTAAGATCCGAAAAAATGATATAATTTTATTGATAAGAAATGTAAAAACACCAATAATATCTTCATTCAATCATCAAATTTGTTTTGATGCTTTTAGTGAGAAGTTTTTCTTGATCAGCCGTAATTAGCATTTTCCATATAATAATGGTCATGATGCAATGGATATTCCTTTGATATATTCCAATAATGAAGCATAATTCCTTTTGGATATTCCTTCCTGAAACAGTCATCTCCCTTCTTCTCACTTATAGTCTATTGCTTCAACTCTCACTTAACACCTAATCTATTGTCTAACTAATATAATCTCTTCTCAATTTTCTTTTTATTAACAAAACCATGTCGTTAATTTTTATATTTTTTCTAATACAGAATTTATTTGCAGGTGTTTCAAAGGCAATTATTTAAATTTGCCAGAAGCTTTCCGTGAATCAATATCTCGGTTTGATGCTATAAAAGTAAGTAGATCGATTTGCAGTGTTTACTGTTGCTTTTTCATGTTTCTGCAACTATTTAACGGGGTTAAAATACAAATCTCTAAATTTTATGCTATTTTTATTAATACAGTCCGGTAGTTTTCTGGCGTTGTACCGGCGCTTGGTTTATTAATATATTTCTTTCGTTTTGGTAGGTGTTTTGTTTTGATAGATGTGTTGATGAGAAGATGGAGTTTAGGCACAAGAAAGGAGACAATAAGGTACTCCCTCCGTCCTTAGGCTCTGTTTGAATCGAAGAAAAATGATACAAAAGAAACGAGAAGAGAATAATAGAAAGAGAGAGAGGGGGGAGATCGAGGAGAATAAGAGATTGTGAAGTCTACTTAAGTTGTTTGGATTAAACTTGACGGAAACGAAAGGAGAATGAGAGATCGGGATGTATATTATACTAAAGTATAATGGTTTTCTTCCGTTTCTCGCCTATTTTGAGAGAAAAACACATTGCTAAAATTTTATTGGATCTTCTCTTTTGGTTTTCCCTATTTTTACTTCCTCTTAAGTTTTCTTCCCCTATAGTTCCTTCCTCCTAAATTTTACCAAACACTCAAAATTCCATTCCTTAAAATCCCCTCTTTTCTTTTCCTCCATTTTCTTAATCCAAATACGGCTTAAAAGAGTGTCACTTTTTTTTTTCTTTTCCTTTTCACACTGATTAAAAATAATTAATAAATGTGTTGGTTTTTGTTATTGCATATTTGCATAGACATATATAACCTTTAAGAGATGGATAAAGAGTAATAAAGGGTTAGTGTATGCAATGTATATTTAAGTTTTTATGAGATCATCTATCCATTTTTATTGTCTAATTTATTTGTTCCTACTAAAGCAAACACGTCTAAAATTGGACATCAATCATATACTACCACAATCGATTTTTTTTTGATTCAAGTTTTTGCTATTTCTAACATTATATATATATATATATATATATATATATATATATATATATATATATATATATATATATTTCGAGTCACAAAAAATGCTTTCTACAAATATTTCATTAATAAGATCTTCTATACATATTTTGAATATCCATACAAGGTAATATTTATCAATAATAATAGACGAAATTATTTATATGTATTTTTGTTTTTGTAAATATGTCGTTTTTGGTTTACGATTACTTTATTATTGTAGTACGGTAGAGATTCGATACGTGATGTACGCGTGTAGAGATTACGTAAATGATTTGTAATAGATTTAGATAATGCCTAAATACATTTTCACATATGAGTGAAAACATGCAAAACTTAGGGGACCTCTAGGATCTGTGAATGAGTTTTGGAGTACTTGTACTTGATTCGTAAAAGTATTTGATTCGATTCACTGTTTTTCAAGTTCAAGTTCGAATGCTAGAATCTGGTAATCGAGTAGCTTATGATCTAATTGAGCTTTATTTAATATATTATTACTTAATTTATTATGCATACAACATTTGATACTAATAAATAGTACGTAAGTTGATGAGTCGAGTTGTTAAACGAGGTGTGTTCGAACTTGCCACATTTAATAGAAATCGAATGATTTCCTTGATTTCTAAAATAAAATAAGCTAATTGAACTCACGTGTCAAGCCGTATTATTTTGAGTAGTAAACGAGTCGAGTTCGATCTTGAATGTTATAGCTCGATTGAGTTCAAGTCAAGGTTTAAGTCCTAAGTTTTTTTAGTTGAGTTGAGTTTAAGCCCTGATCGACGAGTATCAACTTTACATCTTTAATTTCAATACGCTCATATTGCAAAGCTATATATATATATATATATATATATATATATATATATATATATATATATATATATATATATATATATATATATATATATATATATATATATATATATATATATATATACATTTACAGAAAAATTACGGAAAGTGATCCTAACCAACATTCCTTGTATTAAAAATAAAAAAATAAAAGATTAAATATTCGAATCAACGGCAGATAATGCTTTATGTAATTTTTCTGAAGGTTTGAGGGAGTAGACGTATACTCCCCCATACATATAATGTATGTCACCTTGTACAATATCCTGACAATATGTTACATATATGATATGCATATGAAGAAATAATACACTTAAAAAACGAGTCATTATTTATTTCCATAACATATATTTATATCATTTTTCTACATTGGATTGATAAACAATTGCATCCATCCAGAAATTATTTCAAAAAGTCACAACAAAAAAGTCACAACAACAACAAAAAGAAATTTTAAGCACAAAGTAATAATAATTCCATAATTCCTCTGTTTTATTCTTCTTGCTTATATATTATTGTTGACATGAATATGATAGTTTAAAAAATATATTTTACTGCCCCTGGGAAATGAGTATTCATCAAATAATCCTCCCAATCTAGACTTTCGATATCGAAATTGAATGTGCCCGTATCACTTTCACTTGACATTATTCGTAAATGTTCTGTATTTGAATCGTCAAACCTGCATATATCAAAAGACATATCAAAGATCAATTACATATAAAATATATTATATAAATCAATGATATTTATTAGGATAACAATCGTAATTTTGTATCTAGTGGTTGTATCACTTATCGCTTTTTTTATAAAACAATTAGACATTTTAATTTCCTTCGAAGTAATTAAACTTACGCTGCACGGGTGAACACGTAGGCTTGGTAGAGTTCGGCGAGCCGCATAAACGAATCGAGCCTTCGTTTGACCGTATTATATGTTGTTTGGAAATATCCGCACGTCACTATGTTAAGGAGCCTTAATACCTGAAAGTAATTATAAAAAAAAACAATTTCCATATTAAAAATGATATCAAATTTCTCTTATATATAATATAAGTATGAGAAAATTGTAATGTAATAGTAGAACAGAACTAACCAGGAAGAAGATGAAGAAACGAGCGGCAAGGTAATTATGAAGTTCCTTCATAGAGCTCAAAACCTTCGGTTTTGTGACCCGAACCGGTTTTCCACCTTGCCCGACCCACGGGTTTTTAGCAAAATAAGAATGAAGCATAATTCGAATTTCGCCATATTTAATAGGGTTTCTTCTTGAAGAACCCACATGATAAATGTGATGATGATCAAATGATTTATTATTTGCATGTGTTGCTAATGCTGAAAGGATTGAATTCACCACCATATCACCTGGCATCTGTTAAAAAAAAAAAATTGCATTCCGAATATTAAATTTTTGTAATGATATAAATTAAAGGGATTGTTCGTTGACATTATGTAAATTTGACCGTGACACTGCGCTATCGCGCGTGGTAGAATACACATTCGATAATATAATGCTAATTAATTATAGACCAAAGAATCGATATGCCGATTTTCACAACTGGTATGGCCCTTTAAAAGTTAATTTTTGATCATGTAATCGATTTTTCAAGTTCAAATGTTCGTGATGTTACGGTAAATACATTTTACATAGTATCGTTAAACGCTCAATGAACGTAAATTATGATGTGTAGTCTCCGTTCTATGAAGAGCATTTAATAGATGAATACCCTCGAGTTTTTACATGTTATTACTAAATACATTTAAAAAAAACTATGTTTTTTATATGTTATTTCAGAATCACTATAGAGCCGAGACTTCACATCATAAGTTTTCATTCTATAAATTAATAAAGATTAATTGATTAATCAGGAATTAATTAAGTACCAAGTCTATAATGCTCTCTGGATCCCCAATGAAACAATTGAAGGTTCCTTTGGCATAAGTAACAAGAAGGGAGTCAATAGTCCTGTCAAAAAACCAACAATTTAAATCAATGTTAATAATATATTAACACCAAATTTAAGGATGTAGTTTTTATATCAAAAACAAATTTAAGAATAACAAAATAATTACATATAAATTGAATTAATTAATTACCTGACACCTTCAATCCAACCGGGAAAAGGTTCCATACAAGTGCTTGAAACAATTGTAGGCCGTACGATGACTACTTTTAAATCACCCTTAAATTGTTCTAAAAGCATCTCTCCCATTGCTTTCGTGAATACGTATGTATTTGCCCATCCATACATTCTTGCCCTATAAATGTTTTATTTATTTATTTATATGAATAAAAATTAAACAATGTAATAATGTCATGTAGCAAATGTTATAAAATGATGAACATTGTAGATGATTGCAACATGTACCAAATTTTGCAAGACTTGAAATTAAATCTTTAGGATTTTATTTTAGTTTAGTTTATTTTTAAATTTAGTGCAAGTCTTGTTATAAACGTCAAAGATAGGGGGAAAAAAACGAGAAAGGATATAACTAATTCAAATGATATTTCGTTTACAATACTTACACAGAAAATACATAGAATACACATGCACAAATCGCGTATTTGCAAGAAACGATAATCAAACACGTCTAAATGTAAGCATCGTTTAATTAATTATAATATCTTCAATGTGAAGACATCACTAAAATTCCAAGTTTACCAAATATATATTTTAAAATCAATTAGTGACATGTACTTATCTTGACCATTGATTAATGTGAGCAAATGAGTGTGAAAGGATATATTATATTGTATTAATTAATCCACGTACTATTAATACAAAGTCTTTTGCTTAATTAACATGGTTAGTCTTAAACGCAACCTTTGCAACTATTTATTTTTTAATAGTTATTTTATTTAATGTTGAAGTCTAACATACTTTCTATAATATTTGTGATTTTTTTTATAAATATATTTTGAAAATCAATATTTCGCAGAGCAAAAAGTTAAAAAAATAATAATATTGACCTTTGAAATCCCACTTCCTTCATAGCCCATCTTGTAGCTTTGGGACTTGATTTTGTTTTATTCATTTCTTCCAATTTTTCATCGGATATCTTTTTCTCAACACTTATGTTTAATGCCGGAACTCCACCATCTCCGATTATCTCTCTGGTCACCGCCGGCCATAAGGCCTCTTCCGGTATGATCCCCGCGTTTTCCTTCGTTACATATGCTGCATTATTACACCGTTACCGTTAGACATATACACATACATATATATATATATAAAAAGCTTATAATACGATTATTTATCGTATATATAACGGTCTGAACCAATAAAAACTCTTACCAGTGGATACATGGAGTAGAACTTTGACTTTTTGACATCTTTTGGCAAAGTTGAGTACATGCAATGCTCCAAAGGTATTTATATCCAAGGCAACATCATACCTGCCATTCAATTAATTAATTTCCAACCGTTTTAACTAACTTAACTAAAATTATATAGATTAAAATTATGAGAAATTAAATGTCACAACAAATGTCATTATAAGACAATACGACCACTCATAACATGTTATTTACTTAAACAGGGTCTCACCAATACATCATAATAGACAATAACTGTGACAGTATTATTATTAATTAATTACCTTTCGTCGAATTTAGTGATTGCTGCAGAGTTGATAACGACATCGATTTCTCTGAAAATTTGATCCCTTAAATCTGAATCTTGAATCCCGAGGTTGTCGGATGAAATGTCACCGGGAACCGCGACCACCTTTTGCGATATGTAAGAACTGAAGTTTTCTTCATAATTCTTCTTCAATATTCTGAATAAATCTGTCTCTATGATCTATATACAAAAAAGAAATATAATGAAGTCAGATTTTTTGCAATAATAATCAACACAACATGTTGTGATATTATACTGTGACATTTATTACATTAATATGATTGTAACAGTAGCAATTAATGCTTTATTTATGTTATTGTTATATTTTATTCTATACACAAATACTTTAAGATTATATCATATAATTATATTTGTATTGTTTTTTTTTTTTTTCTTGAAGAAAATTATTACCTCTTCATGTAGTCGCAGCTCGCAGGATTTTGTGTTTTTTGCCCTTATGAGAAGATATATTTTCTCAATTTTTGGTTGAACTCTGAGCACTTTCTCCAGAAGAACTGTATTAAAATTAAATATTAAATGTAAAGAAGAAATAAGTGAAAGAATATAAGATAGGGGTGACGGGCCAGAAATACAAAATGGGAACATGCGCGTTTTTGTAAATGTAGTAACATATAGTAATCCATGTAGTAACATGCGCGTTTTTATCCTTCTCAACCACTATTTTTTTTTTTGTTATTTTTTCTTATTTTAATTAAAAATATTCATCTACGACCTTTAACCTTAAAATAAATAATTTAATTGAAGATGTTGTATACGGACAACTAGCTATATTTAATTAGCTACCACATGGAATTATTTAATGCAAAGGAAACCTACATGTTGGATGGAATTAAAGACACCTCGTATGAATATGTACATATCAAAAGACACCTCGTATGAATATGTTTGATTAAGATATTTCTGATCCATTTTGTTTCACAATTTTTGTAATTCAATCCCTAATATTGTTGCATATTTGCAATTTAACCCTTCATCTATGCAATTTTCAACATTTTCGGTCCATTCTTTATGTCAAGTTTCTATTTGTTAATTAATTGGGAATTTCCACAACCACAACGAGTAAAGCAACACAAATGATGTAAGATCTATTGATTATTATGAAGATCACCGTAATTAATGACACAAAAATATTACGTCGCTCGTTGTGACATAACTGTTACGATAATAGTATTTCTGAAAATAAATAAAATAAATTAATAAATATAAAAATGCATACTCTTGGCAAGATAGCCTGTGGCACCAGTAATGAGTATAGTTTTCCCTTCCAAAAACTGGCAAATATTGCTACTTGTTTCCATTTCAGATGCTTTTGAAGAAACAAAGAACAAAATAATACAGAGAAAAACAATTTAGATTTGTTTTGGAATTGAAATGAATCTATTGGCATATGGGGTGTCTTATATATAGTTTTTTTTTTTCCCAATTGACTTTTCAATTGTACCGACAATTTCTTTACGATCTTTTACTGGTCAAAAAAAAAAGAGAGAATACAATTAATAGACTTTTGTGTTTTCCTTTCATTATTGAATATTTTCACGATAAAATGATTATAATAAATTGAGACAATATATGTAACAATTAATGGTGATATGATGCTCATAAGAATTAATAAGTCGTCATAGTGATCAATTGTGTAAAATTGTGTTATATCATTTTACGTTTTTATTTAGACACTAACACTACTCTAGTAGCAATTGCATATACGCTTCTTTACTAATATCCTTTATTTTACACGTATAAGCACTATTTCCTTCTTCTTAAATACATATAATCTATATTCAGAACGAAATGAATCGGGTTAAAATGGTAAATGTATGTCAAATATACTGCAAGTACCACAAAGTTGACGGAGCCATGCACAAGGCTCAGGGTAGCCCACCCTATTTATTTTTTCGTATACCAAAGAATTTTATATAATAATGTTTATTCAGATATGTCATTTTAATTTAGCTCATCCAATCATACGTATGTAGTTAAATAGTCCATCCAAATATGAATCCCTTACCACGTCATCGTTAGTGCATGATTCATCAACAGATTTCTAAATCTGAAAAGATAAATATTACATAGATAAAGGGTTAAAGTGCACAAATTATTTCATGTTATTATCTTTCATATATATTTTTGGAAAATTTGTTGCATGCCTTTTGAGAAAAATGAAAACATATAGTCGCACGCATCATATATTTTCATATAATAGCGTGAATAAATAAAAATAAAAAAATATCTGATTCATTTCATTTAATACAACCAATGTATAAGAGAATTTTCCTCAATAAAAATGTATAAGAGAATTATTTTTTCTTAAAGAAAATAATCTTTTTTTTTTGAATTTTAAAAATAATCTAATGTGTGGTCCACGAAAGCAATTGCTGGCCGGGAAGAGTAGACACGCAAGTGGGATTGAATGAACCAGACAAATTTTGGTTAGATACGATCATACAATAATATATAGGGGGAATGAGGGAGAATGATAGAAATATTTCATTAATTGAGTAGAATGACAGTCTTTTGAAACTTTTGAATAAAAGACAAATCGAAATTCACTGTTTAAATTCACTGCCGAAATTCACCGTCGAAATTCACTAATTTTCAAAATTTATTGTCGAAATTCACTGTCGAAATTCGTTGATTTCGGGATTCACTGGGGAGATTCACTGATTTTCGGGATTCACTGTTTGTCATTCTCGCTATAAAAATTATGCAGTTGTCCTTCTCCCTATAAAAAATATGTAGATGTCCTGTTACTTAAAAATATTTCAGATTGTGTCATTATCCCAAATTTCCCATAATATATATAAGAGACAAATTTTGGTTAGATACAATAATCATACAATTTTGGTCTCTTGTAAATTGGTCATTTCTTGACAACATGTTGAATAATATGGGATTTGGTCTAAAGTGGAGAAAATGGTTTCAAGGATGTGTTTCTTCGGCTAGAGCATCAGTTCTGGTAGGGCGTAGCCCATCTAAAGAGTTCAACTTGGAACGAGGTATAAGACAGGGATACCCATTATCTCCCTTTCTTTTTCTCATTGCAGCAGAAGGTTTAAATGTCATTGTGAAGGAAGCGATAGCAAAAGAAAGGTATTGTGGAGCTCATATTGGCAGTGGGCAAATCCCGATTTCTCATCTTCAATATGCTGATGATACGGTTTTTGTGGGAAAATGGAGCATGGAAAATCTGAAGAATTTGAAAAGAATTCTTTCTTGTTTCGAGAAGATCTCGGGTTTGAAAATAAATATGGGGAAAATCTCATTGGCAGGGATAAAGGTTTCAGATGAGGATATGCGTAAAGAGGCTGATGTTTTCTTGTGTAAGAGAGGGGTTTTGCCATTCAAATATTTGGGGCTTTGGGTGGGGCAAAACATGAAGAAGTTAATGTTAGGTGTAGTGCCCGAAAGACAATTATATAATTGTTTTAAGACATAATTAATAATTCATCTTATTATATGCATGTATGCTTATAATTAAGACACTCCTGAAAACCCTAAGTACCTCGTTTATGTAATCACATAACTCGCATATATGGCTATACACAAGAGGATTGAGTTAGTGAGATGTACTTAAAATTAACTTAGTCCGTAGCGTTTATTAATCCGAGTACGGGTCTCAAGATTAATTTGCTAATAATGCGCCCGTAACACTTTAGGTGTGACGATCTTATCCGGACCGTCGGTAATAGGGTACCTAGTGGGGCATTTATATATGATGATAATCATATAGGGGTACGGACCGATTTGATTTGAGTTCTTGATATAATTCCGTAATTGAGAAGTCTTATCGAATCACAAGATGATCATATATGGATTAATCTCAATCCTGAGGTGATCACAGACAACTGCTTAGACTAGGGTGGGGTTTGATGTGCTAGTAAGGATCACTTCATAGTATGTGGTCCAACACTTCTCGTTGGCTCTATTCTAGGATGAGTGAGTAGTCTGTGTTATCACAGATATGGAATCCATTCCTTCCCTCGGGAAGTAGACAGACAGTTCCCTTATTTGTTAATCCTAGAAACTGATCGATGGCGCCGGTTCATAATATATTAGTTATGAACTAATTGATCACTAGGGGGTTAATGGTAAATAAGGATAAGATGTTTCGAGAATGGTCTACGGAGATATCCCGAATCGAAATGAACAGTCTATGGAGGATTTATCCGTATGTAATGATTATATCAGTGGACGCTTATCGACTCAAAGTTGAGTGTAAGTTTATATCTATATTCGAATAGAGTTCGCCGGGTTTATGGTGGTGTAATCCCGGAATTAATAGATTGAATATAATTGTTCGGTCTGACGAATAATTTTATTTAATTTATTGTAGCTACTGAATATGGGTCCATGGCCCCGACGTGGCTCCTAATATAGCATATATGTTTTCTCGTCGTTTCACCTCAATTATAATTAAATAGTTGGATTGGACTATTTAATAGATATGTGGATTAATTGTTTAGTTGGACTAGATAATTAAATACATGGAAAAGAATTTTTTCGTGGATTTGGTCCATTTGTGATAAAAATGCATATGGCCTATTTTTTGGGTTGGGGCGCATTTTTTTTGTTGTTATTTAATTATTGGGAAATTAGTTTTCTTGGATAATTATTTAACATGTGATTAAATTATTTATTTGTTAAATAATTTAAGGAAAAGAAAATCTTTTGTATATCCTAATTAATTTAGGAATATTATAGATTTATCATTTTAAGGAAAATGATTATTTTGATTGATTTTGTATTAATTAAATAATACATTGGAGACTAGGATTTCTCTCCTATAAAAAGAGAGTTCTCCTAATCCTAAAATCACATGTCATCATGCAAAATATTGGTAGTAACATAGCCTAGAATTTTCGGCTATTTACTAGGGTTTTGAATTGGGTAATCCTCGGGATTATTCCGGTAGCATATCGAGGAGGTCCGGCGGCTTGAAACACCATCCCTCTGGTGGTGCTTGGAGACACACGTTGGAAGACTTTGACTTCTCTACTAGGCTCTCATCTAGCTTGGATCTTGGATTGACCTTTGTTCTTGGAGTAATTGCACCATAAAAAGGTTGGTAATCTAAAGCTCCTCGTAGGTTTAGATCTATTATTCTATGTATTTTGGTTGACTAGATCTAGATCTTATACTTTCCACTGCGTAATCGGGTGGATCTTTGATCCATCCGGTGATATTACATCATACAGTTAAAG